>WEKX01021816.1:20375-188137 GCA_013390025.1 Pitta sordida
GCCCCGCCTGGGGCGGGAGCGGCGCTGGGGGCGGGTTCCCCCGTCCCGTCCCGTCCCGGCTCCGCTTTGGCCACCCCGCCGACAGAGCCGCCCCGAGAGCTGCTCAGCCCATCGCCGTTGCTGTCCGCCCCGTCCGGGGCCGCGGCTGAGCCGCTTCTTAAGTGTAGAAAGTTCCCGCCCTTGGTGCCGGCGCTTCGCAGCGCAGCCCTGCACGGCCCCGGCAGGGAGTCCCGCCCCACCGCTCGGTGCCCGTGGCGAGGCAGGCGCAGGGAGGCAACCTGTGGAACGTACAGCTGGTCACTAACACTACTTTGAAAATCATTACAATGAACGTGCAAATTAACTATTGCAGTGGGTTGGGTTGTTCCTTCACAGAAGTTGGTGTCGCCACGGGTTCTCTGTAAATTTACCATGTCAGGGCACAAAGTATTGCATCTAGCTGGCCTGCGGGAAATACTACACACTTTCTCCCCGTGGTTATTTGGCAGGTCTCAATACATATTTCGTCACAAACCTTAAAACTATTTGATACACAGTTTCTAGAAAGAGCCATGCGTGAGACAATCCTGGATTACATTCAAACAAAAAGTCAAAAAAGATTTTATACCTGTGAATGAAATTTGAAAATGTGATCCAAATGTTTCCGTAAGATCCCAAACCCAGAAGAATATTAAAAAGTATGCATTATGGCTTCTGCTATGTCTATATTTTGATCTGGCAATACTGGTTTCAAAAATATGTTTTGAGAAAGTAGCCCACTGCATGACTGCACTTTAAATTTTTCAGGGTAGTGCAAGTCCCTTGAAGTCTATCACTGAAACTATTGCAATGAAGCCGGAAAAATTCAGGAACAAAGAAACGACGCATAGCTCCGTAACTGGAAAATGTTCAGTGTGCTTTAATAACCCTGTATCCCTCTTCTATAACTGACCCCATGAATAGCTCAATAACTGGCTTAACATTTAGGAGTACATACAAATTATTCTTCTCGGACTTTTTTTTGTTCTCTTCTGGAAAAGTCATTCTGATTCACTGCGACAATCAGTTTACTCGGTGGAAAATGGCCTCCTCCCCTGAGCAGCGGCAAAGAAACACCAACTGCCTGGTTTTCCCCTACTCCTGTTCCCCCTTTGTCTCCTGGAGGAAAAAGGGGGAATGTGGTATCTGTTGTAAGAGAAGGAGGGGTGGGGGAAGAAGGTTGCCTTTAAGATGATACTTCTCACGTTAAGCTCTGATTTTGTTAGAAATAAATCCTTTATATCCCCATCTTGGAGCTTGTTTTGCCTGTGACAGTAAAAGATTTCTATTAGTCCTCATTCCTGTCGTAGCAAAAACCCTTCAGTTTTTTCCTTTTCCTCTCTCTTCCCCTGTTTGTATGGTGGGGGGTAAATGAAGTGAGAGAGTGGCTGTGGGTGAATCTCTGGCATTCAGCCAGGGTCAAACCACAACACACATCCCCTTTCCTCCTCAAGTAGCTTTGCCTTAATATAATAGTACATCATTTTTAGTGTGCTTTTGGATGGCTGATGAAAAGTCTCATGTATTTGTGACAGTGTGATAGCATAAACAATGACTTGGTCATCTGTTTTCTCTGTTGCTTTCCTTTGTCTTTCCAATGTTTTAGTAGGTCAGAAAAAAATTATTGCCAAAAAACACCCCCTTGTCCTTAGGACCTGTCAACCATCTGCTGAAGTCCTGCATCAGATATTTCAGAAGGCAGCTGAAATGTCCAGTAAGAGACAATCATTCACTAAAACACCTCAAGCAAAACCCTTCACATTCAGTCGTTACATTACAAAACATGAGGGCTTATATCCTTGATCCATTTTACTTTAAAAGAAAATTAAGTGTATATAGTACTAGAGGCTGTACAAAAGTTCTATACTTTAAAAATCCTAGTACTCTTACTGCGGCAATAATTTGCTTTGCAAAATAATTTCTTTTGATCATCGATACACTTCAGTGTTTCACTTTGATTGGTTGTTTCCTTTTTATCTCAGGAACAGCTGAAAAATAATGTGTGTAGTTCAGTAGCAGTAGGAGTAGTTAGTGATGTATGCTTAGTGAAAGATTGTAGGAATTACAAAGCATGCAACAATATTTTCTGCTGTATGTTTTCCGAAATTGAGCCTCTGGAGCTGCTGGGGAAAAAATCAGCACCCACATTCTCAGAGAGCTTTTCCAAGAACGTGCCTGAGTAGTTTTTTTTTAGATCTGCAGCATTCTAGGGCAACAAATGATGTAATTTAGAAAATCACCATATGAAAAATATATTATTTTGTTTATGTCAAGCCCACTGCCTGATAATTTCCTTCAGTGTCCACGAGTTCTATTTAAAAAAAAATAGATGGATAATTTTTCCTGTTCACCTAAAAATTCCATTCATGAATGCATACACCGTCATCATATTGCCTTAAGTTCTGTTTCAAGAGTCTTAGTAAATTTAGTGTCATCCCTATCAGAAGTCATTCCATGTTTTCAGTAATTTACTTTGCCTTTTTAAACACCTTTCCTAATCCTATTCTAGAAGACCATAATGGTCCTCATTATTCAAGTTACAAATCAAATGGCTCTATATAGGTGCATAGTAAGTGTTTTCTGGTTTTATATTATTCTTCTTTTCCACTAATACCAATCTCATTTGCATTTTTGAATGCTGCACAGCCATGAGCTGGTGTTTTCACACCACTCACAACTCAAGCACTCTGCTGTGTGGAAGTAGTCTCCAGGATTTTGCATATATATATTTTGGCTTGTTTTTTCCCTTCCATATTATGTACTTTCATTTTTCAGAACAGAATTCAACTTGCCCTTTTATCATTTAGTCACGTAGTATCGTGAGAGCTTTCTACAATTCTTCACGGTCAGCTTTTGTTTTTATTACCATGAATAATTCAGCATCCTCAGCAAACTTGGTCACTTCGATAATCACTCTTTTTTCCAGATCATTTAAGAATATGCTGAACAGCACAGGTCCCTGTGGTACCCTACCAGTGACCTCCCTCTACTGTAAATAAAAAAATAGACCATTTTTCTTGTCCTTCATTTAATATATTTTAATAATCTAGTATTAGCAAATAATAATTAATAATTTATTAGTATGTCAAAGCATGTATCTGTTAATACTGTATCAACTTACTTTCAAGAGCATTGGGCAGAAAATTTCAACAAATACTTTTTTAATTATATCATGTTGTTTCAATCACACTATGCAAAACCTCAGAATTAGTGACTCCTTCAAAGAATGTACGTACTTCTTACTATTAGATGCAATTACACAGTATCCCTTTTTCACTGAATCCAAACAAAATTTACATCTATTTAGTTTCCCTGTAATGTTAACAAAAGTGTCATTAAATGGTGTCACTTAGAACAACAGATCCTCTGGATATTATGGGAAAAGTTGATCATTCAGTTTACCGGTTTGTGTTATATTAAACCACATTATTCTATCTTAAGCCAGTCCTTATCATCTTCGTAAATTCCCCAGATGCCTTTGAGCAACGTTTCAACATTTATTAGCAGCTATTCATCTTTTTGTCCTCCTGTAAACAGCGTCCTTAATCACCATTTCTTCCCAGCAGTCTACGCTGATTTACTTTGTTCTCTTAATCAAAGTTTTGAAGCTGTTGTGTAGCTCTTACAAGCACAGTGCCCTAAATAAATGTCTTTTCCAGGTTCAGGTCAGACCTTGTCTTGCTGGTCTGAATCCCCCAGGCTACTCTCCAGCATTTTATTTCTAGCATCCTTGCTAGAAAGACAGCTTACCTGGGGCAGGCTGGGAGTGTTACTGCTCTCTACCATATCAAACACTGAAACATGTGACATAGTTCATACTGTACTTCAGTCAATGTTCATATGGGTCCTAAGGTTTACTTTTGACAACTAGATTATTATCTGTCTGCCTATTTTCCCTCTCTTGTTTGTACTATATCCACCTGAAAATTTATTTCCCACAGCAAATTCACCTTTTTTTTCTATCACTGTGATTAAATATATGTACATTTACTTCTTCAGGACTGGAGATCAGCTTTACTTTTTGTTACAAAAATTATATGCCATTGGTGTTTGGAAACATTTAATTCCACAAGAATTTCTTGGGTTTTGTCTTAGCTGATTGAAAAGCTGGTGAAGAGGATGTTGTAGGTCGTGTACAGCCATAACTGCAGCTCTGGGAAAAGTGTTTTCCGTCAGGGAAAAGAAGTGAAATGAAGCAGTGATGGTTTTTTTCTGAACACGAAGGTGTCTGTTGACGTTATAAAACAGAGTAGTAGTTCTGTGCGTCTTGTTTAACTGCTGGCCTGGCTCTCTACAAGACACAGGTGAAATATTCCAAGACAAAAGCTGTGATTGCTCTCCAAGTACATTAGTAATTTAATCAGTAGTGAGAACCTAGTTGTCCTCTGACTGCTATGTGGCTGACCAGTACTGATGAGGGCTGCTGGCTTAATTGTGGTGCTCTTACCAGCCTACATCTTTACACTGGTAGCTGTCCCACCTAGCAGCCACTCACAAAACCCGTTAAAAATCTCTAAGCACTGTAAAATCAGTTAAATCAGGATTTTATGTTTGGGTTACGTGAAAGAGACACAATCAGAAAAGACTGGCTTTAATTCTTAGAGATTCCTTCATTACTAAAATATCTTTTGCCAATGAGTATCGCAGGTAACAGAGGTTCTCCATTTGAAGACTGGACAAGGTATAAATTTGGGGACTTCAAGATGATTTTTATTTTTGAGCTGAATGAAGCTGCCTAAGTTATAGCTAATGATACTCATATAAGGGTATGTCTAATGTAACCAAGCTCAAGCATTTAGTCCAGCATACCCTGGCAAACTATTGCTTTGAGCAAATTAGTACTCAGTCTGGCATAATGCCTCAACAAGTAGGTGGTTATTGTAGCTGAGAGATGAAAACATTAACCCCTCATCCCATATGCCTGCCTTCAGGGAGGACTTCTTTTCTGTTCCAGTGCAAAATCAAGTAGATCCACTGCTCCAGGTGATCTGAACTCATCTGGTTTGCCTTTGCACTGAAGCAATCTAGACAGTCATTTTTATCAGAGAAGAGCCCACAAGACCCCAGCCCTTCTGCCTCCAGCTGCTCATTCGCATTCTGAGAGCCTTTCCTGCTCTGTGCCCTGCAGACAAGGGCAAACAGGCCAGAGGTTTCAGCCATAGCTCAAGTAAATTCAGAGATTCACAGAATATTATGAGTTGGAAGGGACCCATAAGGATCACTGAGTCCAAGTCTTAAACAACACCACTGCCCCCCTGGCTGGAGTCCAACCCCTGGTCTCCCGCATGGCTACCAGAAAACCAACCACAGCAAAACCCAATACAACAATACAATTTTTAAAGCATGGAAGAGATTCCAAATCCCCAATTTGATAGTAGTAAATTAAAGCAATACATTCTTAAACAAAGAAAACTCATAGCAATTTCAAAGAATGTTTTTGCACAGCTGGATTGAAATTAGACTTTTGCAATTGATTTTAGGAATACCAGAACTTGAACTATGAACTCAAATAATTTAAACGGAGCAAAAAATGCCTCATAGTAATTTTTAAAAGGCCATATAAGTGACAGATGATCTCACCTTTCCACTTAATTCTTGGGTGTTAGAAAATAGAATTATTTTTTTACAATTTTTTCAGAACTGGGCTCTCACAACATCCCATGCTAAAGAAATTCTTCCAAATGCTTTTGCACTGACGTAGGAACAGCATTATGTTCCTGGGCTTTTTTGGTAGGGATTCTTTTATGGACTCCTATAAGATTGTATAAATTATCAAAAAGAATATAATAGAGGAAAATATTTTCAAGTGGATGCTGTCCATGGTGGCAAAAGATATTTAAAATGTAAACATTTTAAGTGTTACAGAAAAATGTCTTCAAAGAGGACACCCCAGAAATCTGACTGTTTCTTAAGAAATGAAAATATTCTAAGCAGACACCTCTTTCTGTGCAGAAATACTCAAAGGAATGACATTCCTCCAGAGTGAGAATCTTTGAAAATGAAATCTCTTAACTGACCTGCAAACTTTGAAAACACTAAGCTATTGCTAAAACTGAAAGCAGTACTTCCTTGGCAGGTGCCTCGACTGCCTCCAGCAGCGGTGATGGGAGCACCAGGACACATTCTCCACCTCATGCTGCTGGGATGGGACAGGCAGGAGCATTGATGGCAGAAAAATTCTAGGAGAAAAGTCACGAAGGAGTGAGGACGCGTAATTCACAGTGTGGAATAGCGAGGTTACAGTCGGCCCTCTTCCACTTCACGCCCCCCATACTGCAGCTTCACATCTTAGCGGCATGATTTTTCAGCGATGAAGGAGGCTCCTTTTCGCAACTGCACATGTGTGACCTGACATGCATGAATATTCAATTAGGCATTCATGAATGTTCAAATCAACCCCCACGCCGTGCTGCACAGACCATGGGTGCACTGCTCTGCCTGTGGTGAGCCACGCTGGCCCCGCTTGGCCCCTCCGCTCCGGGCTGCGCTGGCCCCCCCTCTCCTCCCTTTGGCTCTGCTCTGGGCCTCCCCAGCTCCCCCTCCCCTCCCCTCAGGGCAGTGCTGTCTCCCCCCACTCCCCTTGGGGCCACTGGGACAGCAGCATGGACAGCTCCCCACACCAGTGTCCCCGGCCAAGCAGAAAAGGGGTGTTTCCTGGCGTGGGGTGGCTTCAGGCACCGGAAGCGCTGACACAAACACCAATACACAGCAGGGCAGTGCCGAAACAGCACCGGAGCACCGGGGGGCGCGGTGCGAGGGTGTGGGGCAAATTTGCATATTAATGAGCTGCCAATCAACACGGAAGGCGGGCTTCGCGGGAGACATATAAGACCGCGGTTCTGTGGTATAGGAGACCTGACTGCATTACTGCATTTCTGTGAATTATATTTCCATGAAGTAATACAATTTTTTTTTGTAAAAGCAACACAGAAAATGGCAGTTTTGCAGTATATTTTTCCAGTTCAGATTTTTGGAATCTGGACTATTTTTCCAGGCTGGAAATCCATTTCCGAATGTTTTCCAACTATCACAGTCCACAGAAAGCCTTCTGGTTAAAAACTTTACAGGGAAGTGATATAGGAGCATGGATGTGGCAACAAAGCAAAGTAAATACCTATATATAGCTCAGAAACGACACAATTAAAAGAAAATTTGTTAATTTTGCCACGCTGAAATGCCATGGATTTTAAGACGACTGCTGATGAAGAGATGCAGGGTCTGTTTGTCTAGCAGCAAATTTAACTGGGATCACTTAAGTGCCTTGCTGTATTAAATATTCTAGAAAAAAGTATTCTTTCAAATCTACTCAGCTGAAATACTTTTTAGCATATCAATTTCACAGAACTGTGATTTCTGTAGTGTGCAGTACTGGGAGATTCAATACGTATACATAGGAAGCAAATTTGACTCAATTGGCATAGTCCATATGACAAAGTTATAACGCGGATGTGGGCTTGAGTTTTAGAAAAAAAAGACAACCACAAAAAGTAGAGGTTGCTTGCATGGTAAACAGTAGATGAAATATGGGTTTTGCTAACAGCAGATAAAGAATCCAGGTTGCAAGGACCAATTACAGGGTTCATTTGCTATTACAGTCTTTCCAGTCACCAAATGCAAGCAGTCAATGCAGCTGGCAATGCTTAAAGAATTAAAATAAAAGCTGCAAATACCTTTGAGACCATTTGAAGAACAATCCGCCCCAATAACTGCACATAAAAATCCTTCTGTAGCTCTGCCTCTCAAAACACCCAAACTCCTACACTGGGTTGCAGGCTTCCCCTTCCCTGGCCCTTCCTTCGTGGGCACTGAAGCAGAGAGCAGCCCATGCTGGGGACACTGGCAGTGTTCTCCACCTCTCTGCAGCCAACACACAGCCCCCAGAGCTGCATTAGACTGGGACTTTAACTGCAGGGTTGGGGGGGGTTTGTATTCCTCATGCTCCATAGGAATTTCATGGTATGTTAGCTGTAATTTAAAGATGACCTGCTACAGCAAACAAAAATCTCTTATAGTGAAGAAGGGGCAAGTGATGGTGTCACCTCAGTAATTTTCTTTGTCAAACCTAACTCTTCTTGTCTTTTTATTTTGGAAATAATAGAAAATTTCAAATGTTTGTAAGGTCACAAATATTAATCTGTAATGAATAATATCTAATGAATTATATTTTCCATTTTAAAAATTGTAATTTGCTCTATTGACCATACAAAGCAGATAGTTTCCTTTCTTATGTACCGTAGACAGTTTCAGAAACATTAACTGGTAAAAGGCACATCAACTCAGTGGAAATTTGAAAACAGGTGCTGAGTAGAACGACAATAGATTAGATATGGAGGTCAGAAATAATCATGTTTTAAATTCATTATGTATCCAAAATGGATATTATTTTTTTAAAACTTCAGTTTGCCATCCCTAAAACTCATCTACTTTATAATTTCGAGAGTAATCTTCTGTGTAGTCTGCTGTCATTTAGGAGTGATGATGTAGCTGGAGAACAAAAGCAGCTTGTCACACTGGATTACTAACTGCTTGCAAACTTGAGAGAATTTCTGGCCACATGTGACATAATATCTCATTAACCTTTTGCAATATCTGAACCCAACAAAGATAGCTGCATTTTCAGAATAAACAGCAGCTATCATCTCAACTCTGCCCATGAACAGCAGCAACTTTTAAAAAATACCGTCGGCAGTATCAGATGCAGTCCAGTGGTAAGTTGATTCTTCAACGCTTGGACCAGAGCAATCATCTTCGTGTCGGATTTACATATCTGTATTTATTTACTTATTTCTTAGTTCAGCTATGAGTCCAGTATTTTGCTTGCTGTCTAATGCGATCACTTAGCAGAAGTAAAATAAGATCTTAAAAGGACAAAATTGATAATTCACAACCATTGTAAAGCAGAAGTCCTGAAGTAATGAAAATACTGTATTGCTGCAGTCCTGGTGCAGGTTTTCAAAGGGATTGGAGTTCAGGATAGTCATATCCCTCCTGCTTTCTGAACAAGGGCAGGCAGTGTTAAGCCTTGGCCTCGGGGCACAGAACTCACTGACGTGAGTGAGAAGGGATCAAGGCCACTGACACAAACAAGTGCTTGTCAGGGTGAACGGGGTATTGGAGGCACAAAAAGATCTCACGGCTCCAACCCAACCTGAGGCAATGCAGCTTGTACCGATTAAAGGCATGCACTGCTGAACAAAATAAGGCTCTGCACAAACATCATCCTAAAAGCTGTAGAGACTGTTTACATATCTCCAAACTCCTTTTTTCAGCTCTGTCTTATTATTTTAGTTCAGACAGAAATTGGTCTGCACTGATTTTCATTCTTAGTTGCATTCAAAATGTTGCTGAGATCATCTCAGACTTAAAGCTTAGGGACCACCAGACCTAAGCTTTAAAAACTGGGGATTTTGATTGTCTAGCAGTGCTAAAAGGCATGTTCTTAATGGTAGAGAAACGGCAAGCATGCATGCTCAATTGAATAGGAAAGTTTTAGTACACAAGATATTCAGACACCACGTATTTTTATTACCAGTAAAAACCAAATCTGTCATTATGGTATCCAAAGTATGCCTGCTCCTCAGCTTGCTTCTTACTGGCAGTGTGCTTCCTCAGTATCTGACTTTCGGAATTAGATATGATGCCCTATTCAGCAACCTGTTGAAACCATACTCAGCTGGACAATGCATTAATTGTGCAGGTTGCGAGTAACAAAAATGCAAACCCAACAAAAACTTCAGAACTAATTTTCACAGTCTTCTGTCTTCTTCAATTTCAGATGGCTTTGCTCTATTTTTCTTCTTAAGGACACAAACTAAACAAAGCAGGCTTGACTGGAGCACTATTCTGAAGACGTTTGCAGTAAGATGTGAAGTTTTCATAACACATGAGCACCTTTCATCCAAAGATCACAAATACTATACCAGTATAAATTAAGTTTCACAAGTCCTCTCTAAGACATACAATAATTATTATCACGTATTTTCATTGTTGGACAAACTGATTTATTCAAGTCACAAGAGCAGCAGCACAGTAGCAGAGGAAGAAAAAGAGGCTTAGGGTTGAGTTCAAGACTTTCATTATAACCACAAGAGTGCCTGCAAAACTGTAATATGCACAGTGGGATTCTTTGGTAACAGGACAGTCATGCCTTTGAATTTCATATTTCCAACAATAAAATACTCCATTCAAGAAACAAATTAACATTTTATGGGACATAGAAAAATTATATTTTGAACTCCTAAGTATTCAAGAAGATTCTGATTGACTACAGGTTACTTCCTCTGTGGTGGTATTACACTCTAAATGCTTAGCTTTCAGTGGAAAATATAATGATTCCAACAGTCATGGTCAGAAAGATAATTTTTAAACCATTTCACTCCTGGCAGTACAGCCTGCCTGACATATTAAGCTGTCTGAGGTCTGTGAGCTGCCTTACTAAACTGAGCTGAAACAGCAACATAGCAATACAAGTATCATGATTTTTAAGTGGTTTAGAGACTATCAGAGTATGTCTTAAACATGAGACATGAAGTCAAACACCTCAAATCTAGTATCATCCTAAAATGGTCCAAAAATCAACCTATCATATGTAATAAGCTAGGGGCATTAATCTCTGCTATAGGTTTTCATAAAGTATGACACACCTATAGATTCAGGGCAACTTTGGACATTGTCTTACCAAGAAAGTATATAATTTCTTAATGGCCAATGATTTTTAAGTAGTCTCATTAAGTACAGCAGATTTTGGTGCTAAGTCTACCAGAGGGAAATAAGAATCTCCAAGAAAGTAGGGGCCCTTAATCACCCAGAACAACTTTGAAATTGCCTCCTAAATCAGATAAGAATCAATAGGACATGAAGCAAAGCAGTGGGCAGAGAGAGGTGATTCTGAATGACCCACCGAGCAATCCACAAGGCACAGAAGAGGGAAGAAAAGGGAGCTGGCTGATGAGCTCTGCAGCCCAGGGTCTGACGGGAGGCATGTGCCTTACAGCATGGATTTGTTAGCCACCCACAGCCCATCAGCTGCATACAGAGAAAGGAGGATATGAAGGACAAGCTATTAAATTAGATTTTCAGATAAGTGTACTTCTCTTTCTGTATTTGCCAGTGTTACTTGGTCTATTTTGGGTTTTGTAAAGAAATGCTTTATTTTAACATGATTTCCATTAAGAGCAAGATTTCAAGGTTAATGGATAAATTCACACCATTCCATCTCTGTAGCTGTAATCATCCATAAATCCAGCTTACTGGAACCCTTTTGGAGTGCCCACTCTCAATTTCTCTAGGTATTGAAAGCATTAAGCGTCTGGTATTGTAATAAGTGCACAGTTTGGGCAATGGTGATGCAAGATCACTGGGATGACCTGCATGAGCCATGCAGACAGCAGAACATGCAGAAAGGCGAGAGAAGAGTGCCAGAAAATAACTACATTCTGCTCTAGTCTCTAAATTTGCAATTGTCAATTAATAAAAGCAGGCAGATTTTAATTAAGTCTAAAATGGTGTACAAGTTCCAGCAAAGCAGCACTGACTCCACAGATCTGCCTGCAGAATTTAAGTTGCTCTTAATTCTAGATATATAGGACCTTTATTAAATGTCACAAGAGTAAATGTAGTTTTTTTAGCTGCTCCTACATCCAAGTTTTTACTTAATGTAAATGTAATTGAACTAGGAGAAATTCTAACATTACTTGTAACTGAAAAACATTATACACTGTGTTAATTCACCTTCCACTAAAATTTTAACAGAAACAAGAAAATGGCACTGCTGCAAAGACCAAAAAGTAAAGCAACTACAGAGGTCCCTCTGTGAAATTGTTACATTTATGCAATGGAATTTCTGATCCGATGAGAAGGAAAGCTGAGGAACAGAAACTTTCCACAATATTTCTTTCACATTCTGGTGGAACTGCCAGAAGAAATTCCTGGCGGGTGTGATGCTGACCATAGCTGCGATGCAGCAGGCTTTTAGTTACTTACTTGTTTCCTGAGTCACACTCTGTGGCAGTCTGGCTGCCTTGCCTCAGCCTACATCCTTATAAAGAAAGAAGCAGTACTTAAGCACATCATCAATAGCAGCAGGACATTAAGAGGGTCAATCCCTTGCTTGTCGTGCACCACATTCCTCCCAGATCAGCACAGGTCTTCCTTTTTCTCTTTGCACTCTTCATTTACTGTGATATAAATAGAAAAAACCAGCTTGTATAAATACTGTATCAGAGTTACTATATCAGAGATACTAGAATGAGTGTGCACAGATGAGGACAAATAGGTTAACATTTATTTTACTTTTTCAATATGTCTTTTTAAACCCATCGGATAACATAACAGCCAGGATATTAGAAACCAGGGTCCAGAATACCATTTTTATGTGTGGAAGAAATACAGAGCAGTCAGAGATCTGCAAAAAATTAAAATATTTACAAATAAGCATAGGTCAAGAGTCTGTATTACCCATCTTTGCATAGGAACAGAAGCTGAAACTGCAGTGGTGGGACTGAGCACAGTCCAGGCTTGTGGTCAGGGAGGGGTCCCTTCCAGAGTCCTCGGCACAGGAAAGAATCAGTCCGGGCTGGAGAGTTGAAGTGACTCAGCCAGCAAGTGGTAACAGAGGCGAGACTGGAGCCCAGCTGTGGTGACACTCAGCTCTGAGGAGAAGAGAGGTTCCCTGGCAGGAGTAAACAAGCTACTTAATTAGCATCTGAACCTTCCCTGAACAGTGGAGAACATGCCGGCAGCTGGTGCGTGACCCAACCCAGGCCTGGAGACACTGCCTGCCCTACTGCTGCTGCCCCTGCTCCATAACTGATGTTTTGCATGCTCAGCCATCGCTATTTTGGGTTTATTTTGATGTCCTGCCAAGAGAGATTCTCGTATCTCTCAACAGGTTAGAACAGTGCATATTATAAGCTTTGAAAATGCAGAAAGTATGATTTACTGGTATCATGTGCCAGGTGGTGGTGTATTTCTTTAAGCATTGTTCATTCTAGTTTCCAAAGTACATGAAAATAAACAATGAGGGTTTTCTCATAACCAAACTAAAGGATGGCAAAATTTTAATGACTGTTGGGATGAGCACTTCATTACCAAATCTACAGCCAGTTCACGGCAGCCAGGTGGGTGTGGACCTCTTCTTCCAGGCTGATGACACCAGAACGAGACGGCACAGCCTCAAGCTACGCCAGGGGAGGTTTAAACTTAATGTTAGGAAGCGGTTTTTCACAGAGAGAGTGATTGCACATTGGAATGGACTGCCCAGGGAGGTGGTGGAGTCATCATCCCTGGAGGTGTTTAAGAGAAGACTGGATGAGGAGCTTAGTGACATGGTCTAGCTGGGGAGTGTGGGGCTGGATGATCCTGGGTTCCTTCCAGCTCGGAGTGGCCTGCTAGACTGTGAGGGAACTAGGTTGTGCTACCGCTGTGGGATGGGCTTTCAGTCTCTGCACGGGTGTTAGATGGTGAGTTGGACTAGATGATCCTTGTGGGTCCCTTCCAACTCATAATATTCTGTGATTCTGTGATTCACTGAAGACATAGTGTTTTTAAAACAGCAGCTTGCTGGAGCTGTGCTGTAATGCTTGCTTTGAGATGGAGCTTGCAGAGAACTGCTCTTTCCTTTAAGTAGCAGTAACTTTCTTATCTGCCTCAAGCAATTCTTTGGGATGTCACACATCAAAACACAGCTTTTGTTCGCTCATCCTAATAGGTAGCAAAGAGTTCAGAGTTTTTAGGTTCAGAAGATGATGCAGTTGTGTTTTGACCTTTCTCAACATGCTGAATGCCCTCCAGTGCTCTGCACTGGAGTGTGGCAAGCACAGCAGAATCCCCATCAATCTCATGAAGGGAGGCAGTATGGCTGAGCTACACCACAGTTTGAGAGCATTGCCCCTATATATTAAAATCTCATGTTGCAGCCCATTTGCTACAATGGTAGGTGGCTCAATAGCTGCAGTTAACCTTGCTGAATATTCAGCAGCAGCTCTGTGTTCCTCAGCAATATCATTTTACTGACAGTATTTAATATGTTTTAATTAAGTGCGAGTGGTAATAATTGTATAACTTAACCAAATGTTATAAATAATTTTTCAGTTTTGTTTTTGTTTGTTTGGTTGGTTGGGGTTTTTTTGTTTGCTTGTTTGGAGTCAGAATGCCATTACAATCCCCATAGCACAAAGCATCCATTCTAGCTGTTGCATTCTCTGTTTAGGACGTAAATCTCACCAGACTGACACAGTATTACACTTCCAAGCCTACCTAGGCAACAGGTCCTCCCTTCCCTGGGGTTAGAAACTTCAACTAGTGCCAGGTGCTAAATCTATGTAACAGATCATCACAATGCTTTGTTTTTATATAATGCTGCTGTTCTAGCACTTGACAAAGGTACATATCATTAATATAATTTGGTTGCTCAAGGAGTTGAGATAGGGTAAGCTATTGTGATGGTCCCACCGAAGGAAATTGGAGAGATGAATTTTTTCTCATACTGGCTCAAGTTTCTTGTAGCCAAAATCCAAATCAAGACAAAACATGTGCAATACTTCCAATTCACTTGGAGATTTTTCAGTGACCTACCACTTTGAGGTATGACAAATCTCAGACAGAGGAAGAAAATGTGAGAAGGCAAATGAAGAGTATATGAATTGAAGCAAGTTGTAGTCAACAAACAGAATGCAACCACAGATTTACAAATGAGTTAGCAGACCTCTAGGAAAAGTACTCACATTGTCCGTTCTAGACAACTTCTGGCATGCAAATTAGGTATGATGAGGATTGTTTCACTCCTCACCTACTCTTGGCCTCTTATCCAAACAGTGGAGCACACCCCATTCCCTCATCCACCAAGTTATGAGAAATATTCCCCATTACAGGAAAGACATATGATAAGACGTACACAGAGTCCTAGTTACATGACCAGACGTGATCATCATGCAGTAATACATGGTGTTTTTGCCAGGAGCAATGCAGCAGCACCTCATAAGCAAGATTAGTTGTTCTGGAAAATACCAAGTTTCCCCTGAGCAGGGAAAACCCTCCTTTTTAAAAATTAGGAGCATTGGTTGCCAATACAATGTGTAGATGGTAATGAAGGGGCAATCTAATGTCTGACACTTCAGTGTTAACTACAGGATGAAAAAATACTTCTGGAAAATGCTAGCTTTCTGCTTGCTATCACATCTCACATTTTGATTTACATGCAAAGTTAAGACAGGCAAGGTAAGATTAAGACATGCTTCATCTGCTGTGCTTTAGCCATTCAGAAAGTAAACTGGTGGAGTCATTTCCAGAGTTTCTTACTTTCAAGGTGTCTCAGCTACAAGCAAAGCAATGAGACTGTAAATCTCCAAGGTTCCACTGGACAGAGAGCTGATCTCAGCTGGGCATCAGCAGACAAGGCTGTGGCGCCACTGGGCTGCTCTCCTGTGTATCATGCAGCAAAGAGCACAGGGCCTGAGAATGCCATGCAGCACCAGGCCAGAATGAAATCATACCAGGCTGACTGAACAGCTGGATGGCTCTGGCACCAGGGCTCAGGTATCACAGCCACAGACAATATTGCTGAATAGTCAGCTATACAACTTGCAGTGCAAAGTAGCTGATAGACACTACTGCAGAGCTGTAAATTGTTGCATTAAGATAATCTAAAATTTCTCTTTATGATAAAGTTAATGGTGTATGGTGTGTAAGTTAGTCATATCAACACCTCAAGCACTTCTACAAAACTTAATTTAATATTCTAACTCATTAAAAATCTTATTAAAGAAACCTTTTATAGGCTTTATAAACACGTTTTCATATTACGTATTAGGAAAGATCTTGGTAAAGAACAATTTGAATGCAACATGTAGAGTAAGTTGCTTATAGTAAAACTAGCTAAATGAAATTTGCTGTCAGCAAACCTCCCGACTAGCTTCTTTGAGTTATAAATGGACTATGTTTTTATATACTTTTTCTAATAGAAAGAGGGGACCAGAGAATTCAAGCAATTGAGATAATAGTACAAGCATTGGCTATAATTGGCCCTCTGAGGACCAAAACATCCCAGAGCAGGCAATCACAAGCATGTGCAATTGATTATAACAAGTGATGGAACTCTTATCTGTATGTCTCTCTCAATCTGTAACAATTTTTAATAGTGAAAATGAGAGTCCATTTTGACTCTTAGGACAAGGCAGTACTGTAGTTCTGGTGGAAATGATGTTTTGATCTACATAGAACAATATTTGTTATGTTTAATTACTAAATAATCTCTGTGTTATTTAAATTGACTGCCGTACGATGACATTGTGTGATGATATACATTAAAATTTCTCATTAAAAGGATAGCCTCAAAGTGAGCATGTTTCAACTATGTAACTGATTTTTAAATTAAGCAATAGACTAACAGTGATTAATGTATGATTTATCATCAGAATAGAAACTAATAAAAGTTTACATGACCTGTATTCTTCACTAACATTATTTGTAGTTGCTATTCATAGCATGTACATTTTAGAAACCTACAATATTTGAATCTTACATGACATTTTTACATTGTGTTTTAAAATATGTGCACTGACAGGTTAAAGTAGGTAGAATTTTAAATTTTTATAAATAACAAAATTTGTTGTTTTCAATAACACTTAAAACATTAATCTACAAATTTCTGTTTTAATGAATTTTTAGTATTTTCTATGTACAAAAGTAATGCAAAAAGGTCAGCTTATTATCCTCAAAAACTACTGTGAAATCATCAGAGAATTAATTTTGTTACTCTGCTGAAGCTGCATGCAATCACCAAGGTTCATACGGATGAAGTATTATTAAGTTCTGCTCACTGACACATACTGCAATACGCAAAATAAGAGCTAAGAACTGCAGGCCACTGAAATTACTCCTACATGCAATTAGATTGTTTTTTAAAACAAGCTTTCCAAATACTTTGGCAGCGGACCTGTAGATGCAGCAAATCCTCCATTGCTGCTCCCTGCTTTTTTGAGCACCCCTCTCCAGAAGTGCCCCTGTGAGGGCAGGGGAGCAGCTCCCTGCAGCCCACAGACACTCCTTGAACAGGGAGATCCACACTGGTGTTTTACACTGAGCTCTGAACAGGTCTTCTGGGCCTGAGAGAAGGAAGGAATACCTACTCCATCTTCCACAGCAGCAGGAAAGGATGGGAAGGAGTGGGGAACCAGGGCTTTAGGCTGTGAGATATATAGTTAGTGATACACTCCTGATTATGAAAATATCACCCCAGACATCAAGACCTGCAGAGCTGCCCAGAGCAGTGCAGTGTGCACACTTTCACTTGGCAAACCCTGGGCAAAGTCGGATTGGGCTGGACAGACTGCTCTGGTTTTAAACAAACTGGAAATCAGGATTATATTTCATACACTGTGCTGTTTCATCATCCTCTAGTTCATTTGCTCATGACCCTTTCATTTATGAGCAATAAGTCTCACACTTATAAGTATGGAGGACTTAAAAAGAAACAGGATTTTTTTGTGCTTTTCAATATCTGTTCCATTGATGCTGCCCTTCTGGGCTTTCTTCTGCTGTACCTCACTCCCAATGCAAATGTCATCATCAGGTAAAAATAAACTTTAAAACTACCTAGCAAAGTAGCTTTGTTTGCCCTTAGCAATTTAATATAGCTTCAGCATAAAAGTTTGCTGACATGTGGATGACAAAGCATCAGTGCATCTGTGTGCACTCCGGAGATGACTTTTCTCTTCTCTGGGCCCGTGGGCAGAACTGATTTAAAAGGTGCCTGATCATCTTTTAAGTACACAGACACAAAGTTCAGCTGAGGCTTTAGCTGAAGCTCTTAGCTCAAAAGCCAGAAATCTGATGTGGCAACACTGAGGCTACAACAAAAGTGTGTTTAACAGGTCTTTTGCATGGAAACGACACGGAGTCCAAGAAAAGATATAAGAAAAAATGTAGTTGTGATGCAGCTATGGCCACGTTCCCGTGCTTTTTGTAAATGCCTGATATTTAAGCAAAATAACAACTATTCATTACCACAGCTTACTGATAAAAGCCAAAGGCAGATTGAAATGTTGGGGGTTCTTCAAGCCACAGACTTCAGGTTATCTTAGGAAAACAACAGGAGGTTCTGAGGCACAATGCCGAACTTTTCGACTCTGTCTACTGCGCTATCAAATAGGCTGTTGTGATCCCAGCTCTTACTGTGATGTGCCAACAGAGCTGGTTTTATATCACTTCAAAGAGTTCCATAACAGGATGTTATTCACTGCTAATACATTTTGGTTCACATAAATGCAGAAAGAATCTGTGGCAGGTCATAGTGTATCACCCATCCTGTTATTTTTAGCCCATGTACATAATTTACCTTATTCATTGCTACAGGGGCTCCACAACTGATTCAAGGCTGTAATAGAGGCTGAAATGAAGTTAGAAAAAGAGCATTAGCATTACAATCTGTACAAAGTACAAACCAGAAAACTCAGATTCAATTTTGGGGATGAGAGTTAGGCTGAAGATGCTTCACTTGCTTCTAATAATATCACGATGCTATGCAACCAAGTACATTGGGTAAGGATTTCCTGGTTTAATGGTAAGCATAAATAAAGAGGAACAGTGCTCTGATGGTGCAAAATTACCTGTGCTGAAATAATGGAGCTACAATGATCTAGAGCAGTGTCTGGAGACAGTTTAAAGGTACTGTTTCCGCGTAACTTGGCAGGACCACTCAAATAAGTGAGATGAGAAAGAGCTGACAAATAATCAGAAAACATTTTGCCTATCAAAATTCAAAGCTTCCATTTCTGGGTTTTCTGAAAAACAAAGGGTGGGCAGATGGGTTCTGTTTGCTCCTCCTTTAATTCTGTCAGTTAAATAGCCACCCAGCAGACTTACAGTTACCACATCTTGACATGACAGTTAATCTTTACTTCTTTCATGACACTCATATATTAAATATTGGGGATCAGGTTTTATTTACTGCTCTCACTTTCTGTAATCCAATAAAATGAGTCTTCCCAGCCGCCCTCAAAGCAAAGTAAATCTTCTTTTCTAAATCATTTGCAAACAAATCCTCACTGTTCATTGTCAGAACTAAGCTAGAAGGTATTTTATGTGACCACAAACAGATCACTGTCAACAGGAAAATCAGATGTTACATCTCAAATTTTTTTAAGCATATTTCCACAGAGTAGTGTACAAGAATATCGTATTTTTTGAAATAGAAGAATCTTAGCACAGAGTCCTACCATCCAGTCCATATAGTGTATTCCATGTATGTGGATGAAATTATGTGCTAGGGAAGGTACAATATGTAATTGCCAATTACATACCATATTTCTCCCCACCTCAAATCATATTCCTTCCCATGAAATCAGACCTATTTCCAGATCAAGGTACTGTTCTTCTTGAAATAGAGAAGAGATGCAAAATATCACGAACAGTAATGAATAACAAAGTCTTGCTTTGCATATCTGAAATGCTCTGACTCCAAAGAACTCAGATTATGCTTTGTAAACTTTAATTAAGCTGCCTATATCATGCCTATGACATAGGAAATTATTAGTCCCTGTGTTTTATAGGTAACTGATAGCAAGACAAATACAGACATACATCTTGTCCACAAGTAAATGGTCAGAGTCTCTTCCTTACCTTACCAATACAGTACCACTATGCGAGCAGTAATCTGCATTTGTTTTATAAGTAAAGAACAAGAGGAAGATGCTCTAGCTTTCAATACTAAAGAGCCACAATCTTCTCGAACACACCCAGAAGAAGCAAACTGGAGAATGGTAAAGCAGAAGGCAGAGATTTTGCAACTGCAACTTCTCCTGCACTGCCAGCAGGCAGCATACAGGTGTGGTACTGCTGTCCTCAACGCCACAGTCTGAAGCACAGGATTGCCCCCCCTGATTCTCCATGAATATTACCAGACACCATGTTACCAGCTACAAGTGCATCTCTAGTCTTAAGTAACTTAAAATTTCCCATTTACATAGTTTTTAAGTTCTCCCCGATAAAAATTAAATAAGGAATATACATGGAAGCTAAGTCTACTGTCTTGAAATTATGATTTCTGGAGTGAACCAAGTATCACAGCTTTTCTTTTACATAGCTTCCCATTTCACATCTCATGTAGTTTCAGAGTCTGTACCATAAGCACAGGCAAACTACCAGTCCATGGGTTCCCAGTTTTCTAGGTTAACTCTTTGTTTCGATTGTGCAAGTTGTTCTATTTCTTTCCTTTGCTCTGTGACATCTCCTGGTGACCTGCAAAGCCCTGCTCCACAGCCCTCTGTCATTCTGTGTTATACAAGAGTGCAGTAGACACTCAGGTGAAATACAGACACTGCAAATGGAGAGGTCATTAGTATAAAATAAGACGTAGGTAGCACAATTAGCTGCTGGCAGGGGTGGACTTTTCAAATGTGCATGAAGTAGAAACTCACGAGTGTAACAACTGGTCTTCTCAGTTTCTCTCAGTGGTCACCCTCCCCTACGCTGCCCAAGACATTGTTATCAAACAAGCCCTACTTTCACTTCATGAATACTCTTGTCATTGCCAGGAGGAGAGGACAAAGCTGTATACAAAACAGGATGCCCAAGTTATCACTTATTATTCAAACTTCAATACCACATAAGCCAAGATGAACAATGTACAAACAAAAAAAGTGATCTTGCACTACAGGACAGCATTAAGTGGTCTTAGGAAACTAGTAACAGCTTCACTGAGACAACAGCATTGTGCTATTTATGTCAAAGCATAAGTCTCAAACAGGTATAATCAAGAGTAACAAGACAAGTGCAACAAACAGCAGGACACAAAGCATTTTACTGAGAAAAAGAAGGGCATGATTTGATTAGTTGTGTACTAATTTTCAAGACACATGACTGTCAGTGGTTTTAGCTGCCTTGCATAAAAGGGCATTTAAAAAAAAATATTAAATTAATATTTTCCTAGATAATGCTCTATTTTGTATTTCCATTTCCAAACAGAAATATTTTATATTTCTGTGGGGCAACATCCTTGTTTTTTCAGCAAGTACTTGTCTCGTCCTGGTTAAGCTATGGATAAACAAAAGGTTCCAATCTCACCAGCAGAAATCACCTTTCTTTGTGGTTCTGCTCACCAGAAAACCATCTTCCTGGTGGCTTCCTGACCTGTGAAACAGGTGTTTCCTATTGCTGCTGAGTTCATTTTCTTGTCAGGTTCATGATAAGCAGGAAAGCAGATGAACTCTTAAGAAACAAAGATACTTTTTTAATGCAAATGTTTCCAGTAACTCAGAATAAGGATAAGGAAATATGGAAAATATAGAGTACATAAGCAGAATTGTTCTGACACAAAGAAACATTTAGTGAGGCTTTCCATAAGGCAGCTGCAGCCCTGTGAAGTCAGCAAAATTGTAAAATGACAACATCCAGTGTTTATTGTTTATAATTACTGATTTATCTCTCCACTTTGACTTCAGTGACCCTGTTACTATGTAGGAACCCAGCTCAACTATTCTCATGTATGGATATTTTGAAATATCCATAGACATTTCTCCTAGACATTATAATTCAAATTGGTTTTGTGTGTGCACATGTGTATTTAAAGGTGGCAATATTATGGATAGGATAAATACAATAGAAGTAACAGCCCTTCCCTAATGGTGTAACTAAACTTTTTCTGGAATTAAAATTTCTTGTTCTTTATATTTTTAAAGAATGGAGTACATAGATTCTTAATTACATGAAATGCAGTACTCTCCATGCAACCTTCTGATGGGCTCATCAAGTAAAAGGCCAGGTTATCCTCAGATTTAAAGGTGGCATAAAAAGAAACATCTGGGCCTCTTTTGCAGAGAAAAAGAGCTCAAAAAGTTATGGTTATGGTTAACCAGAAAAATTGGCAGGGTGGAGTGTGCCACCATGTAGGGCTGAGATGGTTCAGCCTCAGAGACATGAACACAATGTGCGATTCCTCTGCAAAAGGCAGCAGGTTCCATCTCCGGCTGGGAAGTCCAGTTGTGACAAAGGTGGGACAGTGCTGCCAGGAGAATACTCAACAAACCCATTTTGTTCTATACACAGCTCTGCTTTTCAGTCTTTTGTTTTTCCATTTCAGAATGCTTTAGGCTTTAAAAATTCCCTAAGAAATGAAACAGCTGAGAGAAATGCTTTGTACACGAACAAGACATTTCATTTCAATGAAAGAAAGATGTTTTCTGGTATTGACCTTTCTAGCCTCTTACCATAGGAAATCATACCATCCTGAGAAAACAACTTCATAGCTAAAGAAGAAAATTAACAAGTTTTTCCTTTGAAATATTAAAACAGGTTGAGGGGATTTTTTTTATTCTTGTTGTCACTTATTTTTATCCACCAAGAAAGTCAGGTTTTGACCACTAGGAAATCCTTTCCGCTTTGATGACAAGTTGGGCTGGGACTGGAAGGCTGTGCTGGCTGGATTCCCCGGTCTCAGTGGTAGGAATTGCTCCTCTGCAACTGACACTAAACCCCGTGAAACAGTTCTGCTCCTTTCCCGCAGTGACTCCTGTGCTTAGCTAGGAAACACCTGAGATGGTGTGCGATGAAAGGCCGTGATCTTGTGACAGATAGATCATTATTGCAGGGGCTAATTACCCTTTGCTTATTCCTGGACAATGAGATTAGTATCAATGAGGCTGGGGAAATCTATCGGGAATGAAAAAGGACACAAGATGAACAACTGAAATTATATCCTTTGGTTAAACAGAGCAGTGAGCCACTCCTCCCGAGACAGGCTGAACCCAGGGTGCTTCCTCTACATCCCTGCTGCAAGCGAAAGTGGGAAAAGAGCGACAAATTAAAGCCCCTTTAGGATGGAGTACTTTGCAGACAGGACCCCCAAATAGCCAGTCAGACTGGGCTGAGCTGCATGTGCTGTACCCTGACCACTGGCATGGTTGGGAAACAGCCCAGCAGCTTCACCTGAGACCGACCTTCACTGGAGTGACGCAGGAGTAACTGACCTGGCCTCTGGGGACTAGCGCACTGCACACACCAATGGCTCAGGTTCCTGAAGCTGGAAGAATTTGGGCATTTGTGCTTGAAGATCATTTTGTGCCTACAAATTCAGGTCTTAAGACGGAAAAGTGGGGTGACATTTTTAGAAGCGCTAGGCAGTGATAAACTTCGCTTGTATCGAGGTCAATGGGATTTCTTTCTACGTGTCTTAAGTGGGAACTGAATTAGGTCAGTGCCAAAGTGCTTTTGTAAATCAGACCTGTGTGGTAAGCAGAGGTACAGTGTTTTCCTTGCCTTTAATGGCAGCTTAGGGACATCCCCTCCAATGCAGTGCAGCGTGAAGTTTCTCTTCATGACAAAGGCACTATTATGTTTAACACCCCAAGGTTATTCTCTATATGTGTGCAAAAAAAATTAATTTAATTTTAACCCATTTAAATGGGTTACAAAATTGTACATTTGAAATTTCAAGAAATTATGAAATGTATCAATTCAGTCTCCTGTTTAGTAATTCCTTGCCTAATTAGGAAAAAACCCCTACACCTGCACGGAGATCAAAAATGAAAAGCCATCTTTCAGGACAGCAGTCCATTTGCAGTGGAGAATTATTAACACTAAAAATCAGGTAGGATGGAACAGAAGAGTTTCCAAATCCTTACCTTGAGCACTAATGTCCCAGCAGTAACACTACACCAGAGTAAAATATAGGAAATTTTAAAAATACTCAGGAAAAAAAAAAAAGAATGCTTTATGAAAAGATTAGACACACAAGTGTGTGTTGAATATGCATGCACAATTGCATGCTTAATTTGCACACCCAATTATTGCCATTGTGCATAAAATTGAATAATCACCCATGAAAATAAATGATTATGGTTATTTACTTCCATAATTACTTGATTTGCACATACAATCATGGTAATTAGGCACACAAATTAGTCATCACACAATTGCATGCCTAACCTTATTAAGAATCAGAATCAATGCATTTATTTTAAATCGCCTTTGTCCAATTGTGTTGTACTATGATTTTTTTTTAATAGCTGGGTTTGGAACTGATGTATGTACTGGGGACAAGCTTCCCAGGGTGCCTCTGTCCTGGTGACACCTTTCAGGCATCAGTGGAACCTGCAGAATACCCTCATGGCACAATGCTCCCTTCATGCACAAATGATAAAGGAAATGCTATCAAAATGGGAAAAGTCAGCCAAAGTGTGACAAGAAATTGGGAGTAACACAATTTTCAAGTAGTTACTTTCAATTCAGGAATGAAGTCAGTAACAAAAAAAAGTCTCAGACAATTGTGGGGAAGAAATGGAAAGTATTGTAGAGGAAACAAGTTTTAATGATGCTTTTCAGCACTAAAAGTTTAAAAAATTAACTATCATAGTTAGCATAATGTTTCAGAAAATCCAGAAAAACTAGGCAAACCAGTTAAGAATAGAGATGTTAAATGGCCAAGCCTGTATCAGTTCTTTGCGGCACTCACAGAAATAAAATCCAATTTCAGCTTCCAGATTTGTGATTTCACTTATTAGTCTGAATGTCTGCCCCTTGTAGATGCCCTGTCTCTAGGTGCAGTAGGTGAGGATACCTTTATTAACTTTCCTATAAATCATATTTTGCTAGGAAACATAATAAAAGCCTGGGGAATTAGTCAATAAAATAGTGCTGCTTCTCTATCACTTAATAAATGCCTGGGTCCTGCAGTTGGAACTTGGTATGCTCTCTAATTAAAAAGAACAAATATGAGAAAAATACTGGCAACTTGAAATATTGAGCTGTTTCATATTTGTTATTGGAGCCTTCCCGAGTACAATTTTCTAATAATTGGACCAGATGGACAAAGGAAAAAAAATTAGTATGACGGTTTAAACTGAGTCTATTACTGTATAGAAAGGAACCATGCCTGACAGATCTGTGAATCTTTCTGCATAAATCAATGAAAACCCTACTGAGTCTGTACATATAATCTATATTTTTTCCCCTACAGTTTTGAGTTAATGCCAAGGTAGCTACCGCTGAAAGTAATGTAGGGGTTAAAACATTTTGCCCTAAATGTTGGGGTTTTTTGGTTGTTGTTAATTATGTGCCTTAATTTATTTCTTGCTTAATGCACTTTAGAATGAATTGTATTTCTTGTAATTGCTTTATTATTACTTGACATTAGACCTTATGTTAAGCAATCAAAATGGTATGGCAGGATGAGAAAGAGGGAGAATGATCAAGATGCAGCGAAGATGAGCTTGCATCTTTAAAGTCTTCAAATGCCAGAAATGTTGTAGGGTTAGCATTACACTTTATCTATATTACATCCCATCAAAGAGAAGAAGAAAGAAGGAAATCCCTGAGTGAGCAGATATTTGGTTTATGAGCTTGTGACAAAGTTTAGCTTTGAGTCATTGCAAGCGGGACCTGTTACCAGCCTGACTCCTCTCTGCTGCTGTGCAACAAACCCATTGCATTTGGGAAGATGCAGCCCTAATTCAGGAGGGTGACACGGCAATGCAAAAGCCCTGTGCTTGTGTGCCATGGTAAAAGAGTTCTCTTCAAATCCCTTAAAATATTAGGTGTCAAAACATGCCAGAAAAATATAGTACCTTTGCAACACAGGCCCATTAGTATTTTATAGGTAGCAAGAACCTTAAGACTCCCCTATCTTAAATCCTAGGGAAAGCCATTTAATAGAAATAACTCAGGCCTTCCTAAGTAAATGTTAACACCTCTTGCTAGTTTAATTCTTTCACAAGACAATTTTTATAAATCACAAGTGAATGATGGTTTAGAGTGTCATTGCAACCAGTCTGAAGTTAAGACAGAGACAAACCCTACCCCAGGAGGTGTTTTGACTTTCAGCCATTCATTCTGCAGCATGTTGTCTTTCTGTAGCCTGACAGCATACTGATTCGATGTGCTGATCAAGTGCCAATACTATGCAGAAAAAAAAGTATTTATTTACATGCATAAGGCTACTTTAAAAAATAATCTGTATATTTCCTGCTGCTAAGGGGGTATTTGTTTAGTTGATGTAATATTTTCCATAATGATTTCTGATTACCAAAATGCATAGTACAAATGGTAATCAGTGCCCCTATCAAAGCAAATGCTGCTACTGAGTACCTCCTATGAGTTTAATCACAGTGTGCAATTCACACCTTAATGTGTTATAATTGCCCCCTACAAAGTTGGTCCTGTTTCCTCTTAATATCACTGGACTAACTACTGAAACTCACCATGAATTCCTTGAATGCTGCATTCTTCATTGAGAATTTTACATACATAATTAATCTGAAATAAGGGTACAATAAAAATTACGAGGATTTTAAAAGAAATGCCCTTGGGTTTTAATAGCTGTAAAATCAGAGTTGGTACTTCAAAAAGTTCACCCTGTAGGACACTTTACTCTGAGATCCTGTCTGATTGCCATTTCCTTCAGGTAATTTTACAGGTTTCCTTTGGCAGCAAAAAAGTAAATACTGATGTAGCAGTTTATCCTCATTTTTATGCACCTATGAATATCACACTCACACTGAGATGAGATGATAACTCTTCTGTTACTTTTTAGAAGAACTGTTGAAAGTACCCGGGGCTATAGGCTGCAGAACACAATGCTGCACAGCATTTTGAGCCAAAGATCTAAAAGGGCAATTGGAGATGGAGCATGCAGCTCACCTGCTGTCAAAGAGGTGCAATTCACCTCTCATTTTTCCAGTAAACAGTGTTACATGCACAGTCATGCAGCAAATGAAATTATTCACCTTTTAATACTTTTTTGGCAACTTTTTACTTGTCTGTGAGCAAGTCTTTGGACATTCCTAGTTAATGCATGTGCTATGCAGAATGGCTGAGTATTTCCCTAATGGCTCCCGTTGGTCAAAGTGCCCATGACCTGCCTGCTTCACTTGCCCACCATGGGGGATGCATTTTGGGCAGCCCAACTCTGCCACAGACAGGGAAATTCCATTTTGTCACAGCCCACAGAGGGCCTGTTCCAGGAGCCTTTCATCTTCTCTGGCTCATGTCCTGGGGAGGTACGGCTAGGGGTTAATGAGAGAACCAGGTAGAGGACAAGTCAAAACCAATTTAACATTTCTGATGTTTGCAACTGGTGTTTGTGCTTTTCCTTCACTGGGTGAGTGAAGGTTTTAACCTAAGGAGGTTGAAATGGCAGTGTCCTCATCAAGGTGTGTCACTGGAGCACAACATGCTGCCTGTTTAACTGGCTTCATGACTGAAACCCAGCGCACAGCACCGCATCAGCCCTCCATCAGCAATCAGTTCAGCTCAGGCAGCCAGGGCACAGGTCACCAGTGCTGGAAATGCCTCTTGTCCCACTGACACTAGACCTGCTACAAGTGATACGACCACTTTAATTACACCAATTGCATCAATCAGAGCTGCCGGTGAAATCACCAAGGGGAGCCATGGCCTGGGACTGAAACATCTTTTAATAACACTGATGAACTGTTCCCTTACTTTATGTCTGACCCTGACCTCCCAAAGGGAATTACTAGCACATCACCTTATTTCACAGCAGATGCACTGCCAAGCCAGGCACTCCCACCTCCTCATTAATTGCATCTCCTGTTGCTGTTCCCTTAATGAGGGCTTGCTTAGGAGCCTGGCAGCTCACCACTGCCATGCATGCAATGTCAGGCAGGAACCCAGAGTTTTTTTAGCCTCTTTTGCCTTCTGGAACCAGAACTTGATCCCTTTTTCTTGAACACAACGCACAAGGGTAACCTAGCACATGCAGAGAGGTGAGGCACAAAATCCCCCAAACCTTTTCGTAGCTAATGTTAATGGTGCATGGCTGATAACAACTTGTTTGGTCACAGTGCTTAGTGGTGGCTAGAAGGGATAGCAAACGAGAAGCAGCGGTGTTACTTTTTGCTTGCCTGCTTACTATCTCAACTGTTTCCCCAAACCTGAAAAACACACCATCAGGCATTTCTCTGAGCCTTCATTGTTCTGATACTAAGGGGCAAAATGACCAGATGGTGGTGACTGTTGGTACCCAAAAGTGGGCTGACCCCTAAGTCAGCCTAGGAGATGTGAGACAAGTCCTTGCTACTTGCTCTGCTCCTCATAATATTTTCCTTCTGTCAGCTTATGTCTTCTCTCTTTTCCTTCTGTCCTTTCTAGCTACATCTCTGTCTCCTTTCCCTACAACACTGAGCAACCAGAAAGGACAGCTAGAAGCAAGAAACTCAACAGCTCAACACTGGCACTATTTTTCTGCGGTTTAGACTGGTGCTAAAATTGTGTGCAGTATCTGGCCTTTTTGCTTTCTATCCTTGCAGCATATTTGTCCAAGAGACAGAATATTCTTTCTAATATTTCTGTTTCCTCCCTATCTTCATTCTGGACTTCTGTTGTACAAGACCAAAAAAAAATCTCCCAAATCTCTGCTCCAAACCATTTCATTCAGTTAATGCCATGTTGAAAAGCGCTTGATAATGTCAAATCCAAGTGAAAACACTGTATGCAGCTCAATGAATAGGAAACAAGATATCTATTTATTTTTAAAGTTAAAAATTAATCTAATAAGTAAAATATTATGTACTTTCCTAAGCTTTAACATGCAATGGAAAGAATAGCATTTATCAATAGGGAGATGTGGCACTGCTAAAGGTCAGAACTGCCCTTGAATCTTGCAGCATTAATTATTAGCAGATTTTTTTCCTGGGCTGAACGTCAGTCCTTTATTGTGCCAGCACACCACATCCCACCCTGGTGTAAAAGCAGAGTTTAGACTTCTCCTTCTTTGTTGGAGGGCACTTTGGTGTTTAAGGCGTGATCAGGGTGGACAAGCTGTGGAAGACACAGAAACACACGTGCAACAAAAAGGTGTAAAGACAATGTTTACATGAGCATTGTCTCAGCGACCTTTCATCCCTGAAGCCACACACAAACACACTATGCTTGTTTTAAAAAAAAATCAGTAATTCAATACCTAACTGTACAAATTTTAGATCCAAGGACTATTTCAAATGTGAACTTCATCACAAAGCTATTGTAACCATTGTCACAGAGCATTCATGTTTTCAGAAATAATTAAGAAGTAATGAAGGCAGAAATTCTTGGGTACATCTTGCCAAGGTTCTCTGAAGCTTATTCCCTGAGCTGCATTGTTTGAGAGGGTGAAAAAAAACACGGGAGAAAAAAAAAGGCATCATGAATTGTAATTACTCAAAAGCAATGCAGAATAAAGCAACAGTAAATTCCTTCACAGTTGAACTCAACTGTTTAACAAATGAAAACTCTAATTGACAATTCTTTATCAAAGTGTAAATTTGTCAGGGAAGTGTGTGCAACAAGTTTTTTGGGCTTTGTTTCTTTTTCTCCTTGTACATCATAGTGAGTGCTGTTGTGATTTGGATCTATTACTTTTGAATATTGCATAAAGCTGACAAGCACTTGTCATTTAAAGACCACATGGAGGCATTTAGTTTTCCATTTAGACATAATAACACATTATGCAAATAAGCTTGCCAAGGAAAGCTGGAGGCTTACATGAAATAAACTGTCAAACACCAGTTGCTAATAAATGAACGTTTCTTTATAGATTGTCTTAATTTGGGCAACTGGAAAATAAGCGTGACTGCATGGATAGACAATCTTTCAATATGAAATTCTGTGGATCGTGCAGAGCAGAAATCTTCACAGAAAATTGATGTTCCTTGCCTTGATACAGTTAAACAAACACAAAGAACTTTAAGCAACCCTGTTAAATGTTTGCATTAGATTGCATAAAACAATAAAGGTTTTGAAACTGGCTCCCTGCATCGCAGATGCTGAGGGGAGTATTTCCCTTCCCTGTGCGAGCCGGATGCCTCCTGCTGGCATTCACCTCCTGGCCACCGGGCACTTGCCGGGCTGCCGGCACCACCTGGCACATTGTCATGTGCCACCCCCAAAGGGAGCCCTTGCAGCCCCGTGGCACTGCCCAGGGCTGGAACACTGCATTTCAAATGGCCATGGCTTCCCTACAGGTTTCCTCTGAGCTGTTTACAGGATTCACAAATTCTTTGAAGGAAACCTCAAGCTAACTTGGTAATGGGGCCACAAAAAATAGTGTTTAAAATACATCAAAACACTTGCAGCTCGGAGCAGTAAAGATCCCAGTCTGTCATATACAGTTAAATGCCTAAGTGAACAGCTCAAAGATGCTTACATGCATGGTTATCAAAATTAAACACAAACAGACCTCTTAAAACAACTCTAGTCAGTAAACAGACCACTCTGACAGCAAATCAAATTAATAAAAAAAAAATAGAGGTTACCACAGTCAAATTAAAGGTTTTGTTTGAGTGAACTGTTTGTTTCCCCTTGGCCTGGTAACTATCAGAAATTGTGTTTATTTACTGTGGTAGAAGAAGAACTTTGAGCTGTTTTGTACCATGTTGAGAAATTCCATGATTCAAGGAGGAAAAGGAGTCTCTGAATGCCAGAGCCTGCTGGGGAATGATGTGCCAGGAGAAAAGGGTTACCTGCCCTATCCACTCTCTAAGCAGAATGTGCTAATAAAAGGTCTTAAATTGGAGCAGTGAAAACCAACTCAACCAATCAACGCACCACCAAACAAAGCAAAATGTTTCAGTGATCATGCTCTTCTTGTGCAAATTAAAATTTAATGGCGGATACTGATTTACCAATATATTCCATGTAAAAATAGCCTAATTGCTCTACATCTTTTATATTGCTTTGCAGGGAAACTCAAGGCAATATGTAATTCCAATGGCTAATTTACTATGTCATTCCTTGTTTCTATTTTTTAATAATGTAAGTAACATACAGTTGTTTCTAAATTGGCATCTTTCCATCCTTTAGGAAACTACACCCTAAAGTAATATTCTGTCAGAAATCCGCTCTTAATTGGGCTAATCAGGTAGTATTTCCACATTAGGAAGGAAGGATTATAGTCTCATTTACTGAGAAGTTCATATGACAGTTGCAGACATTTATATTTGACTAGCTGGTTTGGGATCTGTCCAAATCTTTCTCTTTTTGCTTCTTTTTAATTAATATTTCAGGCACACAGGATATCTTCTTCTTTTTTGGAAACTGAATTGAAGGATTTGATTTGCACTGGGCATTTTGCCATTGGGGGAAAAATAAAAAATAAATCAAAAACCTAAGAAGGAATTCATGAAGTTTTGCTTTTTAACTCACCCAAGGTTTTCGTGTATAGTGGAAACTTTACCTGATGAAACCACACTGCCCCTCTGCCATGCAGCATAAATGAGGGGACAGCTGATTTGGCAGTTATTTTAAGACAAAGTAAAACTAGGAAACTGATGCTTTGTGTGATCTGAGCAACCCTCTCTAAAATGACCAAAAGAAGCTATATTCGGAGTAATTTAAAACTGAACACTTACATATCATTTAAGAACCTTTGCAAAACTTCTGACCGTTCAAAACCTCCCCATCTGCCAGGAGGAGCCTATCTCTCACTCTACCTTCACTCTTCACAGAGCTGTAAGATTTAAATTAAGGTTTTAATAAAGCCTGTCAAATGCTTGTTGGTGAAACAAGTGCAAAGCAGCATCCAGGGTTTAATCAGAATTTATCCCTGTGTTGTGAGAATGAGGAGGCCCCAGGTGGAACCTAAAGATTCATTCACAACAGGTGAAATAAAACACTTTCTTACACAGGAAGCAGCAAACTTCTGGGAGCTGCTGCCACAGGAACCTGGGGAAGAACCACGTCAGCAAATACAAGAAGTGTTCAATCAAAATCAAGGAAAACAAGGTCCATAAAAAGCTGTGTCAGAACCCAGACAGATCGTAATTCACAGACTGCAGATATTCAGAAACTTAACCAAATTGCCAAGTGGAATGACAAGCATTCCAACCTCCTACTTTGAGCTCCAAGGCTTGCTGTATCAAGGAGTTGCTTATGCGTTTATATGCATTGCCCACGAGAGACCCAACACACAGAGAGTGTTGAAATCAAAGCAAGTTGTGAGAGAGAAGTGTACATCACTGTTGCGGTTAGAAGTGATAACAAAACCCAAATCCAGAGTAAACCCACTTCCCTAGCATGTATTCCCCTATTCAATTTATCCATGTGACAGCTGATTGCAGACTACCCCCAGTGACTCCACTAACCCTAATCCTCCGTATTGTGTAAATACTGCAGCATTGCCACAGGCTTGTATGCAGGACAGCGCTACCATTATCAACACTGATCAGCTGGCAGAAACAGGATCCTAATGGTGGACATGTTTTGGTACAGTCTTTGCACTACTGAACAAAACTGCTTTTGAATTTGGGAATTAGCTGATGCAATGTGATAAAAAAACCCAGGCCTACAGACTCTCATACTGGGATCAGACAAGGGCATCAGGGTAGAATTTGATTAGATTATTATTTTCTTGTTCTCTTCTCTTCTTGACACAGTCAATCTTTCTTGCAAGGTTTACATTAATAAATAATTACCTATGGCAAGAGACATGTATAAAAAGGCCTTACAAGTGCTTTCATACAGCAGGCAGCCTTTTAAAAAACAAAGATGGAATTGAAAAGTTTCACTAATCCTAGCCTTGTCATCTACAATGCTCTTGAAATAACCCCCTAAAGCACTGTTGAAAGGCACAAGAGCAATGTATCAAGCAAGAATTGGTCGACTTCTAGATGATAATGTCTTGACTACAAGGGCATCCCTTTGTAGCAAAGATAAAAGGGAGAGTGGCTTTTCCTGAATGCTATTGACTTATACAACTACCGTTTAGCAGTTTGACTTTCTTTTTGTGGTCAAGAATGTATTTTTAATGTGCAGCCCCTTAAAGAACATGCTAAATTCCTCCTGTGTTTAGCACTTACAAAACATACAGAGGGGAAAAAAAAAAACCCTGCCAGCGGTTTTCACAGTCTAAACAATAACAAAGTGCCTCCAGGATTCATTTTAATGAGAAACACCAGTGTAGCACTGTGGAAGTCCTGAGATAGGCAACACACACGAACAGATTAATTATCATTTAGGCGGCAGGAACTTTGTGGATTTTACAACATAGCTTGTAGAAAATAAAAATTCCATTACTCACTGCAAGAGTTGTATTTTCTCAAAGGTACCATTAATCTCTGAATAGATGTGCCATGTACATTCAGAAGGAATAGGAAATGAAGGAGCCCTTCCTCACTCCCCTTCCCAACACTACAAGCTAGGAATTTTTCTTCCCTTTTAGGTGGCAGTGGCTTTTTGATTTCTCTTTTGGTTTGTCAGTTTGTTTGTTTGTTTAAAGTTGAAATGAGTACAAGTTTATCTAAGCTTAACAGAGATTTCAGCAGGCAATCGACATGACACCCACTGGTTCTGCACACATCTGCAAGACAGATTTCTCACCATTGGCACGCCAAGTAGACGATGGCTTCAACCCCTGACGGAACAGTCATTGACTTTCATGAAGGTTTTATGGATCACTGAGTCCAGGGGTGTCTCAGGATAACTTTTCTGGACTTGTGGATAACATTTGCAAGGCAAAGCCCTCTCTCTGGCCTCATGCAGAAATTTTCTGCTGGAGAAGGCACTTCCCTGATTCCAGCAAACCCAGTTGGCAGCTGATGCTCCGATGGTTTCAGCCTTCAAAACGGAAGGCAGTAGAGATGTGAATTTTAACAATGCAGTGACTTGAGTCATAACCTCACTGAGCATATTTGATAACTACAGTCTAATTTCTGGTTGTAATTCAGAGGAGGACTGCATTGGTTTACAAGATAAATGTATTAATCCCTATTCTTCTGTGGTGGGTATCTAGGAGATTAACTACATTGCTGAATGTGTGAATTTGTCTGTGACCAAAACCTGACGTGAATACAAACTATATGAATGATTTCTAAGAGTCTTTTGTTAGGGAATAATCTCCAGACAGATGTCCATGATATCTGAGCAGTCAGTCCTACACTGTATCATTTATTTAGAATTTCTACCACAAATAAAACTGACTTAACTGCAACCTGTTTCATTTCTAACTTCTGCATATTTTAGCCAGTTTTACATTCTAGCCTTCCCTGATTCACAGCATTTGGAGGGCTCATGCCTTCATTCAGCCTTTAAGAAAATGCACACATAATGAAATAATTTGGGTACAGTCTTGTGAATGAGATAGTTTGTTTAAAGTAATACATTGATAGCTTTCTCCAGGAGAAAGCAGATCTTGCGAAGTGGAAACATTTTCCATGTACCGATCACAAGAGTGCAGAAATGTACTTCTTTTTCCAACTATTTCAAATCCTGGCAATGCTGATCTTACCTTCCAACTGAAATCTTTATTTTAGCCCCCAGTGATGACAGTCTCATCCTTGTACGATCCAGCTGAGTGAAGGTTGGGGGCCCCTGGCTGCATGTGTGCGGGACTGCTGGCACCCAGAAACCCTCTCTACCTTGTTGCCATTGCTTTGTGATGCAGATATTAATGATCAATCAATATTAACATCAATAAGAGTAGGGCTTGTTGCACTGCACACGTACCAACTGCAGTGTCTACATTGAGCAAGTACTTTCAATATCCCAATATGACATACAAGGTGAGTATTTTTTTCCTGGTACTAGCAATATGTGATGTTACTGGAGAGTCATTAATCGTCTCTCCTATTATATTTTTCAACATCTGCATTTTTCATGCATATAGGCTAATTCTAGTTCCTCCAAACAGATTAGTAATTTACAAATTTTCAGGTAATCCAGACAAATAGATTGTGGTTAGGGTGTGTTTTGTTATGTTTCTTTTTTCCCCACCTGCAATGGGTACAGAATGTGATTTCTCATTTTTGAACGAGCTTTACAAGTAAGTCAAAAAAGTGAATAACAATAAGTAATGCATATTTAAATTACATTTTTGAATCTGTGTTAAAATTTGTGAAGCTTTTAGAATAAATGAGCATCCTCCCGATTACTTTCAGAGAATGAATTCTCTTCGGCATTTATAATTCAAAATACCCTAGCTGTATCCCAGAGTGGGGTATAGAGGACATTGCATACAGATAACATCTTCAGAGGAGCTGAAATATTATTCTCTTCTGAAAAATGATGGGAAAGAAGCCTGCCTCCCCAAGGTGTCCCTGCTAGGCTGGCATTCAGAGCGATGTGGAGGAGAGGGCAGAGCAGGGGTGCTTTGGGGAGCCACAGTGTGCCCCTGCACTCCAAGATGGGAGCAGCTGCAGCACCCTGATGCTGCTGCCCTCACACTCTCCTCAGCCCTGAACTGGGAGAGTAGCAGCCTGGTTCCATATCTCCAGCTATCTAGGCAGAGGAGGCTAATGTGTCATTGCCTCTGAGGCCCATGACTCACAGACTCTTGGTTTCCCCTAGCAATTTTCCACCATTTGTTTATGCCTACAGCCAGCTCCATGGAGAGGAGCAGGGTGGATGGGCAGCAGGGCTTATCCACTTCTTATACCTGTGTGGGCCCCACTGTTCAGGGCTTGCTAATCCCCTTCCAATAATCATGGATCTGCTGCCTGCTTCCATAGGTCCGTGCGCATCAGCTGTCAGGCAGGGCTGGACTATGCAGCCACGCTGAGCTGGGGCCAGCAAGAGTCCTGAGCAAGACTCACCAATACAGAAACATCCTCCTCATGCCCAGACACTGGTATTCATGCCTCCTCAGTCACGAGCCTGCATGAAAACCTGCATAAATCTACAGCCTTGTGCACACTGTCACGTCATGGGGGAGCCCTGCTGAGATCTCTGCTCTTGAGTAATGACTTGAACTGCAGCTCATGTGCTCTGACTGCACAGGGGTCATGCTATTAGCAGAGAGCTCCCTCCTCTTTCAGCGACTTGACTTTGTGCAGCTAACTTCAGATTACTGGAATAAAGCCACAGACATTTCCCCATTCTAGGGTGACCGAAATACGCAACATCCCAGCCTGTCCCCATCTCAGAGTAATTTGGGAACAACACAGCTCCAGCAGTGGAGAATGTAGCAAAGCATGATGGATCTGGCAGCCAGGATGTCCTCTTGAAACAGGAGTGGCAGGGGTACAGGTCCCTTCCCTTGAGCACCTAAAATGTTTCATGCATGTACTCAAAGTAGCAAGGTGTCTTTTTTAAGTACCGAGCAGGACTGCAGATTCTAAGCTGCTCTCCATATCCACAGCAGAGTAACTACCTTCACCACTGAGTATTTCAGCCAGAAATATTAAAAGCTACTCTGTTAGAATGAGAGGAACTTAAACAATTGCTATTATTAATTTTAAAATAATTAAGTGAGAAGCTTTAAGGCTATCATTTTCTCAGCAGGACCACAAAATCTTTCAGCTCAGTGAAATGTTTTACTATGCCCATATGTTTGGCTACAGCTGAGTCCAACTATAAAAGTATGACATCTTTTAATTACATTTTAATGAAAGCTGTAACTAATCCAATAGCTCATTTGTTAGTACCTTATGGGAGAAAGAAAAGCTGAAGAACAACCTCAGAATTCTTGTTTCTAGAGTCTGTGAAGAGATACAGGACGCTGGTTATGCCGAATTCCTATTAACAGCCTACAGCATTAGATTTGGTTTGTCAATGACCAGAAAGAATATCAATGTTTAAATAGGTGTATACTTTGGTGTGTCTCAGTAGTGCTTTCTTCCATTTTTCTCAAACAGTTAAGTTCTCTCAAACACTGAAAGAGGAAGAGAGATGTACAAGAGACACAAAGTCTAGGAGCATGTCCAACTTGAAGGACTGCCCAGTGACTTCACTGAGCTTGTATTAAGACCCTTACTGAGTCATCTCCTGTTGAGCCCTTTCACAATCCCTTCTTCAACGTAGGGAGCAGGATCTTTTCAGATATTACATATATGGAAAAAATCAGACTTGAGCCTTCAATAGGCATAATTTTCCCCATCTCTGAGAACTGACATCCCTTTTATGTTTGTCATCAATAGACTGACTTCTATGTCTTGCCTGCCTGCCCTATAGACAAATACAGTTATAATATACGTAATTGCTGCACACTTCTCTACAACAAGTGAACTGTATCTGGTGGATTCAGACTGAGACTTTGAGAGTTCAAGGACAGTCTGGAATTGAATGAACCAAGTAGTAGGCTCAAAAAAAAATATCAAGACAAAAAAAGCATGCAATTTCAACTGCTGAGGAAGAAATGTACTTCAGAAAGGACATCAAGCCTTTGGTGGGCATAGTTTGGCCCCTAGTGGAGAGCAATTCTCATTGTCACATTGAACTGGTAGCCTTTGTTTAAGTGAAAGCCAGAACAGAATAACCCTGGAAACTAAATTACCTCCCAGCTTTGGAGATGAAGCTTGTTTCAAGGCAGACCAGAGATGAATTTGCAGTCTACTGACAGGACTAAAAACTAAACGTTTGCCTCCTCAGTAGGACTGCCAATACATTTAAAATTCACATCCAGAAAATGAATCTTTCTGTTTAGCTACAAAATATTCATCTGAATGGAAAGGTCAGTGAACATTTTCCTCTTCCCTTTGCTAATTGAGAGGCAAGTCATATACTTAATTTGCAAAAAAAACCAGGACCTTGTACTCCTCACGTTGAGCAGAAAGCTCCAACAAATCCACTTGATGGACCTACGCTCATGGCATCTCTGGATGACTGCCATCATTCACCCCAATGAAAATGATGCAGTTTGCTTGCGATTATAGACTCCTATTGATTTCCAATTTTCACTAGACATGCTCAAATCCCTTGGGATCTAAGAATTTGTAGATCCGTATCAGTCTTGCAGTGCAGAAACAAAAGTGGCAACATAATTGGCACAGTGGAGCAATAAGACTCTCCCATTCTGCTTTCAATTTAGACCCTTACTGCAATTTCTTGACAGTAGATTTCTTCTTAGTGCTAATGGCCTCATATAAGGTTCTCAAGGACCAGATTAAACTTTAAAAAGAAATATATGTATTTGGTCTTCTTAAACTTAACGACTACACTCTTAATAGGAATGCTATCTTCAGAATAGACTGTACTACATGATGTTGGCTTTGTTGGGTTTTATTTTTCACTAGCAATATCAACTAATGCTTTATGCATTCCTGTGCTATTCAGTCGCAGTATCTAGTGAACATTTGATCAAAGCAGTTCATGTCAGTAAAGCACGCTCGTAACAACTACATATTTGTAGTATTAAAATATGACATACACAGCCTCAGATTGCGGCAAGAATATTTGCACAGACTATAGTAAAACCACGGTAATGCATATATAATCTCCCCTTCTAAGGTGAAAAGGGAAAGTGCATCAGTGCTATTTCTGTTTAGAACAGCTCTTTCAGCACAGAACTAATTCTGGTCCGTAGTACCTGTGCTCCAATCTGAAAATTTTAACTGCTAACACAGGACAGAAAGCTTAAAATGTGCTGAAATACAAGACAAAGCATTTACAGAGAGAAATCAAAGCAAGTACCTTTCTGCTTGTGAACAGAAAATGGCCTTATTGTTGGTGATGTAGACTCTCCCACATGCAGCAGATGCGCTGGTGGAACAACACTGGTTTTGCCTGGGGGAAGCAAAGCTGTGCTTTTAGCATCTTGGCAGAGCAACACTATTCATGTCGTGACAAAGAGTTCCATCAGGAAGTGAGACCGATTTCATTAAGGCCCAAGGCAAATACTCATTCAGTTCAAATGCTAAGTTGGAGGCTTAGTGTCTCAGAAACATCTCAGGGGCAATCCATAGAAATGTTTGAGCAGGTGTTGTATTTTGCCACTTAACCAGGTAGTATCTGAACCTGACTACAACCTAAGGCAACTATGTCTGATTGAACCATATAAAGCAAACCCATCTAAGGACATATGCAAGAGATACTTCTTATTTACTAGAGATGGAGGGAACACAGGTAACCTTAGAACCTGCATGGTTCTCCAACACAGACATTTCCCTTGGTGAACAGCAAGACATTTAAAACAAGCATCAGATGCTGATTCCTAGAAAGAGATGATAATAAACTCCTTAGGACTGAACTTAGGAGTTTGGAAACACTTATTGCCTGTAGTGGGCACTACTAGAACTGAAACATGCTACTGGAGTAGTGATGAGAATCACAGAATATTCTGAGTTGGAAGGGACCCACAAGGATCATCGTCTCCAGCTCTTAAATGGCACCACCGCCTCCTGGCGGGAATTGAACCCCCAGTCTCCTGCATGAGAGGCAGGGACACTCACCACTGTACTAAAGTGGATTTGTGAGAATCATTGTAAGTAAAATGATCTCAGGATAGAGGCAAAACACACTTTGTAGGAGAAAGTAATATCTTACATTAGATATGGGTACATACAGAGAAAAGGAATTCATACATACAAATCTTTCAACAGACAAGAAATGCTTGAAAGCACATTTTCTCTTTGAAACTATGTATCTCCACACGTAGCTTAAAAGCTGGCCCAAAAAGGAGACCAAAATAGCAGGTGAGCTCATTCAAAACTACCAGGATGGGGAGAAAGAGTTGCAAGAGGAACGTGTTCCTTGATTATTTTATTCTTAAAATAAAGTTTAATTGAAAAATTACAGGTATTGAAACCTCACTACAGTATCCTTGGAAAAGTATACATAGTGCTAATGGCACCGTAACTTACTGCTGTGGTTTCGGGTTTTTCTAAACACTAATATCAGTACTAGATTGTAAAGGTGAGACAGGTCCTAATAGCTTCCTAAGCAAGTGCCCTGTGCAACCCACTGATGTCTACAGCAGGAACTCCCACTGAAGCCCATCAGGAGCAAATCAAGACTTAAAGAAACAGGATTTGCAAGGAATAAAGAAGCAAGGGCTAAGATATGAATGCCTTCCTCCCTGCTCCCCGAATTACTAAAAAAATAATCCTAGCCAAAAATACTGACAGTAGGAGCAATGACATCCTGAGGTAATACCTGGCATTCTGGGTTCTCAAATCGTAAAGATGCAGAACATAAAAACTTAAAGGAGATTAATATTTTCTAATATTTTCTAAATGAAAAGGAGCAACTCCTTCACTCAAAGCAAGCTAAGAAGACACAGAATCATAGAAAATACATACAGAAATAACCTCACAAAGACTACAGTGTGCAGTCAATTGGGAGACTAAAGAGGACAGTTACGGAATGCTCAGCCTGAGCTCAGTTATGTTGAAATGGTTGGTCTGCTGTTAAAGCCATTCCATTTTCAAACAAGCGATGAGTTAGCAATTTTGCACAGATCTCATTTAAATGATTGGTCTGAAACTCTCTAAAAAATGTTTTCTTGCAGGCTGTATCTGAAAGTTCATCCAAGTCAGAAAAACATGCTCAAAGGGTCAGAGTTCAAAGGCGATTTCCAAAACGGGTCAAAAATGTTAAATTATCAGGTGAAAGCATAATGAAACTTGATTGTTACAAAGAAGAGCCACAAAGGATTACAGAAACTAAAATTAATTCAACCATGGTAATGTGTTAAGAAAATAAATGCTTAATTTAAAGGGAAAGAGATGGAGCGCTGTGTATTTGACCTGTCTTGAAAGACAAACCAGTATCATAGGTCCCCAGACTTCATAGAAAAGAACACCAGTATACATAACTTGCTGACCCCATTGTCATGCTCTCATCACAGAGGAAACATCAAAAACTCAATAACATCTCTTACCAATGGATACTTAGAAAAACTGATTCATAGAAACAAAATTTTGATAAAAATCAAGCATGCTCAGACTTTTTTTCCTAAGTTAAGTGAGCCCTTTTAGTTTTTCACTGCTACAGGCAAGAGCAAGGGAGGCATTACCAGTAGAAGACCATAGCAGCAATTCTTCATTTCATGAAGTAACCATTGCCTTAGAAAATGTAGGTAGTAGACACAAATGTTATTTTAAAACTAACTCTATGGTTACAACAGAGCAAGATCAGTAAGGTACTTGTGTTAAGCGAGGACAATGCCCTACCCAGGAGACAGACAGGTTCAAAACTCTTAAAAGGAAAAGAGAGAGACTGAATAACCCACCACAACACAAGTTACGCCAAATTAGCGACAGCCGTAACACAGCAGTGGAGCCAGTAGCTCATATCAAATTCAGATGAAAAATCACTGTGATGAATCAGATGGTGGGTAAAGGCTCAGCATGGAGTTAGAGCAGGACCTGGGCAATGGCACTGCCTGACATTCAGAGAGGGAAAGCCACGGGAGTTCAAATGAAGCAAAAGGCTAGAGATAGGCAGTGGCAGATTTCTTTCATCTGTTATTCACCTCTCTGAAAAATAAAGAGTAAGAGTTTCACTTTAAGAAATCCTAGCTACCACAATAGTCTGTTAGGGCACGACTCTGCCTTAATACTGTAACATGTTTTGGGTCAACTCCATTTGTAGCCAAACCTGGAACAAGAATGGAGGATGCTGCAGGAATGGTGGCATAAGCTACAGCACAGGATGGGTTCTGTCAGGACTATGTGTTTTTACCAGTATGTATTTCCCTGCACACTTTTCCACATTTTGTGCCCAGACAGGATTCTGAATTGGAACTTATGTCTTAACATTCCTACAGCTGGCCATTTTCTCTCAAAAGTATAGTTAGGCAGTATCAAATATTTATTTTCAGTACAGCATGACATGACCAACCCCTTTGGTCAAGAGCACATCCAACCTCATGCTAAGCATCTGTAATTACAGAACTGCATCAATTATGCCACAAGGAGCACTTTAAGCCCTGCCATGGAAAGGCCAATGCTGTTGTTGTTGCACCATGGCCTTATGTCTCCTGCACCATCATTAGTGGGGGTGAAAAGATTAGAAGATGAAGGGCTGGTTTCCTCCCGCTTGGGAGGGTAATGAGCAAAGGTTTGCAGGCTCTTCCCTACAGACTCCCTGAGCCAATCCTTCATTTGAACCAACACACTGCACTGATCTTCTTTATAAAAAGATTATCTCATCGTGTAATTTTATAGGAGCTGAAATCCCTTTTAAAATATACTCCACCCTCTTCAAGGTTCAGCATACTGAAATTGAGTTATTCTATTATTTTACAGTCATATTTTCCTCTTCTGAAGATGTTTTTCTGCTATGTTGAGTTAGTACACAGACAGGAAAAAAAAAGAAACTGCTTAGTTAAGAGGATGCTATTGTCATTGTACAAAGCACATGCATTTAAAGAAGAAGAATACCTTCTAATCTCTTTCAATTACAGTTGTCTCAAAAATTTAACTACAGTGTATTTGTCAGATGGAAGACAAACTCACATTGTTTACCCAGTCTATTACATACATTAATGTGCATATTAACATATATGCAAGATATATATATAAGTATAAATACAGACACAAACTAAAGTTGCATGGAAAGACAACATTATCACATGCATGTTGTGTGCTCTTGGTGATATAACCTGAACTTCTGCTTAGTAATAGCAAAGCTCACAGCATTTAATTTGCTTTAAAAAAAATCTAGGCAATTTTTCATATCCTTAAGTAGTTTTACTTGAGGTTTAACTTTCAAAACTCATTGAAATACATAATATTCTATAGAAATCAATTCCTACATTTACTCTCAATTCTGCTTGCCTGTGATAATCTTCTATTAAAAAGCCTCAGCAGAAACATTTTAATAAAGCAAAGTTTTATGAATTTGGATTGAGATCTTTATGAAGTATAAAAATGATCTTTATGAGAATTTTATCATTCAAAAATAGTGAAAGTGAAGTTATAGAAATATCTGAAATACAGCAGATCTGTTATTTTCCATCCCCCCCCACCTCACTAGCAAGTACAGCTTGACAGAACCTTCTCTTAAAAAAATGTTTTGCTATAAATGTTTCAATTTGATATTTCAAATCTCTCTTATGCAGAGATGACTCCCATGAAATTAACTCCTTTCTGTTCACCGCCACCATGACAACTCCGGTAATTGCTTTCATGGGGTAAGCAATACTCAGGAAGCATGAATATTCCTTTGTGAAATTTAGCAATTTTAGCAATTACACATAACTGGAAAACTCATGGAGTATGATCACCAGCGCAGCACGACAGTGACAGGCTTTGCAAGCAGCCATCTGGAAGCACCATGCCATGCCATGCTCTGCCAGGCCATGCCATGCAGCACCACTCCCATCTGGCCTCACCACACATGAAGGGTGCCAGCGGGCAGCATGTCCACTCAGGAAACCGTCTTTGCACTTTCTCATGCCCAAGACTAGCAGGGAAATCAGGCACAGAACTGGGGCAAGCATGCATGGGGCACCCCAACCAAAAATGTTCCTCAGTGCACCTATTTGCGAAGGTCCGTCTGCTGGTGTGGGCTGCCTTCAGCTCTGTCCTGGCACACACCACGCTGCAAACCAAAGCTCCTGTGTCACAACAGGCAAACACCCTGACACAGCAATGCAACAGATAGGCCATAGACATGGTAACATGAGCAACAGGTGAGTTCAGCACCTGCTATAGCCCTCAGGTATAAAAAGAATGGATTTGCAACAACATATTAAAGACACCTTTTGAAAATTGGAGCTGTTTTAATATCTCCAAAAAGGGAGGGGGAAAAAAAGGTAATGCCACCTGCAATGTCTCTCCAAATACAGCAATGCCTGGATCATCACAAAATTAAATATACCTTGATATTTGAACTGCTCAGGCTTCAGAGCCTCAGCCTCTGGCATTTCATAATACTTGGATAATAAACGAACAATCTTCTTTTATAAAAAAAATAAGGGTGTCAGGGGAGAATGCAGAGGAAATACATAGTAGCTGTGAAATGGAATCCACAGTTTCAGACACCAGGTCTCATTAATCTTGCTGATAAATAGGACCTTTATAAAAGGAGACCCTGCAGCTGAGAGAATTGAAAGGAAATAGTATGGAAAGTGAAACAGTAGTTTCTTGTACAAGTTCTTATATGTTTTAAATTAAGTGGCTTTTGTGGAGGCTTAAGTCAAAAAAACAAATTCAAGTAATTCCTTTTTTACAAGAGAAATGCATATGGAAGACACTGATGCTCCTTTTGCTGCAAGCCTTTTCTGGCGAGAGATTAGATCAAGAATACAGCCAAAAAAGGAATGGAAATACACTGTTGGGCGATTAGTTTATGACATTCTACCCTATATATAGTGCCTATTTGGCACACCCTCCTGCAGTTCTGTGGTTTTCATTGCAAGTGGCTTATATCAGTACTGACATCTTGCAGATGTTAGTAGCTTTGATTCTTTTACCCCATGTTGCAAATGAGTTGGCATGGAAACAACTCTTTTCTGGCAACATGACATATGATTCAAGGCAAAATGCATTTAACACAGATGAATAGTTCAGGAATATGCCTGTAACAAAAAGTCATCTTGAAAGCTGCTTTGCATTTGTTGGTGCTTATGACAACTTTTTCAAGACAGTCTCAAAAAAAAAAACCAACCACCCCCCCCAAAAAACCACCAAACCCACAACTGTTTAAGACTAGATACCAGTGATGAATTTCTCAGTGCTTGATGCTACATACTCTACTTCATCCTCAATCTATTTATTTTAATAACAAAAGGAAAACATTAAGAGGAAAAAACATTTTGAGATATTATTTTCTTTTCTTTTAGATGACATTTGTTTTGTTAATTTTTGTATTTAGAAAGAGTTGCATAAGCCCTGAATTAACTCTTGACCTGCCAGGGGCATTCAGAGCATGCTGCTCCTTCTAGGGACTCATCAGACCATTTCCTGGAGGACTAGCACTAGTGGGAGTACTGCAATAACTCAGCCTTGCTCACCCCGAGCATTTCCCCTTCCTCTGAACAACTTTAACCAAAAGCCAGAGTACCCCTGTGCCCATAGTGACACTGGTAGTTGAGCAAGCTCTTCCAGGGGCAGTAGTGGGAAGAGAGCAGCTGCTGGGGGCTGCACACGAAGGGGCAAGAACAGGACCCCACTGGGTTCCTCCCCAGATACTGTCCTCACTGCAACTGAAACGAGTTGGGAAGAATCAGCAAGCTCCCTCCAAACCTGTCACTAACAGCTCCAAATTGATCTTGAGCCTTGGTAAAGGTCAGACTATCCTCTCGATCCTCTGAAGGTATCTTTGAAAACAAGGTAGGGAAGGTCTTCTTTCCAGCAAGAGCAGAACCTGCACTTCACATGGCTAGGGTCCCAGAAGGAAAGACAAGGGGAGGAGTGCTGTTCCCCCAGCAGACACTCTTGCTTCAGGCATCATAAGCTTTACTTTAAGCTGAACAGAAACCACACATCTTCGTAAGTCTCCAGCACAGTCTAAAGCCTCCACAGATTTCTGCACGAGAGCGCCAAATGCCGAGACACACGGAGTAATTATGTGGTACCATCACCTGTGCACTAAAATGCAGTCCTCATGCTGAAAGTTTTTGTCATCAAACTGTAAAAGTGGCTGTGAAGGGCTGCAGAGTTCTCAATTAACAAGTATTTGGGTGTTTCTTTGTAGTATGTAATATCAGGCAGATATATAGATTTTATTTTATAAAAAAACAAAGAAACATAAAGCAATCTTTAAATGCAAGCAAGAGTTTCAAAGCAGAAGACAAAGGAGCTGAACCTGAAGCAGGGAAGAAGAGCTCTTGCACAGGAAGCAAGGCACAAGAAATCCCATGGTTTGTAGTCGATGTGGGATGTACAAACAGACATTCCAGTGCTTGTCCAAACATAATATGAACTTCAAACCTTTGAAATATTATCGTTACTGGAGGAGTTTGACAAGAACTCACCTCAGTGATTGAGAGGACCCTGAATTCAATAAAATTAGCATTTAAATGAACCCAATTAAGAAGTGCTTTAAACTTCTAAGAAGTGCAAGAAGGGAGTATGGGCAACTTGTATATTAGAGAGCTCTTTACTGCTACTCCAGCACAAAAATCCTTTTGAGGTACTATAGTCAGGAATAGTAACCAGTTTCTGTGGGTGAAATGCACTGTCTGATAGCACAGATCAGTGCATTTTATTTCACTCTCACAGAAACAAACAAAATAATCTTGCCTTAGTTAAAAAAAATTAAGATTAATTGGCAAGGGTGGCATGTAAGAAGATGGTGACTGCTGCTTGCACAATATTCATCTGACTTTCCATTTCTGAGAATTTAGCTTAGATTGCAAAAAGTATACAATAGACATAAATATCTGCCATGTAACAAGTGTGTATTGGAGCATCATTTGTGTATTTGACCTCCATAGTGTGGAACAGCCCAATCACAAGAACAAGAAATCTGAACAGACTTCATTTATTTTACTGGTATTTGAATGCACCTTTTCCTCTAATAAATGCATCTGGTTTGGAATGAAAACTCAAGTGGGTTTTTTTTTTGTGTTGCATGTTTTGAATAAGGTGCCATTAACATGGTGTTACATTTACTGTTTTATCACCATTTCTGCCATCAGCTGTTCAGTACAAAAAAAAATGACAGTGAGCTTATAACCACAACTATTTTAATTTATTAAATAAATGACCTAATTGCTTCCCCGAGATCTATTTTTCTTCTTTCTCTTGACCCTATTGAGAGATAATCAGTTTCTTGGTGCTAATTAGATGTCAGCATTAGTAGCCTGTTAATACATAAGAGATAATGACACCACCGTGCAAGACACAGTGTCCAACACATGACCCTGTTTCCTTAAATTATGCCCTAAGGATTCATCGGGAAGTCTAAAGGCTTTATATTTTCACAGAAGCAGTTACTTCCTCTGCTTGGAGATAGTAGTACAATTTTGACATGCTAGTGGAGCATTAGATAGGAGATATACCCTCTCACTGGAAAGAGTGAGGTTTTGACATGAATGCTAGTGACTCTGTTCTTATACAACCTTGTAATGTTAGTAAGCACTATCTGCTCACTATGGAAACAATAATACAAAGAAAGCTTAAATAACAATTCTGTATTTCAATTTTATAGACTAACAAACTGCTGGCAGGAAATTAAGATATGCATCTTCCCTTTATGACTCCATAATCCCACCTGTATGCTCCAGTACACCAAGGGAGCAGCAGAGAGCATTTTGTGCAAACAAAATCTCCTCTGCAGCTCCAGGAGATGCCAGCACATCAAAGCAAGGTTTCACAGGGCCTTTGCATCAGGCTGTCTGTGCCAGGCAGAAGCAAAATATGCACAGCTGGGGAAGGGAGGTTCTTCACATGCAGGTGAAGACTTAAACATGCTTGTGACACTGTTTATCACAGCACTGCTGAGCTGGAAGGGAATTCTTCATTTCCAGCCTTATGCAGTCATCCAGTTCTTGGGGTAGAGGTTGACATGTCTGCATGGATAAACACAGTTTGCCAGACTTCTCCCATTCAGCTTTATGCTCCCCTCAGCTTTCTCAATGTCCCACATCCTCTCCCACATGGGTAGAATTAACTCAGGGCCGCAATGAAGCCATGGATGGAAGACACACACTCAGTTACTCAACCTCAGCTTGAACATGTTTGCCAAGTGCAATAGAAATGTCTTTCAGGGGTGCCTGGGACAAAAACATCCCAGCTAGCAAGCGAACAGCAGTCCCGAGTGTGGGATCACAGGGAAGACAGCTTCAGTAGTGCCCCAGACAGCAGCTGCTGCTGCTTGGATGGAAGGGGATCCCAAGCATGTGTGGCCAAGTCTCTCCCCACACATGAGGCGCAGCTCAGGTAAAGAAAAGAAAAGGAGCCAAGCATGCAACAACTTTGTTTTATGGAGAACATAATCCAAGCTGCAGTTAGTGCCAAGGCTCAGAGCAAGGCCTACATCATGACCAGGCTTTCTGTAAAAGTTTCTCTCAGAAGAAGCAACTTGACAAAATTCTGGAGACCCTTTTTTCCTCTGGTTTTCACCTCCACAAAGCCATGTTTGGAACTTGCATTCCAGTCCAAGGCAACAAACCCCCATCAGCAAGAGCCTCCTGACCTCTGAAACATTCTCCATTGTTCAACAACAACATAGGTTCTTTTAATACAGGCTCCTATGCCTCTGAAAATAGACTGAGAATGAGCAAGAACTTTTGCAGCAAAAGAGCTTCAAATCTTACTCTCTGCTGGGACAGGATCCCCCTGCCTGTCCACCCAGAGCACTCAGCATCATGAGCGAAAGCAATTTATCTTTATCCAGTCTCTTGGTGTCTGAGGAAAAAATTACCTTATCTACTAGGAAATCCTTTCTGATGGAGGGTAGGACCTCAAACCTCTCAGATATAAATTCAGTGAATAAGCCAGGAAAAATACCTGCCTGTACAGAACTGCTAATCAGGGCTGAAAATCTGAAATAAAGTTTCTTGATCAACACGAGTTCTTGACGCATAAAGTACTTAAACAAAAAAGTTACCTGTCATGTGGCAGCTTCGAGATGGCAAAAACCTTCCTGAGGTGACCTTAAATAGAAGCATGTGGAGGGGAAGGAAGCAGAGTAGGGGAGAGGCAATGAAATTGCAATCTTTTCATGACTACTTGCTCTCAAAACACCTGACCAGCTCTGCACCTGAAAGTCACTAAATGCATTTTCTGTTTGATATTTTTAAGTGCTGTTATGCCCAGGAGGCGTTAATGGCTCATCCATTAGTTGTGACCCAGACTTCACAAGTTCACCCTGGCTTCATTAGAGCAATTGTGAGGGTTAATGCACTCTACTTTTATCCAGCAGTTAAACTTCCGAGGTTCATTTGTATCAAAGCCGCCACACAAAGGAAAGGTCTCCTTTGAAGGCCCATGGTCCTACAGAGAAGTCTTTGAACTAGGGACAATTCCTGAGGGGAAGACTGGAGTAGGAAGGAAAGCCTTGTTTGGTGTGCAGAAAGCAACAGAAACTCCAGAAAGACACAGTACCTTGCAGTGATTACATGTAGGAGGAGGGCAATGATGCCTTACCAGGCTTTTGCAGGAGGCTTTCTGAAAAATTTTGTCTGTGTTTCACAAACAAATAACTGCAATGTAGTCCGCTTGTCTCCTGACACAGATGAGAAGGTACAACATAAGTTTCAGTGCAGAAGGCTAGAAGGACTCTGGAATTTAGAGGCTAAAATAATAGTAAACTCCAGGTATCGTGCAGCAGGCAGCTTCCAAAGCTCAAAGTAAAACAGCAGACTGGCAATTTTGCAAGAGCCTCTTTGCATCAATTCCTACCATCCAGGTGAAGCTGCTTTACAGCATGGTCCCTGGGGAGCAGAATGCTGTGCTTACTTACCTCATAAGACAAACACCTCAAAATACAAAGGAAGAAAATATATTAGGTTGCCTCATGTACTCTTGGACATCTAGGGAGTCTGTACATACACACCACCTCTCAAACATCCCCACTGCAACAACCCTCTACACTACTGGAAGAAGAAAATAATGTTGTTGATTAGTGGTATTAAGCATAAAGTAATGCAGCAGTTACCACTTAAGACATACCCAAACTCAGCTCCATAGCTATTTTCATAGGGCACTATAACAACAGAAAAGATTGGGAAGCAGAAATCCAGTCCTTCTAGAAGGATCGTGCTGGATCGCCCAGCACCTGCTGGGTGTAGATGGATATAGGCACAAATCCCACAGAGTATGAAAGCAAACAAAATGAGGAAAGAGAAAATTACGGAAGAAGATAGTGGGTTTTTTAAAACTCTGAACATATGAAAAGATGGACCCTCAAACTGGATTTGCTGTAGCTCCTGGAGGAATATACATGAAATTCTTCATGTAAGAGAAAGAACTTCTATGAAGAAAAATTGCATTGTTGAACACACTATCCCCAAATGGGCAACATGAAGAGTTCTTGCATTTAAAGAAAACAGAATTATGATAGCCCAGAGTCCAACAGCAAGTTCAGCAATTAAAGGAGTTGAAGTACAAAGGGACAAAAAGAAGAGGATGAGAAATAAAGGGCAGAAGTGGAGGTGACACTGTTCTGCCTTGTAGTATTTCCCTGCTGGGAGCAGAGGTAAGTGATGGAGTAGGCTTCTGAGCAGCACCTCAGGATGCCTGGCCACCCATCAAGCCCCACCCAAGGCAGTGGGCTCTGTCCCTGTGAGGCAGACAGGATGGGGACCCACGGGGGTGGCTCACTGGAGACAGCAAACAGAGCAACACGTCCCCCATCATGGGAGCCAGGACCACAGCCCCACTTAGGGACAGACATGTGGTCACAGCATTGTAAGGCTGCCATGGGGTGTCATTTCTTGGCCCCAGATCTGCACTTGCTTCATTCTTATCACGTGCACACATGCCAAGATACTTGGATATAACCAGACAATATTTTGCTATCAATGTATTCAAGAGACTGATTTACACATTGCAGCAAGTGTAAACATTTGTGCAGTTTAGAGAACAATTTAAAGACTTAAATTCCACTTGTAAGAATAAAACTGGAAGGCCAAAAATTAGATTGTGACTTAAAGCGGAACATCCCTCCAGGAAGAGAGAGAATTAAAAAAGTACAAAGACTTTGTCATCTTAAATGAACTCCATCAACAATTTTGGGATTTAGTGAAAGCCTACTACCTGAAAGGGCCCTCATCCATGGTAACTCAAGGTCCCTTGCTCAAGGGAGATTTCCTTAATACTAGGAGTTGTGACCTAACTCCACACAACTCCCAAACTCCTCCCTGGGAGCCTTTATCAGGCTCATGCCGCTCCAGTACACCTGCCAAGGGATTCTCTGTGGCAAAATCAGGAAGAGGGTACGAAACCTAGAATTGTTCCTGCTTAGAGAGAAAGTTTATAACTGCATGTGTAAACTTGCTGTTTGATATTGCCAGCAAGATGCTCAAAATGCAGCATTACCCCTGAGTACATCACAGTATTCAGGAGCACGTGCAGCTCTGGTATGAATTATTCTCTAAATATCTACTATATTTAACCAAGAGGAGAACTTGAATAAAAAAGAGAACCAGGCAACATATTTACCAAAACCCATAGGGAAAATGGAATGAAAATTATTTAAAAAACCCCACTAGAGTCAAATAATAATGGATCAGTAATTAGCAAGCCCTTATACTTATTTACTGAATAGGTGATAAGTTAACCAATATATGCCTGACCTTTTAAAGTCATATTTCTAGGCAGGAAAGTCATGGCTATTAACTGCTACCAGGGTGCCATGGGACTCGTGTTCAGAGGCTTCTTTTTCCCTTTGTTGTTGTAGCCTCTCATCTTTTACTGACATTACACACCACTCATCACGATCAGTGTCAGAAGCTATAACAGCATCTGTTGCCGTGGCAGCTTCTGCTGGATGAAGAGTCTCTCCCTTTGCCTTAAAGAATGTCAATCATTTCTCATTCTCAGCATTCAGACTTGCTCATCAGTTAGTAACAACACTTTCAGCTACACCAAATGTGATTTTTGAATAAACAGTGGACTGAGATCATTGGAAATGATTGACAGCTTATAAATCAAGCTTTTCAGAAACCAGTAAGGAAGGGAAAAATCCTCCATCCTTCCCTATTTCTAATGTTTCACTGACATTTGAAACAGCTTCTACCTGAAGGGACATGGGACAAAAAACTTGATATGTGACATGTGAAAGCTTTACAGAAGGCTTTCTGTAGGATACTCTACAGGGTCCTGTTTCTTTTCTGCGAATAGTCCCACTGGAGAGGAAGGTGAAGTATCAGAAGCTCATTGAGGAAAATTAAGATTGTTTAAATATAGGACTGGGCACCTAAGTACCTAGTTAAGTTTTCCCTCTGGAATAACTGATATTCACTATTTTTAGCGTAACTATCCCCTTACAAGCTTTATTTGTTTGCTCTCTGGGGAGTGTTCCCAACAGTAGCAGTCCAAGAGGTGCCTGTGTAACTTAGCAGGCCAGGATGCTCCCTTCCTGCCCTTCCTTGGCTGCTGAGGAGAGACAAGGAGGGACCCGATGGTGATACACTGCATGCATAAAAAAGGGATTTCTAAATCCAAAGCAAGTGGAACTGATCAATATGTACACAAGAGAAGAGTAACCTATAGAAATGAAAAATTATGGCAAACGTATTTCCAGGGACATAAAACTTGCCTCTATGGGAATGTGCCAAATACTCTGCACAAGTACCAGATGTGCTTCATCCTGCAGCATTGCCTGCTGCTCCCAAGCCATCACATTTCCCCAGGTCAGGGGCACCATTTGGGAGTGCTCTCCCCCCAGCCCTTGGGTAGGTAAGAGGTAAGCACAGCTCAGCTGCACCAGGGCACAATCCTGTCCAGAGCCAAGGCCCAGGTGTGGTGCTGTCTCAAGAGGAGAGGGTATGAACATACCAGTCACAGCTCAGAAAATTAAAAATGGCAAGCAGTTAAGCAAGGAGGAAAACTGGAAGTATTTATATTTCCCTGCCTCCTCTGTGTGAACTTTTCACTCAAAAGCTACCTAGACTTGTTTTTCCAGGTTTTCCTTCACCTTTACTGTTCATTCACAAGCAACACATCAACAATCCTGAAGAAAGACATTTTCTTAAGTTTCACTCAATTTAGAGGCTTCATATACCCTCTGCTCCCATATGGATTAATCAGGAACTTTCTCAGTAGCTGCCTTTTCCTTCTAATAATTAGCGGCTTATTGTGCCATGCTGACACCACCTCACACCCTAGCAAGGACATGTATTCAGTGAACTCAGAGAAGCTGGGGCTTTCAGGACAAGGCTTCCTGTTGGTATGGTGTAATTAATTCTCTTTGATTGCCAGGACCCAAGTACTCGGTTGAGGCCAAGAAAGGCAGCAGAGATCTGCCCAACACCCCCAGTCCCACTGCCAGCACTAATGTCATCTTAGAACACAGAAATTGCACCCTGTAAGTTGCCTCTGCCAGACAAACCAGCAGTAACATAGCAAAGCAGGATAAGAGAACGTTGTTGCATATTCTTAAGATGAATGTGCTTTGTGATAATTTCTCTTGTAACAGCCAAGTTTTGAAAGCTTCATGTGCTATGCTCAATTCTTCTTTTCTTTTAAGTACTGAGCTCAATAAAAATGCCCAGGAGCTTACTATCTTTCCTAAAAAATAAAAACTGCCTTTTTTGCTTTGTAAAAAAGAAGAGGCCTCTTTCAAAATAGAGGAGACAAGAAATCTCTAGAAATCCTTTCTTACATCATCTTCCTGAAGCAAAGCTTATCTATCATTCCTTTGCAAACACCATCAGGATCACAGCAACCAGTGAAGAATTAGCTTCACTGGAGGTGCTCAGACTTTCTCCAGCTCTTTCTGGATTCCTTATATGTACTTCAAAACACAGAGCAGAGATTTAGCTCAAGTTCTCAAACTGGCTTAGATGGCAATTACTTGTTTTGTTTTTTTAAAGGGAAAGAGATGGATGCTTCTCACAAAGATACTTTTCTATTTCAACTGAAACTTTGGAGAATAAAACCAAATAACACTGATCCACTTTTTCTCCTACAACGACTGTTTTACCTTTCATTTGCAAAATACACAAAACTAACTACAGTACTTGCACAGCAAGACAGTGTCAATATTTGCCCTTAACACCTTAACAAGTGCTTACACCATACACAGGTACAGCTGCTCCTTCCCAACTCTCTCAGCTCAGAAATAGCCTGTTGAATTACAAAATCATGTCTTAAAAAGAGTAACCCAAACCCTTTGCATAACCTTTTTAACTCCTAGAGAGTTTATCACCTCCCCAGGTAACTCCATGGGAGGAGGAGGAAGAGGAAGAAGGGGTGGAGCAGGAATTAATTAGATCACCCTCACCAGCTGTGGATAATCCTTTTCTCTTCCTACACAGCTACTTTCTGGAACTTTCTCCCCTCCCTTCCAGTTTCCTTTCAACTTCTAAAATTTATCTTATTGAGACACTGATGATATCAATTGCCTTCTCCAACCAGAATAAATTTTATTTTCCTTCCCTGCTCCTGAAAGTCCTTGCGATGTCTAGGGTCTAAGGGATAGGAGGAAAGGCCCATTTAAAGTTCCTCTCTTTACAAAAGTCAGTGTTGACATAACAGGAAGAACTTTAATCCATGAAATGGATCAAAAAAGCTTTGTGTCAAATCCAACAGACACCACACCACCTACCACTACTTACTGTCATTTGCAGGAAAAATCAAGTGCAAAAAAGGCTCAAGCATCCTCAGACTGAAGTTAAGTCAATGCAAGCTGAATTTTCCTGACAGGTGGACTCAGTGGGTGTTTTCTATTTTCAAAGCAAAAGGTCTAAATTTTTAAATGCTTCTGCTTTCGAGTGACAGCTGGATACTCTGAAAAGGGCTCTCAGCGTCAGGTGTGGCTCAGGTTGAAACCTGTGCAAATCATTAAAGTGGATGGAAATTCCAAATTGCCACTTTTTAGTTGTGGGTTGCAAAGAGGATTTGGACACTAGGGCTTGTCTTCAGGGCCACGCCTCAAACTTAGAGTGCTTGGACTTTTGCATTAGTGATGTAGGATTACATATCCATTGATCTTTATTGAGCTCTCAAAAACGCAAATGCTTAATTCTTATAGAAGTTGTCAAGGGGCAAACTAACCTTCAGCAGCATTTCCACAAAATTCACTCAGTCCTACAGCTATGGGTTCTCATGGTTTGTTTGCCTGTGTAATGCTCAGTTTTCACAGAGTGTGCAGAAGTGATGAATATCTCTGATTCCTAAAGTTTAGCACTGTCATTTTGAAAACTACTGCATATGCAAGTGCTGCTTATAGTGCCTTAATGTCAAGATTGGGGCTGATACAGACAAGGCTGGCAGAAGGAAACTGTTATCAGTACCTGTGATTTGTTTAATCTCTTAACTAAGCAATTTTGAGGGATACGAAAAGTGGTGTTGCTTGAAGCAAGTAGTATAGAAAATGATGAAAGTACTCAAATATGAGATAATCTTAAAACAAAAATGGAAAGCAAACTCAAAACCAGTGTAGAATGACAATATATTTTATGAAAAAAGAAAGCACTAATGAATCAATTCTGGGTTAGGTTTTTTCATTGGTTTGTTTGTTTACTTGTAGGTTTTGTTGTTTTGTCAGGGTTTGGTTTTGTTTTCCTTAACTTTCTGCATATCAGTAAGTCACTTTGCACTTTCAAATTCAAAGTTCTGGGATAACAACTCCACAAATGGAACTGAAGTTTTGCTTCATGAAGGTTTTCTTTCATCTATTTTCTACTTATGTTTTACCAATATTGTAAAGTATAAAACAAGTCTTTTAGGATAGATTAGACTGCCACTAGAAAAACATATTCAAAGCAAAAAATAAAATTGGCAAAATTAGTCATTTTCAGCGAAACAGTTTTCCAGGTCAAAGATTACTTGCTGAAGAAACATGTTCTTCTCTTAGCCACTTGTAGCAGTGGTCAAATAATTCATTTCTTAGTAAGAAATACGATGGTCTATTAGCAGAGAGAAAGATTAGGTGCACATTAATCAAATATTTCGGAGACATATAAACACGCATATAGCTTCCAGGAATATCCCATAATCCTATTTCAGAAGATATATGTAATCAATATTTCAAATACGTACATCTAGTTAGTTTCATATCATTGAGTTTTAATTATTACCCCCTTCCCCCTTTGTAAAATAGGGAAGGCAGCATCAATAATTTTCTCAGACGACCTGTGTTTGTGGGCTCCCCATGCAGCTGTCCTCAAACATTGCATAGTGTCTTAAGAACCTGAAAACACACAGGAAGAAAGCACTCCCCACTTTCTCCTCCGGTATCTTTCAAAGCCTGCCAGCCCTGTGGCAGGTTCTGGAGCCTTTTTTGGGAAGCTCACAACCAGCAAAGGGTCCTGACTCTCCCAGAAAGGACAGGAAGGTCCAAGTGCTTATGTTGTTTTCTCTAGGAGATCTACAACAATTTCACCACCTCTAAAGTAGCTGCTTCTTTATCTTTCTATTTGTGTGAGTCAAGGAACACACTCACTGAACAGCAAGGATTCAGACAAATAGGTTTGGGGTTTTTTTTAAATGAGGACTACAAAAGCTAAATCAAAAGAATGAAACACAAACATAACGTTTGCTCTTGAACTGAGACATCCCCACCTATTGAACCAGCTTCTTTTGCGCTGTTTGCTCGGTACCCAGCGAGCCCATCTGCACTTACTCATTAGCTGCTTGCACTCAAGCACGGTGCTGCTCAGCACAGCCTTCCCTCGGCAGCACTGCAGCCACGGCTGCATGGATCCCACGTGCATCCCCGAGCTCCAGCTGCCACGTTACAAGTGGTGTGGGATTTGTGAGGCTGCTGTTAATATTCCCACATAGGCACTCAAGCGCCTCGCTTACACTAACACCCTGGGCACCTCTTTCTCTACAGATCTACGAGGTTTCTGAGAAGAAACTGAGGTGACATTGCGCAATCAAGGGCTCCATCTGCACACTGTTTTGCAAAAGCCAGATTGCCTCCTCACTTGGACATTAAAGAGTCACTTTTGTGCCCACAAAACAAAGGCAAACTGTTGTACATTGACACTGGTGCCACCATGGAAAATTTAGCTGAGTGACACGTGTAGTTGGTCCATGTAGGTGTGGTTGTTGGGCTGGCATTTCAAAGAATGCTTATCGGACTTGTGTGAAACAGGTAAATCTCCTTTTGAGATTAAAGGAGGTGTTTTTGACCCTTGCAGGTGCCATCATTTAATGGATGCTGTATTTTGTCTGTGCATGACCTTTACTGCTCACATTAGCTCTGAAAGGGCCAATAAACAAGGCAGAATAATATGAGACTTTCCAGTTGCTAAGGCAATGAATTAATCAGCATGTATGTGTTCAGCAGATACACATGATCATGCCAAGGCCTACAGCTTTAGGTCTCCTGCTATATTTTTGCCAGCATGAGAGAAGGGAGCAGAGGAATTGGCAGGGAATGAAGTGTCAATGGTTAGAGTTGTAATAAAAATTTTGGAAGGAGAAAGCAGCACCTACCGCTATGCGTTCATGTATTATGTGATGTTATATCATGCCAACAAAATAGGGCTCTTTGCCACCATTCTGTGTAACAGCTTAATTTAGCCTAATTATTTGGTGTAAAATCCCCTTGTCCAGTAGGAGCTGATTTCTCCTCCCAGAATTGTGAATCCAGCCTTTAACTGTATTCAGTGCATTCATATTGACAGACCCTGAACCAACGCTTCAGCTGACGAGACATTGCTTCACTTAAATCATTAAACTTCTGTCTATCTCAGGAGCGGAGTTCTTTAAAACCTTCTTGGAGTAAGATGCAAACCAGTCAAGCAGCACTGACGTAATTTCTAAACCCAAGAGCATGCTCTGGAGGGCTGAGGACAGCACATCATAGTTGAAGTGCTTAGGTGAATTCACAGTTTGTAAATTGTTTTGATGCTGATCAGGCAGTCCAACTTAATGGCTGTACATTAAGTACTATGTTCCCTTCTGACACATGCAATTAGCCAGGGGAAAAGAAAAAAAACAAAACAAAAAAAGATGGGTTATTTTAGTTAGGAAGATCAAATGAAATTGTTCGGTTTTGGGGTTCCAGATGAATTCCCATTTACCTCGCTAAACACCAGAGATGAGGCCTTTCCTTTCTTTGTCATAAGTCAGCAGTTAGTCAAAAATTCCTGACACTGTCAGGGCCATAGTCATGAGAACATTTATTGGACAACACTGCACTGTTCGCCTCCCTGAGCTGCTGTGCTTCACCTTCTTCCTTCCTCTCACATGCAGATGCATCACTGTGCATAGGTACCTAGCAGACAATTTTTGAATAATTTTACACATGCAGTTGTTGCAGCTGGTGATACACTCCTCCTTTTCAGTTTGGAGCCCCTTTGGTTTCCCGAAGAAGCTTACCTGTTCTATTTTCTGCAATTAAGGGTAGCCTTAAGTAAGCATCCGTACTTGAGCCTGGTGCTAATCACACCAAGGTTGTGGGTTCAATCCCTCTATGAGCCATTCACTTAAAAGCTGGACTTTGATAGTCCTTGTGGGTCCCTTGCAACTCAGGATATTAAGTAAAGTAAGTAAAACCCCACACATTCAACAAGGCTTAGTCAGAGCTGAAACAAAAAGGTGCCTATAAGAAGGAAATCCACAGCCTGACCTGCAGTGTCACTCTGGGGTGAGATAGATCTGTACAAGATAACACTGTAAGGAGACAGCTGGTTATCATCACATCTGGAGCTCTGAGACCAGTCCTTACATCAATTCCAGTCTGGCTTTGTGTGAATGTAAATCTTCTTATCAGTAAAGCAAAGATAATGCCACTACAGCACACTGCACACTGTAGGAGAATTAAATGGATAACGTTTATAAAGTGGTTTGTACATCAAAGTATATATAAGACTAAACATTCTTACTGAGAGCTCTGATAGCTGAGTATCAGAAAACTAATAGGGAGAAAGGCATTACAGACCTGGTAGACAGACTAAATCTGATCCTGGCTCCTAGTGCTTGTGGCAAATCAGTTTAATCTCAGAGGAAAGCAGACTTGGGTGGGAGGAGCAGCCAGGGAAGGTGTTACCCTGACACCCCTTGCCATGGTCCCAAAACTGACCCACCTCATTCCTGAATCACCCACTGGAGAAGGCCACATGTTGGGAGGATCTAATCAAAACTCACTGGTCATTAATTAGCCAGTCCTACGTAGCGTAGGCCTGGCTTGTGCTCACAGGCACCGCTGGGGTGCAATATGGCATCAAGGATGCAGGTGCTTTGCAGTCAGCCCCACACGCCTCTGTGAGGAGATGCTGCTGCCCTCCCTCTGTTCACCTTCATCACTCACAAACCCTCTCACCACTCGCCCCTTGGCTCGGCTCCAGGAACACGTGGTGGCAACAAGGGTGTTAACTCAGATAAAACGCCAAATGCTAAAAAGTTCAGTTCTACCGGTTGCTAGTTGGAAGCCGAGGAGCAGTGGGGCTGTGCTGACACATTGCTGAAGCTGTAGCTCTCTCTACAGGCTCCATGTACAGTAGCTGTGCAGTGGCAGCAAGCCCAGCCCGACTGCACAGCCTGCCCTGGGCAGTCACTGTCAGGCAGCACCCTCTGCCACCACATCACGCCCCTGGGGGCAGGTGAGGGAGCATGGATGGCCTTGCCCACTGTGGAGGACCTTGTCCTTGCTGCAGCAGGGGTGGCTGCAGCCTGTACCAGCCAGACTCGAGGTACAACAGGGCTCAGACCTGGTCAGGGGCACAGCATGAGCACTGGGAGCTCCAAGCAGAAGGGCTTGAGCATGTCCCAGAGCCACAAGCACATACTTGCGCAGACATGCTGCATGGGTCCAGGGCCACAGCTCCTGGGGCATGAAGCTGCTGCGGAGCCCTGCCTGTCCTGAGGGCAACTCAGGGAGGTTTCAGAGCCTCTTTCAAGCCCTGGGGTGATGCAGCCATGCAGTGGAGACATAACTGCTCCAAACATCCCTTTGATTTGAGGGTTATTTTGCTTTTTTTAATAATTTAGCAATATACAGTACGTCCCCAGTGCATAGCGACCTTGCCATTGCGACCCACAGTCCAGTTTCAGGCATTTGTGAGGTCCCCTGGCTGGGGCATGCGCAGTGACTCTGCTTTGCTGAGGGGCGGTGCCGGCTCTCCCTGTAGAGCGGGACTGGGCTGGCCCCGCGGGGAGGACGCGCAGTTTCTGTGGCTTACCGGGGGCTGTGGAACGGGGATGGCCACTGTAGAAGTCAGAGCAGGGCCCTGTGCGGCGTGAGGCGCCAGGTGGAGATGAGTCCTCCACCTGCCTACGCTTAATTAATCTAGGTCCCTGAGTGTCGCTCGCCCATCTGTGTGTGCAAGCTGCGAGCGGGCAGTGCTTGTGTGCGTGAATCTGTGTTATTGTTTCCCTGGCTACGGGCGGGGAAGGGAAGTGCCCCAGGAAAAGTGGGGCTGGCCACGGCATGTCAGGGGACATGCTCACTCTGCTGCCGCAGCCCACCTGTGGGGCCGGGACACAGTGCCGGGACGCAGTGCTGGGACATGGGGCAGGGGCACGGTGCCAGGACACGGGGTGGGGGTACGGTGCTGGGGCACGGGGCAGGGGCACAGTCAGGATGAGCATGGGGACCGGGAGGGGGCAGGGCAGCAGCGGCACAGGGTTTTCGTTGCCGGCGGCAGATGCGGAAGCGACAGCGTGGCTGAAGTCTAGGGATTCTCGGGGGGGGGTCCCCCAAGGCAGACAGGGTGCAGAAATGCTTCTCTTTCCTCCCATGTGCTGCGAGAGCCCGTGGGAAGGAGCTGAAGAGGCTCCCCAGTGCTCCTGATTGGCTGGGGGTGGAGCAATGGGTGTGGCCTGCATGCATATTAATGACCTGCACGTATTTGCGAGTTTGACGTTTTGCGAGGCCCGTGGGCTGTCCCGTTCCTTGTGAAGGATGGGCTATAACTGTAATTGGATGATTCCTTAAGGCCATTTCATGTACTAGATTTATTGGCAATATTACCTGCATATTTAGAGTTAAAAGGGACAAATATTTTATTTCCTTTTTTATTGTTCCATTATTTATAAAGTTCTCTTTGAATCTTGTAAATACATTTTTTCATTTCCCTTCAGAGTTTGTCTTTCTCTTTGGCAAACATTGATTTTTTTTTCATGTTTTTTTCCAGTGAACCTTGAAATTAAAATGTCTTTTTTTTTTGTTTAATTTTCTTTTTTTTTGTACACTGGACTCATTGTCAGCACAGTAAGAGCAAGGTGCTTTGTTAGATTACTGCTGCTTCAAAGCTGCTGAAAGGAAGAGTTGACCACATTTTATCGTATGTGTGTAGTTCCTTCATGGGTTGCAATTCTCTTTCAAGCACAAAGCCAATACCACATTCTCGACATTTGAAGGAAGCATTTTAATTTTTTTAGTACTTTATAATCAATTTTTACTGAATTATACTAGTTTTGAGAACTGTAAAATTCTTTGTCCTCTTAGTGGGCAAAACACATTCACAGAAACTGCTATATAAAAAAATAGCAAGGTTTGCAGGCAGAGAGAATACCTTTTATTGGACCAACTGGTATAGTTTGGGGAGGGGGGGGAAGGAAAAGCTCTCAGACACACAAGCCCTCTGAAAGCATTTCTGCTTTTTTTCAATTATAACAATTGTTCTAATAAAAAATATTACCTCTCTGCAAACCTTTCCTCTGTCCTACACTTTTACCATTGCAGTTACAGCAACACTATTTCTAGCAGAAAAATAATTGTATTTATATAGCAAAGAAACCATATCACCATTTTTTCAAGTGTTTTTCATCAAAACAACTGTCTGTTCCCTTTCCTACAATAGATATTTTATTTTAAAAGTAAAGTATTTTTAGAAAAGAATAATTTTTATGATAATTACTTTGTCAGTGTCATTTTATCTGCTGTAGCGGAAGAATTCTCTATTACACAATCTGGACTAAGAAAGCTTTTTTCTTTTGCTAAGTAGCCAGGGCACTGTAGATTATGAAATTAAAAGCTTAAATTATAGTAGGGTAAAGTGGTTGGACCTAGGAACACAGATACATTTGTATCCTTGGCCAGCCTGATGTACCATCAGAAAGTAAGGAAATTCTTGAAAATATTCAGCTAAAATTAAATCCTCCGTAAATTAAAAGGGTTTGCTTTAGCTTTGTGACCTAGGGTTATACATTATGCTAAGCAAGTATAACAGTCTATGTTCAAAGGGTAAAGAGCAGGTAGTAAGTGTTTAAAGCAGCAAGAGTCATATTAAAAGAAAAAAACTATTTAAAAAAGATATAATAAACTATGAATTGTAAAAGGTTAATTGACAAAATGATACTCATCTAACATCATCTCTGTAATAGCAATCATTGCGGAATCCGTAATTCAGGGGTCTTGCTTTATTGACAATTACATTTCCTCAAAAAGACTCTGGTCATTTCCTCAGTCTGTTTAGCCTATGGTAATTAATTATAGATTTACAAGTGGTACATAGGCAGATACAGGCACCTGTGAGCACTGTGCTGCTGACAAGAAAGACAGACGCCAGTCTGCAGCCCGGGGCAGCCCAGGTTATCCGCAGGAGGATTCATGCCAGGAGTTGACCTTTGCCTTGCTCACCATCTGAATCAGAGCGCCAGTGCGGGCGGTGGTAATTACCCTCACTGCACATCTGGCATTCAAGGAAGGGCAGCCTTGCCTCAAGGTTGCTGTGCTTAGGTTCAAATCCCATTTTTGCAGAGCCTCTGACCTGCAAATTTGATCTAGTTTCCTCCAAACTGTATTTCTTATTCAATGAGATATGTTAGCTGTGAGCAAAATGTTAAGATTTTAAGAATAGTAACAAACATTCAGTTGAACGTCTTCCATGTGCACGTTCTCAGAGTGGCAAAAATACTCTCCTTGTGATAGAAATGATCCCCTTTTAACTTTTTTCCCTCCCAAAGATATTACGCCAAATAAGAGCTATTGTGTTTGTTTACTTTGTTACTTAAAAAAAAAAAAAAAGAAACCAGCCAGCAGTTCCTCAATAGAAAGACAAATGGAGTGACTGCTATTGCTGCTTTGCAGAAAGGACTTCCCAGGCACTGGCTACATCAGCAGCTTTTGTGAGCAGAGCGAAATGCCACACAATCACTTCTACCCATGCTGCCACAAGCTGTAACCAAAAAAATGGTACAGGCTTGCTAAGAGGGGGCTATTAGAGTGTCTCCTTAATTACGATTCATTACTCCTTTTTTTAACAGTACAAACTTGTCAGCTATAACAAAACATGTTTAAGAAACAAACCTTGTCAAAATAAATGAATTAAGAGCATTCATCCTTTTCCAGAGTGTGAAGAAGTTTGCGAGGTGATAATGAATTCTGTAATGCATTAGCCACACTTCTTAAAATGTGTGTACCACTTACTCTATAACTTGCAAAAGTTTCATCATTCTCACTGAGTCTCCAGTTATGGGCACAAATTAGTGAGATTTGATTGTAATTGGACTTTGAGCAATTCAAGCTATTATTTTGCCAAATGCAACATGTTTTCTCTGTGCAGAAGCCTGTTAAAGCTGCATGAAATCCATATGAAATTCATAGGCATACTACCAGTGGCTTTGCCATGTTAGTTGGCAGAGGCTTGTGCTGGAGGTGGTGTAGAGCATCTTTGACTTTGCCAGGATTGTGCTACGGCTTGGGCTGTCCCTCTGCAGTGGCAGCTGAAGAGCTGGGAGTTAGGGTTAAACCTGTTCCCACACCAGCGTAAGCCTTCCCTGGGAGTTCACCAAAAGCAAGGCCAAACCATGATTTGAACTCTGCTTCCAATGACAATTTTGGGTCTGCTTTCCCAAGTCTTTCTTTGCACATATCAACCTCCTTTCACAGTGCCAGGAAATTCTGCTTGAGCATGACTGAATGTAGATCCAGCAGCATTACTGAGTCCACCCATATACACACCGTGTAATCTGTGGATGCAGCTCCTTCCTTGCTTTACTCCCTTTATGAATCAGACACTAATACAATCTTGCTGTCCCTTTAGAAGTCTAACATGTCAGCTTGTCAACTATTTTCAGAACCACCTCAACATCTGCCTAAGACCCTTTTCACATCCATGACTTTCTCCACTCACAGTCACATCCATGACTGTTGTTTCCTCAAAGGAAGAGGAACCTGCAGTACACACAACACACGAACGTCATTTCTGCTTCCACCCCCATAAAGAGCACTTCCCAGCATCTCTTCTACCTAATCCATTGCCATCCTGGTGTCATCTTCTATCTTCTCATACTATTTTCCTTCCTTCTCCCCAAGACAGCCTTGCCATTCATCACCACTTCACAAATTTATGCTTCTCCCTATCACAGCACCCATCTTGGTGTTCCTCTCAGATAATAGAGCTGCTGAAGAGAGTCACTGTTCTGAGAAATTTTCTTATCTGTGTGCAGTAAATAAACACCCAGATCTTCTTCTATGCAATGAAATCTTACCAGCAGAGACATGGCATAGCTCATTTATCATTTCATCAGATAAGCACTTGTAAAACTTACCACAAAAAGTAGGTGGTATTGATGACTCTTCCTCATCTAAATCAAATGCTCTGAAGAACTCCTCAGATTCCTGAAGCTTCTTAAGATCTTGGCTTTTTTTCACCCAATAGAACAAAGGCAACTTGTGCAGACTCATTGCTTTCACCCCTCAGAGCACAGCGATGGTACTTTCACATTTGTCTGTATGTGGTGGCAGGGCATGCTGCCACAGTCCTCCCGAGTGTGGGGGAGAGAGAGATTGTCCCCCAATCCCCTCCTGCTGCTGCACCTTGGAGAGACAGGCAGAAGCACTAATTCCACACTGGATCCAGGCTCCTCCAGTTCCTGGGGACCTCATCACTCTGTCCCAGTTTAAAAGCGCAGTTTGAGGCCTGTCTTCATGGCTGAGTGCACATTTGTTTGAGAGATGCTCTGGAAAACGACAAGTTTACTGTGTTCACCATGATAAACCCAATTGAATTTTTAAGGACCTGAGCTGTTTTCAATCCAGCTCACACACAGCTACGGACATCTTCAACCTGTGTACTTTCTGATTCTGATAGAAATTCTCCCCCCTGCTATTTAGAAACAGAGACAGGCACAAGGAGGTCAATACTATTGGGGGTCTGCCTTTAGATTTTTGGCATCAGAAACATGAATGAGTAGGGAAACAAAGACTATAGAAGATGTATGGGAGAGATGTATCAAAGATAAGGAAGAAAAAAGGTTGGACAGATATCCAGGGGAACAGTCTGAGACACTGGCCCTTGCCCTGGTCTCTCAGAGATTCCTGGCAAGATGAAGGAGTACAGCACACACAAGAAGAATTTTTCCTAGAGCAGTACAACACAGTTATCACTGGAGTGTGTCTGCACCTCAGGGAAATGTACAGAGATTCAGGCTACCCAAAAAGAAAGGAAATCTGTAAATCTGATGGCTCTTTCACAGCCCCAGTAGGCTATTCTTGATACCCTGCTGCAATGTGCCATGCAGATGTGTATCCCTCACTTGCAATCGGACCAAAACTTGTAGCAACAGGAAGGAGGTCTGCAGTCCTCACTTATGGGGCATGCCATAGGTGTGGAAGCATAGATAGGAAGCATTGAACCCTGGAGATACTGAAATACTGAAACATGTTTGAAAGCTACTAACTTACACAGCAATCATTCCCACCTCCACAGCAGCCAAATTCAAGGAAGTACAAAAGCAGAATGGCACCAGTCTCATTCATTCACAGGAAGCAGAAGCAAAATCCAAGCTCCAAACTAATTCTTAAAGAAGGTTCTTAGAGTCGCAAATAGACATGAACACTTGTGTGAAGAAAACAGTAGGCTGTTTGAATATCAATCTCTGTGGAAGATTCAACATGCCACTGAAAGAACTGTTCATGAATGTCAAAAATAATTCCAGCACTGAAACAGTCCAATCTGCAATAGTATTTCTTATTAGAGATCTCACTCCAACAACCAGAATTTTAATAAAACATATAGCAATTTTTAGCAAATAACATAAAAGGCATTTCTTAAAGTTAGGATATACTATACCTGTTGTCTGGCAAACAGCTCATAGCTTGCCTTGTGGGTAGAGGACACTGCATTTCCCCAGAATAGGAGCTCACTCCCCTGCAGCCAGTCAGGTGCCACCAGCAAGGCCAGGTGGGGACATTAGCCAGAGACATACCCTCTGCAGTGCTTAGGGCAAGCCCCAGTGTCAGCAACTGCAAACCATCTCCTGGCCTCATCCCTGGGGGTTGTTTGTGCCCCAGGCCCAGGACCTGACAGCACTGAACATGACCCTGTCCAGCTCCTGTGTGTACAGATTTCCATTTCCTCATCTCATTGCTACTAAGCTCCTCCCCAGGTACAGGGAGCATCTCAGCCATGTTCTCATTTGCTTTTCCAATAAAATGCGGCATTCTTCACAAGCAACAGTTGTTCCCACCTTACCATAACATTTACTGGTAATTATAGCTGTAAATGTTTGGAGATTAAGGTGTATTTTCTAAATATCCAGTATTTATAGCTATGGAAAAATTAATGAATTGTCATATTCACCTAAAAGAATCACAATTGTAATTGGAGAAGAGCTTCCACTGGAAAAATTAGGCCATACTGACCCATATAAAAAAATTCAGTAAGCCACAACAAGCTGCTTGAATCTATTGAAAATACTACTTCGGCAGCACAGGAAAAAAACACTGACTGATTAGTTAACTTAAGGTCCATTTCCTAGTTATCTAGATATGCTAAAAATATTCTGGTAAAATAAGTACATTTTTATTTGCTGATGTAGAGATGGCATGTGCTGCTACTGTGGTTCATACACCAGCAAGAAAAAAATCCATTACTTTTAGTATGAATTAGGTGAATACTCAGCCATCTCTGCAACTCTGCAGCTCCCAGAGGAAAATTCTTTTCTGCCTACCTTACAAATAAATGTGATGTCTGGTATTCAACTTAGCAGAAAAATACAGCACAAAAAAACCCAAAAAAAAGGCACAGCTCCCTAACATGTTATTTATCCACTTTATATACTGACTATAGGAAGAGCTGAAATTATTTTCACTAGCAACGTATGTGTCATTTAATATCACCAGTGAAAACTAGAAGTAGCTGAACCAGCTGGGATAAACTTCAGCTCTTGTAATTTTTCAAGTTTTGAACACAAAAAATGGGAGCTAAGCAGAACTCTTTCAGCATCTCTGCAATGATCACAGCAGTATTTTCTGGAGGAAAGGATGGAAAACTAAAACTGCGTGGGGAAAAAAATGAGCCGAGAGAAAACAAACACTCCCCCACTACCCTGCTATCAAACTTCTCTTGAACGGAACCATTTCTCAACCCAGCCGTACAGCAAACAGCTGCGTGTATGGCATGTCTGTCAAGAGTTACAAGACACAGTTCATATTTCTTCACCTACTCTTGCTCTGCACAATGCTGTTCCTGGGATCTCACTCCCCATCAGCTCATTCTCTGCTCTGAACAAAGTCATCATGCACTGACCTTGTATCCTGAAAAACCAAAACCATCCCCTAACTTGCTGTTGTATTTTTTTCCTTGAAAACTCCAGATTAGGAAAAAGTATTGAGTCCATGACTCCTGATAGATGACCTTTTGAGAAACTTCCCCCATGTTGCTGCCTCTTACACTGAAACCAGAAAGTCATTTTCCCCACCTGATTTATGTTTCCCACTGCAAGCACAGCAGATGCATCCTAGACTCCTGGGGAAAGGACAAGCCTGAAGAGCACAATAAACTTTTAATAGAGGGCTCAGAAGAGCTCGCCTCTCTAAGCCTGGCAGGCAGAGTATACCTTTTGGAAGGCAAAGGAAACAATAATCCAGCTTTGTTTTCCCTGCATCTCCTACTCTGAATTTACACCTTGATGAGGCGGAAGCAACAGATTTGTGAAGGGGTCCTATGTTAGTGTTGCTCCTATAGTTTGTCCAGCAGCATGGTTTGGATCGAGGGTCCCTAGTGCTGCATGGGATCAGACACAAAGGCAGGATGCTAGAGGAGAGATAGGAAAGACGTGCAGTATAAGTCAATATATGCTGGAGAGCAGCATGAAAGGAACAAGGTGGTGGTAATTCAGATCGTGACAGCACAGTCATTCCCCGTTTTCTCAGGAGCAGGGATGGAGGATGCTTCAGCTGTTTGTCAGCCCTTAAAGGCTGAATTAATTCTCACTAGTCCATTACACAGTTCTCTGCTCCCTACAGAGTCATAGGATCCAGTTTGCCAGTAATACATCTGTATAAAAAAAAGTTCAGCACAGCCTGTGTTAATAACTACAGTTACAATCACACCATAGCACAAAATGCTGGGTAACTGAAAGGCTAGTGCCTTAAAAGCCTTCAAGTTAAATACGTATTTTCTCATTAGCAATCAGCCATTAGTCTCAGAGCTTAACAACTCAGGAAGCAGATGGACCAGAGTGGCACTAGTGCAGTGACCTTGTGCTGGGTAGGGTCTTGTTGCTCAGGTGTCTCAGTGCATCACGGAGGGTTTATGTAGACAGCGCATTTCAAAACGCAAGATGTCCCGCGCTGAACAGGCCACTTCTGAGACATCACCTTTCCCATGTTAACAGAGAAATGTGGCTACCCACTCTAATGCTGTGTGTGACATGGGCAAGCTGGGTCTAGTGATAAGCCAGATATTTCAGTCCTAACCCATCTCTGTTTTTTAAAAAAAATCCTGTTCATGACTTTACATTCATAAATACTCTCACAATGTCAAGGGATGGGGGTTTTCATCAATTCATTAGATCTGTTCCCATGAATTATTTATATGCAGTGCTAAAAATGGTTTCGAAACATTACAAGAATTCAATATCAGTTTTCACAGTGGGATTTCATCATTTTAGCACTGGAGCATAATAGCCTAATGCAATACTAATACTAATATGATATGGTGCTAATAGGGTACAATGAGAGTTCTCTCTAATATGCAAACATTTCCATGTTGCATTATTATTTCTTTAAAGTTAATATGATATGGTGATAATATGATGAAATGAATTAGTTTCATATCATTGTTTGCATGAGTTGCACATATTAAAAGAATATTTCCCCCCTCCCTTTGAATTCACTTGGAATGAGCTTGAAAATTTACCCTGTAGTTATTCTTATGCTAATGAGGCTGTTTAGTAGGAAACACTCCTGCTGTTGCTTAGCCAGCTGAAAAAAGAATAGGTTCATGTCACCTCTTGCTGGAATAAGAATTTTCCTGGCCTCTTTTGAAAGACTCTGTCCTATACATGTTTGCTCTAACATTTCCCACTAGCTCATAGAGTCCTTGCATATTTATGGTAAATTCTCTGGTTAATATTTATCAAGAGCACTTCTATACAAGCGGACATATCTTCCAGCTCAGCTGCTGAGAAAGGAAAGGCACAGGGGGTCACACGGCAGCAGGGGAAGTGGCCACAGTGACAGAGTCATCGTGCCTTTTGTAGTCCGGACCTGGTCTGTGCTGGGAAGAGCTAAGTGGCAAGCCCACACCCAGGCTCCAGGGTCAATTGCAGTAATCTTCCCCAGATCTTGTGGCATTTTGCCAAAGCCTGTGCTGTGTATGCATTGATGCAAAAAGCCAAGCTGGAATGAGGGTTTTTCTCTCTGTCCCACAATGCAAAATATTTACTGACCTTGGAGAGAAATCTTGTCTTGTCTTCCTGGAAATGAGCTCTGTTCCCTGACACGTCACACTGAAGTGAGGATCCTTTTATTACCCTGCTCTGGTAGCAGATCTGTGGAAAGCATCCTACAGATGCTCTGGCATTCCATGCTGAACACAAGCTGCAGGGCTTGGGGCAGCCAAGAAACCCTGTCTTGACCATTTGCAAGTCTTTTTGCTACAACTCTTAAATGTGAAAACTGCAATGGCTGTAATGGGACTTCATTTGGCCCTTTTCAGAGGGACTCAAGGGACTCACTGTGCTTGTTAATAAATGAGGTCTGAAATGTTCTGGATTTCTGTTGTGGGATTCCCATGTGGCATGATGTGGGAGGGCATTCATAACAGCTAACAATAACCTCTGGCTATTTTCTCCCTGATTTCCCTATTGAGACAGAGGACATCCCATGAGGTGACTGAGAGCAACATCCTGATGTGACTATGTCCCATCTTTAACTTCACATAAGTCCAGGAATCACCTTCAAATCCCAGCAAATCCAGCTTGACTGAATCTGGATTCAGGCACTACAACCATTAATTCACATGAATTTATGCAAGAAAATTTTATACACGAGATTAACAGCACACGTACAACACAGAAAAGTTTCCCAAATGTTACAAGAGTTTAAAATGTCATAAATAAAAGAGTCCAAAGTTTTTTTAATTATCAGATTTCCACAGCTACTCTACATAATTCCCTGTATAATCCAATCTTAAACTCAGAAGACAGTCATGCAGATGACATTTCCTCTCTGTTTTGAATGGGGATTATTTTTTAAGAGGATACAGAACCTGGAAATATTTCAATAGGTCTAATAGTTAAAGCATATTTAATGGCATTTATGTTTTAATCTTCTTACCTACTAAACTTTAAAGAACTGCAAGTAATTCAAGAGTGAAAAAAATAATTAGACATTAGTTAGTAACATAAAATGCATAAGTAATGGGTTAGTTGATTCATGAACAGGATAGACAAGTGAAATGATTGTCAGGGCACCACAGCACACCATGCTTTCTACTCTTCAGGAGTAAGGAGCCACATTGCTCACATCCTCTTGACGCTCTGAAAATGTTCAACTGCTTATTGACTTGGTTGCACTGTTGGCAACAGGCTGATCCAAAAGCAATGAGCCAAATTCACCAGGTTCCTTATAAATGATTAAAGGCATCTTTTCCAGGAATAGAGAATAGAGGCAGATGAATAATTCTCATAACTTTCATTCTGTGTTTTCTAGCCTGAATGCAACATAGCACTGTCCAAGATCTCTCCAAGGATGAGTACTCACGTCAAATAAAGTTCATAGAAAACTATACAAAGAACACTCTTGTTGGTTTTCTGAACTTTCGAGTTTTAGAAACAAAGTCTTATTTTGATTGTGCAATTTCAGTCCCACTGTCATGGTGCTGTTGTGAGTCGGGTGCACAACTGCTGTTGAGTGACAGTGAGTTACACCTGATGCTGCTGCCTGTCTCCCTAAAGTTTACACACACTCATTCGCTGTTTCAGAACTGTAAGAGCCTGCAGACAACTTCCTGCTTGTTTTTCTTCTCACATTCTGCCTAACCCCAGGAGCAAGAAGCTACTTCGTTAGGAGTAAAGGTATTAATTAGCAGTGAACCTGTTTAACCCACATGCTCTTTCACGCAGCTTCATAATGAATTCCAAATAACCTCAGGTGGTAACATGACTACTATTTTCCAAGATTAGAGCAGATACTCATTCTGTTGAAATCAGAGGCAGTGTTCTAGCAAACATCTCTTTCCATGGGGCCCACACGCTGGAATCTGCTGCAACTTCCCCTCATGGGAGTAAGAATGACTAGTTATGGCAGTCCTGCATCATTCCTCCAGCTTTCTGAGTCTGCACCCTAAGGCAGCATCAAAAGGGAGGATGAAAGAGATAGGGATAAATTGCAAATATAAACTGTTTTACCTTGTTTCCAACTTGGTTTTCCAGCTTTGCTCGAAGAATCACTTATTTCAGTGAGGTCTTGCTAAAATTAAGAAATTAGGGCAGGTTTCCAGAGCTACCAACCAACACATGCTCTCTGCAGTAGCTCCATGCAGAACACTGTCTCGGCTGGTGCTGGGTGCATGATGCTCATGACAGTGTATGGCATGGCCACTGTTGTGGGACACATCTCCTAGAGATCTCACATTCTCTGAACCCCAGCCATGGGGCTGCAACTCTGCAGGCACCACCATTGGCCCTGCTGGTTGGGACGTCCAGATCTTTGTTGAGTTGCAGCTTTTTCAGCCCTGTTGTATTTCGCTGAACAGGACTCAGCATGGCCATAGGCAGGCACTAGCTTTAAGCTCTCAGGCTCTGGTAAAGGAAACTCATATTGATGTGCCGGGTTTCACACGTGCATGAGCAGTCACCTCTGACTGACCATCATAAAACACACATTAGAAAAACCACATTTTAAAGATTTGGATGCATACTTATTTCTATATTAAAACAATGGATTTTGTAAAACTTCCCTGTGTGGCCCAGCCAAACTGACGTGATTACTTTTAGCTATCAGTGGGAACAAATAGGCCTTATACAACTTAAGCACAGTAAGCCTGGTCATTAGTCTATTCTGAAAAATCAAAGATTTCTTGTGGAAAACAATTTCAACTATCAGGAAATAATTATGAACAAAGTCCAGTTAATTATACAAGACATCTCAGCTGCTATAATTAAGGATTGGTTCAATACTGTTCACTTGTTAATTTTTTTTAAATTGTGATTAGATTTAGTAGAAGCCTGGCTGATAAACAAATAATGAGATTGGTAGTCCAGAAGGAATTTGATTAATAAAATTATTCACCAGTTATTTATTTCCTCTGGTTTACATAACTCTTCCTTCTGCCTTAGAATAGAAAAAGGAGAGGGATTGCAAAGATTGGTTTCAATGCCTATGTTTCTTCCTGTCACAAACATCCTACAATTCTGAGTCTGAGGATTAAAGCTTTATTCATGCAACCATGATAAAATGGGGGAACAATTCAAAGTCAAGAAACCACTAAGTCCCTGATGCAGCAAAAGGTCACATTCAGGTATATTTCTGGATGTATAGAAGCCTTACAGACTCTGCTGCAAGCACTTACCTTGCATAAATACAATTTTAAGAGTAGAAGACCCTTTCTGCAAGATTCATTACAAGAAGTTTAGAGGTTATTTTAGCTTAGGAAGACTCTCCTGCCTGAAAGAGGCATTTTTTCCCAGAGACAGCCATAGATGTTTTCTCCTGCTGCATTCTAGAGAAGCTCTCCCTGCTATGAGAAGATAAGTTCTTGCAGACATGTTTGAAGACCCCTACAGCAGGAGGGGCAGGGATGATAAAAGCTCTGAGAAGAACAGGTAACAGGTGTTTCCCCAGGGCCAGTGCTTTTTGACACTGTTAGGTTTAATATTCTTTAAATTTTAGTGTTCTCACCTTTGAAAATTAATTTTGCTAAATCCTTCCACTCCCTGGGATTTTTGGAAGTGCCTGCATGTTATCTTTCTTTACACAATGTTTATAGTCTCTGTGCTCAACCATGTTAACTGTCAGATAAAAGCAAAAAACCACAAGCTATAGATCCGGTCCCACAACAGATATCTTCCCATTTCCTCAGGAGAATTTACATAGCTTCTGTTGGCCACCAAGCATAGTGTCCCAAGCCTGGAAGTAAGAGACAAATAGAAGAAATTGAGCCATACTGATATGTCTGTGGAAATCAGGCCCCAAAGGTTCCCAGAGATTCTCAGAAGAGCCATGCCCAGACTGGGGAGTGGGCACACAGGCAGGACAGGAAGGAGGTACAAGGGTGGCATTGGGGGAAGGAGGAAAAGCCTCTGTTTTGAATCCCCGTGGCTGAGTCTCATCAAATCCTTGTGTGTTAGTGGCATGCCAACAATTTATGAAAGCAGTTTAAACAGGAAAACAGCTTTACATATGTTTTAAACTAAAGTCTGTTAGCCTCATATTTTAATATGAAACTGAAGCAATTTACGTCCTTTTTAATGGATTACAGAAGGAACTCAAGCATAATGCTTCTACCCTTGTATGATCAATACCTTTAACACGCTTATAAATTATTAATATTCTGCTCACAAAATTAACCACCTCTGAAGATGCATAATTGCTCAAGACTCGAAAGAAAAACATTTAAGGAAGCAAAGTGTTTCTTTGCATTTTTAAAAGTTTCTTATAGCTTGTTATGTAGTTGAAAAGCTACACTGTTTATTGTTCATTGTACTATACTAATTGCAATATTCTTATTAATTTTTCTTCCTTCCGTGGCACCATAAAGGGAATTGGCATATGATTGTTTAATCAGTCAAAAGCCCATTGCACTAGGACTGTCCTAGAAATGAATCCGTTTTCCAGATGGGAAGGCTTTGAGTAAGAGGAAGGTGTTGATCCAATTAAAGAGTTAGTATAAATCAATATTATTCAGGATTGGTGCATGCAGCATTACATAATATTCCCAGCGCTAACACCATAGTGCTCCTGCTGACTTCTCTTTACCAATGTTGTTGGTAAGTATCCTAAAGAGGACGTACATCTTACTGCTAATTAATATCATGTACTTTTCCACCCCCATAGGGATGTTAAAACCTTTGATGCAGCTACCCTAATTGTAAAGTTCAATGGAAATTTCTGGGTATGAAGTACAAACTTTCAGCTCTGAAAGTGATCCCTCCCACCAAGTCCATGCCTATGGCCATGGGAGAGGTATCATTCCTGTGAAGAGAGCTTTCAGAACACGTTCTCCAGATAGATACAATGACTTTGGGTGGTTTTGGTGTTTTTTAGGATGATGGGTTGCTTTTGTTTGGCTTTTTTTCTCTGGTGCTTTTTCAATCCAGAAGTATCAAAAAGGTTTAAAACTATGAGACTACAAAAGCACTCCCAGATTTTTCCATTACCCACTATAAACCAGCTTTAAAGAGATTCTTTGTTTACCTTTCATGGATCCTTTGAGCTTACTCTTATTTGCTTAGTTTGTGCCAATGCTGGGAAATCTTTGAGCAACATAATTTCAAAGGTTCTCTGGCTCTTTACAATAATTTCCTTAAAAAGAACAAATGTATATCTGACAACAAATGCTGCATTTCAGCAACCTCTTGTGTAGCCTAGTAAAATAGCAGGAGGAATAACCTACAATTAACCAGATTGACTTCTCCAGCTCAAATGTTACAACCTTCCTCATTACAAATTTCAGAAGATACTGTAATTTTATACTGTTTAAACTTATGCATTTTATTTTTCAAAGTCTAGAGGCGGAATAAATAACTGCCAACACAGCCAGAAAGTCCCAGCAGACTTGCAAGCAAGAAACTATATCACTTGTGTGAATGCTAAGGAAGTGGCTGTCTTTATACAATTAAAGTTCAAGGTTGCATCTATAATAGGCTTTTCAGCTGTATTTGAAAGTAATTTAAATTGTTACTCACCCTTAACCTTGTTAGAGATTCAGAGTGTCGAGGAGGTAAAGCAGAACAGACCGAAAGGTTTATAATATATTTACTGAAGGAAGACAGACTTGTAGCTAGAGAATATTGTGCAGGGAAAATACTGGGGTTTCAAAAAGCTACTTTTTGTGAGAGTACATTTCTCTTACAGCATCTGAATTATTCTTAAGAGATAACTCTTTTGAGAAGAAGTCATGGTCATTTACCAGTTTCATAAAGATGTTTCTTTTCCATCCAGCCAAGAAATTAAGCAACTTAGACTTGGTTAGTGATAAAATGGGTCATGCTGTTTAGGAAGGATACCAGCTTTGGTAAGGATACGGGAAAGGATTTTCATTCACAGAGTTTAAAAAAAAAAGAAAAAGTTGTGATTACCAACTGACATTCTCCATAACAGCCTCTGGCCCCAGAAATGCATCAAATTCTTCCAGGCATCTTCAGGAGCTCCTGTGGAACAGTGATATGATTGGAGTTGTTTTCATTTTGATGACTGGATGTTTCTCACACTGTTCACCAAATACGTACAAAGTCTTGTGGGAGCTCTAAGCAAATAGAGTGATCAAGATCCCCACACTGCTTCAGAAATTACAGGAAGGAAGCAGAAAAGAGGTAAAGCAGGGGTTAAAAAAAGGGAAATGCCAGCAGGCCAGCCTAGTCATTTAGACTGGCACAAAGAAAACAAGAAAAGATAAAGAGGGCATTGCATGGGTAATATTAAGTAATGGCATGATGTCCAAATATTTGCAATGTTTGCTTCCATGTACATGGTAAAGTCATGTTTCCCATTGCAGAATAATACCAGGGCACAACCCTATGATTCATCTGTAGTCTCCTCTGGCTCTTTTCACTATTGAAATACTTCTGTGACAGCTCTGCAAATTCTAGTGTCCAAGTCTTCACTTCCAGGAGAGACTGAAATTGGCATCACTTGAAAGTTGCAAAACGTCATTGAAAAGGTACATTTCACCCTACATTGCTCTTTTCATTTAGAGATTCTGAAAAAGAAATGAGATATTTAAATTCCTAAAGGGCTATACTCACAATATTTTCAAGACGGTCAAGAATTTAAAAAAACTTGCTACAGCTGTGTACACTTTTCACTGTACCCATCACATGGCCTTTAAGCACTGCCAAAGCTCTTGAGTACTTTGCGACCAGAAGACTCAATAAGCCTCTTGGATGCTTATCTTTTGAAAATAAGAGGTCATACCTTTTGAGAGTCAATTCTTCCTAGAGAAGCTTCTGTCACACTACTCAGAGACCTCACATAGTCTGTCAGATGCAGGTTCAACAGAGAGACCTTGTGGCTGCATGTACATTAGTGATATACAATGTTATCATCACAAGCTGGTATTTGACTCCAACCTTCAGTGACCTGTAGATTTCACCACGAAGAACAGTTGTTTAGGTTTGGTTTGGTTTATTTTAATATAGATATGTATGAGGCTACAGGTTCCTGAATTAATAAATTGTAACCGATACTAAATACACCAGAAGTTGACTGATGATGAGTGCCCCTCTTCTACGCTAATTTCTCTTCTAAACTATGATATGAAAATTCTAGCTAATGGGCTCGTGACAAGACTAAACAGAGGTAATAGCAGACTTAATCAAGAAAACAAATGGGATTCATTAAAAGCTGGCACTCAGCAGATAATCTTTGGAGAGTTCTAACCTCAATCTACGTGTCCCCATCAAAAATGAAGGGAAAAAAATTGCAATTTTCAGCTGTTTTTATCTCAGGCTGTTGAGATTTAAAAAAAAAAAATCAGTAGAAATTTATAATGAAAAAATACTAGACACGGTTAAATTCAAACTCCCTGTTCCATTTTTTAAAAGATGTATCCTCTTTCCAACTCTTTTTATACTCCATCACAGAATTCACAGTAAAATATTAACTAGAATTTTCTTCACACAGTTGAGAAGACAAATTAGCTGTAGTTTTCACAACTACCTGGTGCACAAGAACGGTCATTAACATCCCTACTTTTCAGGGATGGCCTCAATGCACAAATTTAGGAGGCATATATGGGACATACACAGTGCTCCACCTCCAAGAGACAACCTTTCTGGTTCATGTGACCATGTACACAGCCCACCTGTGGATTTTGTTGTTGACTGTCTATCTAGACAGTGTCCTTACCAGATGAGTGTTAACAATATAGGGGTGACTGCAAAAGATTTATTATTTAAGAATAAAATGAGAAATTTCCTTTGCAGTAGGGTCATTTGAGGGGGGGTACAGATGTGCATGCCACAGCTCACACTTTTCTAATCACAAGATATCAGATAACACAGCCAGTCTTATTGGAAACCTTTTTCTATTTTGGGGATTAATCCAGCAAAGGGAAACAACGCGTCAAGACAGAAACCACAGCAACAGTGCTCACTGTGACCCCAGCTGGAGGAAAGGCTGTGCTTACACCTTATTTTCCCTTCTCAACACTCATTCTGAAAGAGAGGTTCCAGAAAAATAATCTCTCTTGGAATGTTTGCGTGTAGCCCATTACTTGACTGCTGAACACCACATAGCATGAACAGGTTTACCTCTCCCCTTGTTTTACACACGGAGAAACACATTGAATGGAAGAGTGAAGTGACTTACTGAGGCTGGCAAGAGCTCATATTTCGGAGCCGAGAAAAGGCAGCAGATATCAACGCCACTGTGCCAGGGCTGTGCTCTGAGGCAGACCAAGAGAGGACACTGGCACGTGGCCTCTCCCTGAGGGCTAGCAGCAGTGCTACCCATGGACCAGGAATCTGCTAACAGCAATCAAGTCCTTTTGTGCCCATTAGACAACATTTCTGCTTATAATCACCAGCTGTGTTGAGGTCTTTCCAAACAACAGAACAGCTGGAGTCAATGTTTTCACATATTGCAAAAAAGAAGCAGGGAAGACTGGCATAAGGGTTAAGGATATCTCCAGGGGAAAACAACTGTTTAAGAAAAAAATGCAAAAAGATATCATCCCAGTGATGAAGTTTTGTACACATTTATGTTGCCAAGGTCATAAATTTGGAAAGTGATGCAAACTTTATTTGTTACAAAAATAATAGCAGAGGTTTTTTTTTTAACCTCCAAAACCACAGTGAGAATTTCCTCATAGTCCTGAAAAGCCATCCTTTACGAACCAACATCAGGGGTTTCCTGTTATGCAGTTACAAAAGCATTGGGGATTTCCAAGGGTTTTTCTTGTCACAGCACCGGGATTCAGTGAATCCTGAGGCATGTTATGCAGCTATCAGAAATCTGTACCTGTAAAACACAGCACAAAACAGAAAAGAGCTGTCCATGAGAGAGAACTACAACTTCATTCACCTGAGAACAGAGAGGGGGAAAAAATCCACTTTAGTACAGTCGTGAGTGTCCTCACCTCTCATGGTGGAGACCAGGGGTTCAATTCCTGCCAGGGAGGCAGTGGTGCTGTTTAAGAGTTGGATTCGATGATCCTTGTGGGTCCCTTCAAACTCAGAATATTCTGTGATTCTGTGACATGTGAATAAAAAGAGAAATATATATTCCAAAACATGTCACTGGAAAAGACAGCAAAAGTTGTTGACCCTTTCTGTAGTTTCCCTAAGAATGTCAATGTGTTATCAAACCTTAAGGAACAGAAAGTCCCTTCTTACTCACAAGGTATTTCTATGCTTTTGTTACCAATTGTGAACACAGTTACCTAAAACCACAATGAATGAGAACATGAATACATGTGTCACACATCAAACTTTACCTGGACAGGTTTTCTGAGGGGTTGTACAGATTGACTTTCTTCAAAATTCTTTACTATAGGTAAAAAAATGACTCTATTGCATAAAGTCGATAAACCTCATTAGCAAAATATCGGGTAGAAAAAATAAAATCTTGTCACAGAAACATCAGTATAAGAAAGATGGTGCCGACAGAGAGATACTGTGTTGGCAAAACTACCTTGGCCTGATTTCAGTAGACACACAGGAGGTATTTTACCCAGTTAAATCACTACATAGCACAGCATACTCAAGAGGAAGAGCAGAGAGCATTGACTGTAACACCCACTGAACGTGATCAGACCTCTCATAATCACTTTTGGCTGCTCACTGGCTACTGGAGACAAAGTAAACAAGTCAGTGTAACCCAAATAACAGAAAAGCCAAAACCAGACTCACCTGAGAAATACCAGGAAATGGGAAGATAAAAAGGATCAAGATCTGTCCTTAATCAGTGTGTGTCTTTCACCGAGGGCTGCATTTACCAACGAAAAACCCTTCCTGACACAAATCCCAGCCCTTCATTAGACTCCTAGGTTCTGTGGTTTACAGGACATTCCTGGTTTAATCAATTTGCACTAAAAAGATGCATGGCTGGTTGTGAGCCCTAGCTAGGACACACAGCGGGGCCAGAATGATCAACCACATGAAGGGACTCTACAATTGTGCAAAGTCATTGAGAATAAATGATAAAGAGCACACTCAGGTCTCATCTGAGGAGCAAGACCACTGCAAAGTAAAGAATGTATCAAGCTTTGAACTGTTGGCTTCATGGAACTAATATGAAGAAGATTATTTATATCCCAGCCAAAACCAGAGCACAAGGCCAAAGACTGCAGACAGTGGCTGGTTCTTTATCCTGCAAACAGACCACAGATGAATATGTTAATAGCAAACAATGAGACTAATCTGGAGAATGAATTCTGGTCTCAGAACACGAAGAGGCTTTCTTCCTTGCCGCTTTGGAGAGAGGTGGGGTATAACACAGACCTGATCCTGCAAAAACTTTTCCGTGAGCAACTTTGATCTGTGTAGGTTTCCAACCTATATGAAGAGCTGCATTCAGAAATATTTACAGTTATCAAACAAAAAAATCTCAAAATATTTAAATTTTTTTATCTGTTTCAAAGAAACATCTTCAGTGTAGCAAAAAAAAAAGTAAAAAATAATTAAAACCAAATCACTATTTGAATATGAAACTTAAAGTTGCTCTGCAGTGTCTTTGTTTCAGGGGACAGGATCAGAAAGCCTGCTAGATATCCCTGAGACTAAAGTTGGTGCCTTAAATACATGAGGTTTTGTGGGGGTCGCAAGTAAAATATATGGCCACATTTATCTGCCGGAGTAGGGGAATAGCAGAATGCTGAAAGCTGAAGTAATGGGGACTGTAGCCAACATGTTACCATTCTGAAGTTGGGGGTAATTCTTCAGTGTGCCCGTGCCCCTGTGGCAGCAGGGTCCCCTCCATACAGGCACCAAGTGCCTCCTGGCCTTGCTGTTCAGTTGTCCTTTGGATGACAATGGCAGATGTTGAGGTCTGCTGTTCTCCAGCAAAGTTTTAGTAAATCCTTAATGTTCTCTGCCTACAGTTTCTTGCCTTTGGACAACCTGTTTGCTTCAATAAAGTACATCCTAAGGCTCTCCTGAGAACGGCGAGATGCTGGAAGGAAACAGACTCCTGCCTGTCTGACAGCTTTGCAAACATTCACCCAGTTTTCCTGCTTGTAGTGGGGATGGAAGGGTGAAGAAGGGGAAAGAGATGAAGTTGTCCTCTGACATTTTACATCCAAGGCTTACAGAGTTAACCTTTACAGATAATTTTCCCAGCAGGTGTTAGACATTTCTTGTGAGCATTTAACAGTGCAACATCATTAAGTAATGACTGGCAAAAGTAGTTTGTTATAATTTTTTTTGAGGGGTGGAACCAAGACAAATTAACATTAGGATTTTAAATACAATGTTTTCTGTACTAATCCTATTACTGTGGATATCCTTTCTAGCATATATTAAAGCGGACTCACTCATGTGTAACTTACTGTAATGTGTTCAAAATGCCCTTTCTACGACTTTTAGAAAGAAGCAACTACAAACAATTACCATTAAAAATATTTTAAGAGTATTGAAACCATTCATTCCTGTTTCAAAAGATGCTTTTCCATCAAGATGAAATAATTTTTCAATGCTTTTAAAATTCAATTCAAAGATTAGAATTAATTCTATCTTTTCATAAATGATAGCATCATGAAGAACAAATACATACTTCCATATTTTGAAGTTCTACTTGTTGATCTCAGAACTCAGCAATCTTAAAAAGAAGAGGAGGAGCAGGGGAATCTTATTTTGTTGCTGCTGTTGGTTTGGGGCTGTTTTATAAAACAAAAAGTGTCACTGAAAAGGCAAACTTGCATACATATGCAGCTGCTGAATTCCTCCCAAAGCAGAGAGGTGGCCCCATGCCCACCCTCAGCACGGCACTCTGCCACCCAAGCAGAGCAGCTCTCACCACCAGCTCACAGCCACCAGCAGCAGGCTAGAGAAAGCTCACCTTTTGGATGGTAAACACAGGCTCCAATAGCTGCAGAGTTTTTCATCTTCAGATGAGAAATGCTCAGCCTCACTCCATATGTGCTGTGCATACTCACTCCTCACTGCCCAGCTTTTTCCCCATCTCGCATCTTTCTATTGCACTAGTGCTTTCTCACTGCCCCCCTTCCTGTTCCTCCTCTCCCGGTGTCGCCAGGCCAGTGTGCTGCCATAACACCCAGGACATTCTCCCCTTTGTTGTTCCTCATTTTGAGTAGGAGCTGTGCTGTCCAGCAGAGCCATGCCATGGCCAGTGACAATCCTACACAATAACTCTCACAGGTGCTTTCCCTCTCTGATGCCAGGGAAGTCTGTCAGCATCCCTGTAAGGCTGTGGAGCTCCTGAGTTGCCTCTGTACAGTGTTTTGTTTTATAATGGCTCCATTTCACACTCCGATGCAGCTGACTTAACATACTGTATTTCACTTTTCTTAATTAGATTTTGCTCGTTATTCCCGAGCACCTCCAAAAGGTGAAGCAGCACAGTGTGCTGCCGACGTGGCTGTTTTCTGTGCTAACGCAGCGCCAGGGGCTGCGATCCTGGTCTGCACCCACGCAGGCTGAAAGAAATACGGAAATGTGTGTTTTACAACGAGGAAGGAGGTGTGCAGCTGAGGAGCTCAGTAAAGCACACAGCCACAGGGAGAGACAAGCACTCAGGTGCCACACTTGGGTGTCCCATGGTCTCCATCCTTATCCCACACAGCAGGCACTCCACTCCTGCATCTGCTCTCAGCACACCTCCTCCCATCTTCACTTGCTGCTTCCTGCTCTCCACTCACTCTGAATATAAGGGAGTATTTTTTAGAGGAGTGAATTATCTGATACTTATCTCTGACTCCAAGGCCTGTAGGTGCAATATCCAGCTCCTGAAGCCCCTGGACCTGTAGAATTTATAGCAGCAGATTGACAGGGAGTTTTTTCTGCAGGTTGTTTATATTATTGTAAGCTGCTTAGAAGGAAAGCTTTAACAGAACACTAGATAAAAAGAAAATAGGTTTTAAAACCTCCAGTCACCCTTTTTTCTTAACTTGTTCTTGAACAAATAAATATGAACTCTGGGAAAGCACCTGAGGGCACTTTCACAAGAACTAGCACAGAACACAGCAATGGGCAAAACATCCTCTGCTCAGCATTTGCCAGAAAAAAAACCCACTGAAATCCTGGGGGAAGAGCAGGACTTGGGCAGTGAGGTCAGATTACAAATGCAGACACTTGGGTATGTGAATAAATAAATGGTCCTCACTTTTTCTACCAGTAGGATTCCGTAACCTGAAGTATCACATATCTTAATAGCTATTGATTTTTTTCTATACTCTGCCCACAGCTAGAGCAAAATTTCATTCAAATGAAAAACTCACGAATGTGCTGGCAGTTATCATGGATGAAGGAAAGACAAAGGTTTGGGAAACAGAACATTAAACAGAATATTCCTTCTAGCATTATGCAAAGGTCCCATTCAGCAAAGAAGAACCACCAGCATGCCTAATGAAAATTAGTTCAGATTAAGAATAGAAATAGAATAGATGTTTCTCATCTACAGCAACACTGAACTGACACATTCTGGGGGACAATTGCATGTCTTTCAGTCACTTAATACATCCTTATCTGCACTGAGGGCTTGCCATGTTGAGAGAAGGGCAGCACAATGAGTCACTTAAGATCTCCCAGATGGTCCTGTATGGCAGGCAGCCTGTGCTAATGCTTTTCCCCATCATCTTGAGCAGATGAGGAGTTCAGAGCCCATGACAATAGTCTGTCTGACCGCCTACCTGGGAAATCCAAAGTACACATGGAGTTGCTGTCAAGAAAAATATAGGATCATTGCTTAAGATTTATGGCAGACCAAGGAACCTGAAATCTTGGCATGGAAGGGAAATAGGACTCAGCCTGTCCTATTAGATGACACCAAAGAATAAAGCCATCCAAATAAATAGGCCTAATCCAGTTGTTCTGGAGTGGTGAACACATGCAAAAAGTGATTTTCTCTTTCTGCACTGCTGGTTAACCTTCAACACTGCTGGTTAATAGGGACAGACCAAGCAGGTTTACTTTTTAAGTGCTTGTCTTCAGCCTCGAGAATAAAGATTTTCTCCAGGCAGGGAGACTCAGTTGGCCTGAGTCAAGTCCCAGCAGAAAGTTTCCCTGGAAAATACAGAACTTAAATCAGTTATTTGCATTTCTTGTATCTAAAGAAGATACAAAGAGGGAGAAATAAAAGAGAAACCTGAAAACAGCAGGCAGCTTCCTTGGAAAGAAACTACAAATACAACAGTGAAAGAGCAGCTGAGTTCCTGTGCAAAACACAGTATAAAACCTGGCAATTCTCAATGGTAAAATAACTTGGAGCAAATTTACAACTCATAGCAAATTGAGCAGCAGCAATTCAGAGCGTACTTCATAAAAGAGTACATTTCTTCAGTATATTCTTTAATATTTTAACGTATTAGTTGCTTGGTAAGAGCTGACTGTTTCCTTATTGGCAGCATGCTTATTTTAGTTTAGAAAACTAAGATTAACTAACCAAGTTTCCAGTCATTTTTCTATGGGGAAAAAAGGCAGGGATGAGATAGATTTTAGTGCTACCCTGTTAATCCAGGTAATAGGGATGAATGCTAAGATGACCTGTGATGTTGTGGCAGCAGTGACCATTCTCTGTCCCTATGCACAAGGCAGTTAAACATATAGATAAAGTGGTCTTTGAAATACTGTTTGCTGTGCTGGAAAAGAGAAGGCCAAGGAACTATGGAGATGCAGAAATAAGGGAAGAGACACAAAAGGGAATAGGAGCACAAAATGTATGATGGAGATGCAGGGAACCAGACAGGGACTTGGGCTGGAAAGGGAAAGCTATTGAAAACTCAGAAGACAAAGCTTTTGTTCCTGGTATGCTGCCTTGCTCAGCTGCAGAACTGGAAGTTTTGTATTTATGGTGTTAAAGCTTGTTGTCCAGGTAGAGGCACAAATGGGCTAAGGAGGCTCAAGAAAAGGGAAGGGATCATGAGTTGCTGGAGCTCAAGTCTGTGGATTTAGCCCACAAATACAGAACTGGTGGTTGTGGTTATAGTCCCAGCAGGATGTTGACTACTGTTCCATGATGATGTAGTTGAAGAGTAAACTGCAAACAGCTGTGTTGGCAGTTCACACATAAAGTTTTGATCTCTGCAGAAAAAGTAAGTAAACCTCAAATAGTCATTGATCCCTATCATACTGTCACCCGTACACTTCAGCTCCATCTATCAGTCTAGCTGTCATTGCTCGGGAAATTTTGAGAGTCTGCTTCCTTCAAAGCAGCAGCTCAAAAACTGAATCACTGCTTCTGGGCAGGTGTGAAGTCAATCGGTTGTGTCCTGGGATGAGTATCTTCTCAGGCCCATTCCAGCTTCCATGATCAAACAGAAAGCAGCAGGGGAGAAAGGGCTGTTTTCCCTGGCATTGCCCTATGCAGTATGTGTGAGAACAAACTTTTGACACCTGCATGGGTACAGATGGCCCTCTGCTTTGTTCAGTAGTGGCCCCAAACAAGCGCCTGAATATAGACTGACCTTTTGATTATAGAAAGACAACTTGCCTGCTCTTTTAGCTGCTGCCATTGAGTTTTCCCAAGCAATCTCTAAACATAAAATAGGAGTGATTTTAAAAGAAAATGGGTTCATCGGGTCAGTGGTAGTGTGATTCTGGAAAGGGTATGAAAGTAAGGAAGTAATGATAATGCACGAATTGAAGGGCTGATATAATTTACCAGGGCTGCACTGAGGTAAGGAGTTGTAAATAAAATTTCCTGATTGGCTGGAACATAATGAGTTCCCTGCCTTTTAACAGTGCCTGCAAAATAAATTAAAAGAAAATACATACTGCCTTTCTTGAACTTCAGATAGTATCTGTTTATTAAGGTAAAAGGAACAGAGATAGAGAATACTGTTTTTGTACAACAATACTCGCATTAACACTAAAGTGCTAGCCACTGCGCAGAGATGAAGAAAGTAGGGTGAATGATGCTGGCATGGGAATAAAGTGATTTGAAATTGCCACTGGCAGCAAAATAGGGAAACTGATAGGCAGTGAAGGCTTGTCCCTGGCCTTCTCATAGCCTTTCTTCTGCAGTGATTTTAGGGAGGGGGAGATATTTGAAGGCAATTATTATTTCTGAGAAAGAGGTATTATTAGTGGTAGTTAACTGCAGTCATTGCTTTTATAACTTCTTTGTGCTTCAGTACAGATACTGTCCTTTCCCCTCTGAAATTTCAGAGTGGTCTTGCAAGTGCAGAAAGCCCAAGAATGGAAAGGGAATAGTAGTGCAAAAAAAAGTGATATGGGTAGGACAGCTGATAAAAATTTCCATAGCCGAAAGGGGTGGAGATGGACAAGCTCACTGAAGGGCACACAGCAGCTGAGTTTTTGGAATGTGCAATCATTAGATACAACTACTTATAAAACTGTGCTGAAGACATCTTTTTGCATAGCTGCTGATTCAGATGCCACACCAGGTTTCTGAGAACAGGTATGGCTAAAAGTAAACAAATTTAAAGGAAAAAAAAGGAAGGAAAAAAAAAAAAGAAGACTGACTTTTACCTACACACAACAGGACTCTGGATAGTTACTTCTTAAACCTCACCACGGGCAGGGACCTTATGTCAACCAACTGATCAAGGCCTCTGTGAACTGCAGACTTCCATTTCTTATCTAGAGAACAAAATGGAAACTATGGCAACAGAAACAAACCTGGTAAAGTCCATCAAAGCCTGAGATGGAAACTCAGTCTACTTCCACCTAGAGCCTATGACCTCTCTGCTAAGGCTCCCAACCAGAGGGACACTTCTTGTGACTGCATGATGGGGGTATAAATAACTCTTACACAGACATAACCCACTGCACAATTGTTACCAATTTTCACCCACGCTGTGCTTGGTGTCCTGGTGTGAAGGCACAGGCATTCCTCATTTCAGGGTATAACTCTTAAAAGCATATATGACTTAAGCTGTTACCCAGAAACTGAATAATCAAAAGTATTGGGATTTTGGTTGGTAGTTTTAGATTAATCTGCTACACTTATCTTAATCCATATTTATATGAAACACAACTGAAAATTGTGCCACCATTGTAACTAATAATTTAATGTAAAATACATTTTAAATACAGAGACTATGTATTTCTGAATATACTGCTTTTATAGGTAAACATAATTTAAAATTTTGCAGATTTCTTTCTTCTGAAATGACAGAAATTTTAAAAATAATACAGGAAATTTTTCTCACAGGATGTATGGTGATTTTTATAATGCACTCAGAGGCAATTTACTATGACATGACTTAAGTAAAGCTCATTTTTATAGTGTATAAAATTTTTTGCAACACGGTAGAATTCCTGTATGTCTGGCAGCACAGAAAACAGTGTGCAAAATAGCATGTGGATTTAAAGTGGCCAAAAGCACAGACGAGTTTAGAATTGCTTTTGTTGTAGAACCCAAATTCTTTTCTTGGGAGGTCTGGGGAAGGGTGTTTGTGAGCCTCAAAAGAAAAAATCGGTCATCTACTTCAATGAGGAAAGGATCCATTTTGGCTTGTTTTGTTTTCCCACAGCTAGTAACAAGCTGAGCTTAAAAGCAGAAAACCTAGTGAGGTCAGCTGTACTTCTGCCATTTGTCTTTCGAGGATGATTTTTAACTCAGTCTTCAAATGTTACAAGGAGATTCCTAAAGCTAAAAAAAAAAAAAGGCCCTGCCCTTCTCCCTAGAGGAAAGGACTGGGCAGTTGCCCACTCCACCTCTGGATTCATCTGGATCTCAGCTCCTGCTGGCATCCAGCAGGAGCAAGCCTTAGAGACAGTCTGTGCTCCCAAGGTTGCCCAGTGACACAGGATGTAGGACAAAGTTGAGCTGTAAGCATTCATGCTTACACTTTCCAAAGTTTTTTTTAAACAAAAGGGGGGCTGGTCATCCTGGAGAGGGTGAACAGTAGGGAGTAGTATATCCTGTTTATTGTCATTAAACCATTAAATGGACGTAAAAACACTAAAATGAACGGAAACAAAAAATAAGACAGAGAAACTTTAATATATTATACCATTGCTATTAGGTTTGGGAACTTCTAGTGGTCTTATACTGCTTTTCACACTATCAAGGTATCTGGCCTTGCAGCCACTTGGTCGGCGTTTGGAGCTTTGTTTAAGGTTCATCCCATAATACCTTCTGCCCCATGGTAATTTAGAAGCATTTGCACTGGAAAAATAGAAAAGAAAGTAATGCTTGAATTCTAATTGTCTACATAAAAATGCTTAAAAAGTACTCCCTTTTGGTATATCATATGTGTTAAATGTAACCAAGACCGAGAGATACAACTTTCAGCACATCATCTCTTGGAAGATATACATCAGTGACAGACTTTGAAATTAAAGAAAAAAGAAACATCAAAATTATTTAAGGCTAGTAAACAAAAGCATAAATAGTGGCTTTGTCACACATATTTCCAGTTTAGCCATGGCTCTGGAATTCTAAGTGCTAGTGTTGGAGAAAGGAAGCAATGTGAATTCTAGTTTCAAATTATTCCAGAATCTGTCCTCTAGTAGCAGAGCAATCAGCATTAGGCCAGATTTTTTCTTTAAAAGTTTCACAGAACTAGCTTTATTCTAGAGTTACCAGCATGCTGGACCTCAATGGATTTCTAAAACCACTATGCAAAATGAACATATGGAGTAATTGCAGAAAGAATAGATTTTATCACTTACCTCTGAAAAATAATCAATATTGCAGAAAGGGCTTGTGAGCAGAATCAAAAGGAGAGGTAATTTTCTTTCATTGGTTTTGAGCTATTATGCATTACCAATTTTTGCTATCACTTCTTGTCTGCCCCTAGAATATACATATAACGGGAGAGGAGGATGTATAAAAAACTAGCCTACAAAGTTCTATCACTTTTTATATGCTGTTCCTTGCCTGTCATTTTTAATTTTTTTTGGTGCACTTTTCAGCTTTCACACATTTTAAAATGATACAGTAGTATATCAATTATAATTGAGTGGTAATAAAAAATACTATTTCTCTCTTTGCTAGATGTATGGTGTACGTGAGTCAAAGTCAAGATTTGTAGGCTGTGGAGAGAGAATTTAAAATCATAATGGCTGCTACTGCTTGTTTATGTTACAGAGTTTGTTTTCGTTCCCTTTTTTATATTTGTCATATATTTTTTACTGTGTGTTTTTTTCCTCTGAAAGCATTTCAAAAGACATAATCTACCACCTTGTTTTTTAAAAAGGTCATTAGTCACACAAATTGTCATTTAAGTTAAACTTTAAATTTGATGAATTTTCTGTTTCAACCTGTAAGAAATGAGACTGAAAGCAGAAATTAGAACAAGTCTTTGTCCAAGACCGAAGCAAATTATGAGGGACACCACAATGTCTGCCCAGATGAAAAGATGTTCAAACACATGGAGCCAGGGAGAAGTGTTACTGCTGCTTTCCACATTTGCAGGCTCACTGCAGGACAAAGACATTTTTGTGGCTGGAACCCTCTGTTTCACTCACAGATTTATTTCATATCATGTCACTCGTGTACAACTTGTTACAAAAAATGTTGGGCGGAAAGTAATTTGTAAACCATAAATAGATTTATTTAGTCCCTGGTTTTATTAGTGCAGACCAACATAACTCTTAATTGCAAAACTGACCTGGTCCAAAAGCAAAGGCCAGCTGTGTATAATCATCCAGGGGACTGACCAGAACACATGGAATAAAGAAAACAGAAAGTGATACCAAATGTTTTAAGATGTAAAATGACACAACGTTCAATGAACACTTGCCAACATCATCTCTAATTACTACAGTGATTAAGTAGTAAAGAATTTGGTCCCAAGGGGATTGCAGTTCTGAAAGAAATACGGTGCCATGTGTTACAGAATTTTTTCTTGCAAATCATTATGGAAATCCTGATTCCTCTGGTTCTCCTAACAAACTCTTTCTTTGCAAAAACCATGCTTCATTTGTGAAGTGCAGAGGGAGTGTAGCTTGCCTGCTTCTGAAGATTTACGTCTTTATTGCTATGTATTCAACTTGCCTTTTAAAAAAAATCCTTTTATGTCCCCAAAGAAAGAAGCATAGAAAGCATTATGTATTTGCATACTGTAAAGGTTCCTCTCATCCTTGCTGAAGAACAAACAGAGAATAGGGGAGGACCAGATAAAAGCATCGAGACCTTAACACAGCATGGCAATAGCCTAACAAACAGCCAGAGAAACTGCAATTAATGCAAGACCAGCTTAAAATCATAGTCCCAGGGGACACCTAAAAGCCCTTGTTTAGAAGTACTTTCTTTTTTTTCATAGTTCTCTTAACCATGAGATCAAAATTTTTCCAGCTTAAAAAACCCCAAAAGCACAACAGAAAAACCCGAGGTTGAATAACAAAAGCATTTGAATTGATTTTAATTTACAGGTTATGTTTAAACTTTCCATAAGTCTGGATCAAAATGCCTATTGTACAAGCAAAATACGTCTCTCACCATAGCATGCTCATGTTTATTGTGTTTTATTCTCTCAGCAGGTGTCCCTAGATGTATTCTGTGTTGTCGTCATTTCACCCAGCAAAGGAAGAGGAAAAAATTCCTCATCCCCTTACAGAGCTAGTTCCTTCTCTGTTTTGTCCTGAATTTTTTGCATCAGATCCATGCCTCTGCCGTTGTCCTACCCCTTGCTATATGGAGCTTCAACACATGCTATGGCATGTTCCACAAGGAAATATTTAGCTTTCACAAAGTGCTTTTATCAATACATCAAAGCACCACAATTATCTTCATATTGGTGGTGCGAAAATCAAGACTCAGAAATCATCTGTATGGAATATGCACAGCAGGGAAATAGTGCTGTAAGTTCCCAGGCTATGAATGCCATACGTATACACTGGAAATGGAGCACTGCTGCCTGCCATGCACAGAGAGGTCAAGGGAGAGGAGGAGAAGGAAGGAGAGGTACTAGAACCTTACGCCCTGGGTTATATGCCCTCTACTCTCCTAAGAAAGATATAGAATCAGTCGTAAACAAAAAAAAACAAGATCAACTGACTACAGACATAACTTTTAGAGAAAAATCTAATACATGAATGAAAGTGAATGAGAAGTGGCCACATGGGCAGTTACCAGCTGTCAGCTGCTCCCCAATAGCCTGGCTGTGTTGTGCTGCTGGTACGTGGTCAAATGTATTAGCAGAATGAAAAACAAAACAGGCTACAGTATAAATTAAAATGCTTCCTCTTGCTTCTTAGTAAATATGAGGTTCAGCTGGAAAGGCAACAGATGCTCTGAATTTCAGTGTTTAAAATGAGACATTGAGACTCTTTAGCCAAGTTGTTCCAAGTATGGGAGAAGATGCTCTTTTTCCCCTCAGAACTGAATAAGGTATTAAACTCAGTTTTCAAAGCTCATTTCATGAATCATTCGTGATCAAGTACAAATCCTCAAAAACTCACAAGCTTCCTGGTCAAGAGCACACAACCAATAAGAAGACTACTTAGGGAGTTTTAATGGGGAATCCCAAAGCAGTTAAAAATATGGCTGGATCATAAGCAGTAGATGAATTCATTGGACCAGAACGCATTTGCTTCATTCCCATTTGTACTATCTGCAATACTGATAATAAAAATGTTGCAGATTTTGCAAAGAGCTTCAGATTCTTAAATTACAATTTTTTTTTTTGCCTCTATAGTTGTTATTTTTGTGAAGGGCATCATGCCATCCTGTTTGTGACTCACTGAAATTCTTTTTTTGAGACTTAGCAGTATGAAGTTCTTAGTAAGTCACATGGAGAAAAACACTTATTTTGGATAAAACAGATCAAATTGTGTTCACAGTAACAAAAAAACATCTACTAAATGTTGCCTGCACAAAAATCTGAGAAGGTAACCAAATTCAGGGGGCAAAAGATTAGCTGACTGGCAAATGTGTTGAACTAGGATAAAATACTTGGAAGGCACAGAAAGCAAAAGTCTCCACACAGTCTTTGCTGTCCCCTTTTATGTCCTCACTCAATTAGAAGATGCATGTGTTTGTGTCACATCTGCTTCCATTCCGCATTACCTTGCTGAGGGAAAGGGCAGATGGAAGAAAGATGAGTCTGAGGCTGACACTCTAAGAAAACTGAAGACTAAAAGGCCTTAATGGTTATAAAGGGAATGAAGAAGGTGTACCCTGCTTGTAAAATGGCCAGGTGAGTGTCAGGTTACAACAATGCAGACCTTCAACAGCAGAGCCAGCACCAAGAGGATGATCAGCCAGAAGCTTTCAGTGTCCTATGTCAAGAAGAGCTGCATCTCCATGAAGGGATGCTATTACACTCCTTGTACCAAATTTCCCGTACTGCCTCCATAACTCCCAAATAGCCTATCTCCTTTTAATTTTAACATCCATTGCAATTGGATATAAGCCTATCAGCAAATACAGCGGTGACTCTCATCCAATAATTTGGAAACAAACATATAACTTCACAGGCTCCTAAGTGCTCAAGCTGGAATCCTCTCATACTCAAATTCTTCTACTGCCATCTAAAGTTTGGTTGAACGATCTCCAAACTATACCAGAGCTTTCTAGCAGCACCACAACAAGCTCCCAGAGGCAAAAGTTTGCAATAACCTGTCAGAAATATGACATAAGGGACCAGGAGTAGCGGATGCCACCTCTGGCACCTACCCAAAAGGAGAACAGGTGGAAGCATGAATTCATCATTTTCCTGTAAAACCCCCATGATGCTTTCAAAACACAGGAACTGCTGTAATCAGAGACTCAATCTATAGCACTTTCATACAAACTGAGTACACCCAAAATGCAATGAGAAACTAATTAGTCTTTTCTACAGTTTGCTAGCTCATATTTTTGTTTAAAGCTTAGGTGTAGTGGAAAGACATGAGTTAAAAATCCTGATAGGCTAAGCTTGATTTTTTTGAAAGAAAATAACTATGCTCTAAAAGAAGTCATAAAATTATTCATTTATGTTAAACATCAGCTGTTTCTGTTTTCTACTAAAACAGCTCTGGCTTTCCTTTTCCCTGTATTAAAAGAAAATCAGGAGACTTTCATATTTTAGGCTTGTGCTGTTGCAAAAACAAAGAATCACATGGTTCCTAAACTGTTCTAAATCGTGTTTGTACAGAAATGTAAGTAAACTTTCACCTTCTGGAAAGAGTAAAGTCTATGTATTGCCTTGAAAGGGTACTAAATAGCTCCTGCATTTAGGGCTGGATGGCAAACTCTTTGCTGCAATGTATTAGATGCTGCTGCTGGCCTTTGCTATGATGTCAAGCATCGGCCTTTGCGGCATTGCAATTTCCCTTCTAGAAAAAAGTTGATATTTGTGGACCATATTACACTGAATGAAATTTGCAGTCTCTGATGCCTGCTAGTGGGACATTTGTTACATGCTCTGTTTTGAATGTAGTAATACATATTTCAGTGTGGCACTGCTTCTTCAAAAGATTAAAAACCTCTTAGTCCTTTGAGACTTGTGTCAGCATCTGATTTCATGTGCACGGTAATCTTTAAATATTAATATGGAGCAAGGTCATGCTCTCTTTAACCCCCAAAATGGAGTTAGTAAATCATGATCTGGCAGTAAAAATATACAGGGCACATCAGTATTTGTTTAGGGCAAAATCTAAATTTAAATTAAACCAAATTGGCTACTGGTATTTTTATAATCACATATACATAATGTATTATTTGTCGGCAGGAAGGGAAGTATGGATATCTTATGAAGCTGTAGTTGAAATGTATTTATTAGAATGATTTTAATAAAATTTCTGCCATTGACAGCAGAGAAAGATTATCTGAAATACTAGTTAGATAAACCTAAAATGTGAATTCTGAAGCTCTTGGGGAAAATCTCCTCCTGTCAGATCCTCTGTTGACTGCAGCAGAATGAGTCAGTTTATACCAGATGAGCAGGAACCTTTGGGGCTCTTGTCTAAGATGAACCACTGATTTATGGCATGACACTGGTAGTCTCTTTGACCTCTCTATATGCCATCCGTCCTGCTAAGGGGGTGGGGGCGAGTGCTGGACCTTCCTGGACTCTAGATGATAGACCCAAATAGAATTTCCCTAGGCAAAATAAAACATTTCAGAGTTAAATTTCTTGAGAGAGGCTGATGGGTTAACCTTGTAATTCTCAATATATTACCATTACATGTTATCCAGAGCTCAGCTCCCAGTGCAGCTGAGGTTCATGCCACACATAACTAACCACATTTGTTTTGCTGCCAGGGGACCTCCCTTGCTATGGAGATGGGGAATGGCTTTATCCTACAAACGAGAACCAGTTGAACTTTGCAAGGAGGCAGTATTGTGAGCCCATGACCTTTCATACGAAATACTTAGAGGGCAACTGAGAAGTAGCAGAGTCTGGGGAGGGAGTCTTCACCTAAGCATTGGGAAATAAAGGGAGGCAAATAATTTAAATTTTAAAATGCAGCAAATGTGCCTGTTAAATAGACAGTGAATTTGTAATTTTCATTTAGAGCACAGAACTGCGTATTTCCGCTTTAGCATTAATGATTTGAACTAGTGAACAGGCAAGATTTTCCTTACAGAAGCATCTGAGACAAAAGGTGATAGTAAATAATCAGCTAAAGTAGCTCCATTTGGGTCTGTGCCTTAGTTCCTAAAGTTACCAATTATTTCAAATTATGTATATAAATTCTGTGATGTGGACTGCTATGTCCACTGGGAGATGTGTTCAGACTTTTAAACTCATTTACTCTGGCCCTTTCACTTCAATATAAGCCCAAAAGTGTTTTATGGGCCTCATTGGTAGAGGTAATGGGTCTCTCTGGATCAGGTCATGCACACTGCATTACACCAGACACAAGTCAGACACGCAGAAGTGTGCAGAACAGACTTGGAGTCTCCAAGACGCAACAGATGCACTAGAGTCTCTAACCCTACAGAATGATTTAAGCAATGCTTAAATCAGCCTATGTCACCATTTGGGGCAGGTTACTCAGCTCAGCAAAGCTGTAATTTGGGCTTCAGTGAGGAACATCCACTCAGACCTCACAGAACATGAAACTTCTTGGTGACTGTGGCTTCCATTTGGGTTTGTGAATGCTCAGGAATCTGTGGATCCATCCTGAGGGCTCCTGCAGATGTAGCAAGGAAAAGCTTAGTTTCACTAGGCTGAAGTTTACTATGCAGATATCCACACCTCCACCGGAATCCACAGACTACAAAGCTTTATTTAAGACTTTTCTCTCATATATAACAACTTGATCCTAATACTTTTCAGTTCCCTATTCACAGATGCATTTTTTCAGCAGGTTCAGAACACATTTCCCATGCTCAATAAGCAGCCCTCACCTGATAAAATTCACTGGAGTTTTCGTAATTTTGTAATGTCTAAAATTGTGTAAAAACCCGATCTTGCCTGGCATTGCCTCATGTAAATCATGAGCAACTCTGAGCAAATCATGTAAACTCTGAGCAATGGAAAAGTCCTACTCTGAAGAGGTTGTAGGAGCAAAGGAACAAGACAGTGGGCAACAAAGACACCAAGAAAGAAGCAGCAGATTATTTGACAAAATAAGGAAAAGGAGGAAAGGGAGGACAGAAAAGCACCAAATTTAGAAACTAGCCTGTAAGACTAGAAAGTCACACAGATTCTCACTGCTCCATTTCTTTCAGCCCAAAAGACAGCAAGGTCACAGTCTACAAATGTTGCACAGATGTGGTGGCAGGGATGCCATGGCTGTGAGGTGGCACCTGGCAGCCAGTACTCTTTGGTCCCCAGTGAGCCCTGCTGGAGCTCTGCACCCACGTGGCTCCTGGGGCAGGGACCAGACCCTCCTGGAAAATGCCAGTCACACTACTGTGATCCCATAAATTACAAGCAACAAAAACCCCCCAACAGGTAAGCATAAGCGAAAAATGTGTCTGAATTTAAAGCAGGCTAGTGGTCTGCTCCGAAAGGGTTCATAACTGCCCCAGGAATCCAAGATACATCTTTCAGCACAAAATGTCATAGAAGAGTACAGGGGAGTTGTACTAAGGAACTTGTCACCCTATGTCAACTGCACAATTATCAGCATCTGAGGATAGAGACTACATTGCAGCCCCTTGGAAGCATGCAATGGTTAAAGAGGGAGGTAACCTGGAAAAGCCTGGTTTCCCAAGTAAGATAACAGAATAGCAGTTTCAGGGAGCTTATTTTAGCCAAATGAGGGTCTCTGCAGCTGGTAAATAATTTGATTCTAAAGCCCTTTCTGAAGAGTGAATAGAATGTCAGCAGCACAAGGAGTCATGCATTCCCAAGGGCATCTTTCTGATGGCTGCTACGATACCCTGGTGTTCTCAGGCACAAAAAGAAAATGGTCTCTGATACATCAGAGAGGGCCAGGGCCAGGGCAGAAGAGAAAATGCAGACAGGCAGTCTGGGGCTGGGATGACCCTAAGAAGCATTCAGAAGCAAAACCTGTTTCAGGAGAAGATTCTGGCTTGTCAAGCAGAATTAATGACAAAGAAACACCAATTAGCATGATTTTAAATATTCCTCTAAAATACGCTATAAATTATTTTGCCCTTGGGAGAGCCAGAACAAAAGGCAAGCATAAAACTGCTGGAAAAATGCAAAAGTCTCCATCTCACTGTGCAGACAGATGCAGTTATTTAGTAAATTCTCCACAGTCTTCTCTGGGTTATAAGGAAAGGAGGGGAAAAAAAAAACCTGCCCAAAGTTTCAGTCAATATTTACCTCTTGGGTTAATAAATTGTGATCCTGCCCTCAACAGAAGTCAATATCCTCTGATTATTATACTCAGGCACCTTTTTATTTGTACTCACTCATTGTATAATGAGTCACCCGTTTCCACTGGCAACTTCACTTTCATTTTGAATGTCTGAATTGAACAATTATTTATACTCCAAAGGCATAAGACAAAATTACTATAAACTAGGGCTGTAAAACATGGACATAGGTTGCTATTTCCAGGGAATAAGCAAGCTTATTCCCTGGAATAGGGGTGGGGGGCCGGGCAAAAGGGATCAAGGATTAAGCACAAAAAATAGCTGGTTTAAATCCTCTTTAAAATACCTCTGAGTGACAGGGAGCAGAGAGAGGAAAGCTCTGAACTGTGATATTAAATACAATTAGGCTGCAAGTGTGGAAGGAAAGAAAAGATAACAATCTGGCCTGAATAGTAAACTCATTTTAATAGAACATTATTAGGCTTTCTCCATGATACGTATGACCAAAATCACCACAAGAAAACACACGCCAAAGGCAACAAGTATAGATTCACACACTTGCAAGCCAAGCCACAAAGACAGATCTGAATGAAAGTCACCGCACACTTGCAGCTTCATTAGAAGTGGACTGGGCCAGAGCCAGAGGGAGAAAATTCAGGGTGTTATTCTCATAATTTCGTAGTGTTTTATATAATACCACAGGTGAGCACTGTGCTTTCCTGAAAGAAATCAAAGCACAGTCTCCCCCAGCAAGATCAAGAATCAGCTAGAATCACATTCTTGGTCTTCAGCTTCTCATTGTTTGAACATCCCCCACTGACTATAATAAAAATCTTTGGGTTTGTAAAGCTTGTGATGGAAAGATTTTCACCCACATAACCCACTATGCCCATCTCTTTTAAAAGAGTAAGTAACTTTATCATTTTAAGTTTGTCTGGCTCAACATTATTCTACTCTTAATCCCAGTCTATCAAGCAATTGCAAGAGCAGCTCATCTCTAGATTAAACAGTGGAAAATCAAGACAAGCAAATCAATCATGATCAGGCTGCCTTTGTGAACACTAAGAAACCTCATAAAAATCATCCTAACATATTTCTTCTAAAAAACACATTATAGATCTGCATGGCACTACTTTGATACCATATTACCTTGTATTGCAAATAAAAAATAGTTAATTATGACCCAAGTAGCATAGTCATTGGAAATGAGCACTATTTTTAAACTAGAAAAGAAGCTGTCATTTTCAGATGCGACATTCAGCTCAATATTTATCAGTTCAATAAATATTTTTATTATCTGTTAATACTGTGCTTAAACTATATATATTCCAAAAGGTGTATCTTATTCAGAAGGAGCAGAGTTATCCTGCCTAAAATTTAGAACAGGGTGTCATCATAAGTAGATTTTCCCTTCTATTTCACAAATCCAGTTTACAACTCACTTGGTACAACACCATTTTAAGTAGGGACCAAAGTCATTTAGAAAGCTCATACAGCAAAAAGCAGGTTGATTTTTAAAAGAATTACAGAAAACCAGAATTTTAAAAAAATCTCCCCCCCCCCCAAGAAGCCACAACCCAGAAACATGATGAAGCTCAATAAATTAGAGATTTATTTTATGTTCTTAGACCTCCTCCTACTAATTTCAGATGTTTTTCGCCATGAACTTATTTTCATCTAATGACCTTTATCAGCAACTGCTATCTCAATATCAGCTAGTAAACATGCTAATTGATGAGCCATTAAACAGCATGCACATCCATAGGGGAAGGCTGGAAACTGTCTTGGCAATAGAAACGAAGGAAGTTTTAGTAGGGTTGAATAAATCTGTTGGTACTGTGTAGCTACAGAAGACTTTCAACAACAGCCTTTATAATAGCTTGGAAACGACAACTGTAACTTAAACACGCCAGCATGAATAGACAGAAACAGCAATAAGGTGGGCAAAACACAGCCAGATGCTCTTGTTTCTGAAAAACCTTGTGGGCTCTCAGGGAGATGCATGCTTTTGAAAATATATTATTTCTCCCTATACTTTAGCAGACAAAGTTAAAGTCATTATCTTGTAGTAAGTGAAAAGACTCAGACATAGTGGGACATTGTATAGATTGGGTTGACTATGATTGAAGCCCAAGATACTCTAAGCTGAACTTCTTCATATCAACCTTCTCTGGCCAAACTCAAATACAGTAATTTATATATTTGTGGTGAAATAAGCAAATGTGTCCCAGTCTGTTTGTCCATATTGGGTAAGAGTGGAAGCAGAGCTTCTCACTGAGGGTTGGAAGGAAGGTCATTGCATTGTCTGCCAACACCAGCATCCCGAGCCAGATGCAGCACTGATATGCCAGAAGTACCAATGATCACTACATATTACAGAGAAAAATGTAGTTATGACATTTTTAATGATTGCAAAACGTTTTTTCTGTGGTTTCATTCTCTGCTATTTGAATAACAGAAGTCAAATAACCTGAAACAATGGCCAGCCTTGCAGAAAGCTAAAGCCTCCGGGTCACATAGTTTTAAGTCAGAGTGTTTATTTGCATGCATGCTTTTGACAGGGAAAACTGGGGATGAGACAGCTGCCTTTTCCTCTTGTACATTTCCAGAACAGAAACTGCAGAAAGGGAGAGAGGAAATAGCATTCAATTCTAAATAAGTTTTTGCAGGGAAACTGAAAATACTGCTCTTGTGGGAGATACAATTCTCTCTTTCAACATACTGAGGCCTGACAAAAGAGTAGATAATTTCCATGATGATATTTCCATGAGGTTATACGAAGACAGGAGGAGTACTTCTCCAAGGAGGGGAAAGGCTCTGGCCATTGGTCACTGTGCAGTAATTCACAGGTCGGAATGCCACTGCAAGGGATGCCACCAATGTGGAAGTGCAGAAGGCAACTGGGTCCAGTGTCACCACCAGAGAGCACTTCACCAGGGAACAGAGCAGAGCTTGGACCCAGGATTTGGATGGGGTGACTATCCCTCTCTGTGGAGGATAGTCTGCAGAGGAAGGCTTCACTCCAGCCCAGCGCAGCGCCGTGCTGGCAGTGGAGCTGAGCTGGGCACCACTGCACACCACTGCAGGCTTTGTGCAGCCTTCTCTGCATTGAGACCAGGCCATGAAGTGACTCCAAGACAAGAATGGCAGGTTGGAGTTTGGTTTTAAATGCACAGCAAGCCAGTGTAAAGAGGAGAGAATATGTCTGATGCCTGTGCTGCTAAGGAGATTCATTGAATCTCTTAAATTAGTACGAGCTTCTGAATCCTGAAGAAACCTAAGAGTGTCTTGTAAAGGAAGGAAGTAGGCAGATGGCTTCTGCAACGGAAAACAAATTATTTTTGTTAAAGGATTTTGGAATTACTGAAGGATGATTCCTACTGGCAGCCAAGATACTAACAGCTATAAATGTTATAAAATAGCAATTCAGCAATTATTTCTTCAGTCACTCTCATTATGGGATGTATGTGATTTTAATTAATAAGCTTAATATATTCAGTTGGCTGGATTTCTGTTTTCCTCTGTGCTCTGTCTCCTCTTCATTTTTCCAAGCAATAACCTAAAATATAATATACTGACTGGAGCGTAATGGAGTCAACTAAAATATAAGAATCATAAAAAGACTTGTTTACAATACAAGGCATGAACTAATATTAGCAAGTGTTTGAAAGCACTGAAAGAACATTTGCAGACCCTACCTCCATGATCAAGCTTTTTGCAGAAAATAATACTCAATAAGGAATACAATCTAAATCTTGAATTTTATAAAAATCACAACACCTTTTTTCTGTCCTCCTCTAAAATTCAATAAGTAGTTCAATAGATCATATTTATTCCTTTCACCCTTCTGGGGGAAAAACGATTCTTAGGCAAAGAGCTTGCAGGCCAAATTTCAATCTGAAAATAACCTTTATAGCTGAGTTATAAAACAATGAGACTAAGGGTTTATGATGTGAAAGTTGATGCAGGTTTTACTGCTTTGGCATGACAGGTAAAGCTGCATTAAAAAGAAATTTATTTTTTTTTAAAAGGAGACCAAAAACACAACCCCAAAAAGCCCACAGACATTCTCTATCCTTTGACTAGCTAATAGAAGCTGTATGCTATCATGGCCATATAAATCTAAAGTCTTAAACCACTCCACCCTTATTATCTCTTCCAAAAGAAAAATGTTTATAATAATACATATATTGACTTCACCTTTTTGTTCAATAACAAGATTTACTGCCCCACTCTTTAGTCAATTGTAACCTCTTTGGGTCAACAAATCTCAATACTGATCTCAATAGAAGTCAATACCTGCTTATTACTTACCTCCGCATTTAGACGCCTATAACAAATTCTTATGGGCATCCCCTTGACAAGCAGAAATTAATATTTTCTCTTTAGTTTTTATACAAAATAGATTTATGTGCTTTTCATGCAATCATTTTTAAAGCCGTGAGATGACTTTTTTTGAAAAAAAATCATACATTAATTTCTGGAACTAGGATTTCAAGTTCCTTAGTTTCTCTGTTGTTTCTTTAAAAATCACACTGATCTTAAAATTCCTACTTTTATCCCCACATAAGATGTAACGCAGAAATCTGTTATTTTGTCTTTATCAACAGAGGAAGTCAAATGATAGTAAAATTGAAAACCTAGTTGCGAGTACATAATACACAAACCAACATCTCAGAAGTTCAACAGAGAAACATACCAGTCACTTTCTTGGCTACATTTGTATAGCACTAACATAAAAAATGAGCCCTGAAATCACTATCACACCAGCATTTGTATATGAATTGATTCTGTACTTATATAGAGTCAATCTTTCTATAATCTATTTGGTACCTAAAGTGTCAAACATTTGCTTTGAGAGAATAGTCAAATTAGGATTTTATATCTTGTATGTGAATAGATTATATGGGTATCTATTTACTATACAATCCAAAGGCTTGTATAACAATCTTATAACAGAGTTAGATATGAGAAATGCACTTTAAAATACGGTCTTATTGAACTTGGCCTTGAAAATGGGATTTACTTACATGACACATGTAAGTATATGACAATTTACTTTATTTCAGAATGGAAACTGAGAAAATAGGGTACAGAAGTTTTGAACATATGGCAAAAGAAATTTCAGGATTTATGTTCAAAAATGCCTTTAGAAGTGTCTGAAGCACCTGCAAGGAACTTCATAATCTTTCTAATTGTACATGGAGTATACTAGTTGTGTCAAACACAGCAGAGAACAGTTGGAGCAATGACCCAAACCTTGAACATCATTATTTTGTTCTTGTCCTGAAATCTTCATTTCAGAACATCACAAATGGCAATGAGAGTATTTGAACTTCCATCAATGGCAGGCTGGCAAGAATAGATAGAAGGAAAATAATGACTAGGGAAAGTGTATATTAAAGATACAAATGTAAAATCCATTTTAAAGTTTTTCTTTTTAGCTGAGCCAGTGCAATTCATATAACACTATGTAAGACTTGTTAAATGTTGCACATTCCCATCACTGTCCCATAACATTTGCTTTATCCGAGGTAACATGAGGCAATGCAACCTACTATAACTGCTTTCCTGTGTGTGCACATTAAATCCTGGAGTCTGAAAAACTTCCATAAACTGAAAATTTCAATGTAGTTTATGCACACGTGTTCCCATTCTCAGCTTATCGACACTGGGTTTGCATATACTACAGGGATAAATGTAATGTGATACATGAGAATCATGCCTCGACTTACCTAAGAACTGTATTTGACTAACAAGGTGAGCCAATTCAAAACTAAATAGTTTTTCAGGCTAAACAAAATCAATACTATTTAAAGGATGTGACAATAGGCCATTAAAAAACATTTCTAGCTTTTTAAAAAATAGATAAAGCTATATTGATTTACAAAACATAAGGCATTAGGCTGCTCAGATACATAGAACTGTCACATAAAAGATCCAGGTCAAGAAACACCAATAAAACTCCCACTCATCTCATTAGTCAAGGAGCTCAGAGAAAGGTCAAGCAAGGTCAAAAGGCTCTGTCTAGCATCGGATATTCCTGCAGGATGACAAGTTATTTCTTTATGACCAGGTTTTTTTAAGGACTGTCTCTGAGAGTCCAGTGAAGGCTGTGTGCTCTGTGGCCTGAGAGGCTGCAGCACAGAGGCAGGGAGAGCCTCCATCGCACCCTGTCCCCAACTACGGCTCACCTTCTGCTGAGCCCAGTCTAATGACAGTGCCATCATTTACACCCTCATGCCTAGAGAACAGGATCTATAGGCTGGTTAGATCCAAACCACACATGGATACATAACTAGGAGAGAAGGTAAGACAAGCTTCTTCACCCCATTCTCTCTGGAGAGGATCTCCATGACAAGGAGGAGTGCAAGTGCGCTGCTGAAGAGCAGACATAGTGGGATGCAGCCAGGAATTATAAGCAAAAATTAATATGACCCAGAGCTGCTGCATGGAACCTCTCCATCCATATCAAGAAATAGAGCAAAGATCCATTTAATAGGGACAAAATGCTAAAAGTAAATTACAATAACTCCCATAGAATAATAGATTCCAGGATTTGGGTTCTATTCTAGAAAATGGTAAGGATTATATTTATTGGATCTGATTGAAATACATTTCATTCATGAGATCTGATATTAGGAAAATCTTCTCCAAATTAAAAGATTAGTGCATTTTTATGTGATACTGTTTAAAGTGCATAGACTTGGGATACCATAATATGAAGGATGTAATACCCTAACATGAAGGACGACAATAATTAACACAGATGAAGTGCTGGTAGAAACACGGCAAAAATTCAACAAAGATCAAGTTCCTGAGTAAGAGAAAACTAAGGAAAGATGAAGATACTAGAAAACATTTCTTGAGGGCAAAACTAAGGTTAAAGAATGTTCATTAATACGTTACTGATGCTCCACAGTTATAATGAGGACTGTACAAATGAATATGCATATAATAAATGCAATATAAAACAAATGCAATATATACTAATACATAATAGTTTTGTAGCACCATCTAGATGCAAAGAGGCAGAGGACAACAGGAAGGTTGCAATAAGAACAAAGACATTCTGCCCTGACTGTGGCAGAGACCTTGGAAGATGCTCAGAGGGAAGAAATCTCCATGGAGATTCATGAAAGCTGTTCCTTATTATTATTTTGAGGAGATATGTCTACCCCTGCCCAAGCCCTGAGGCCTGTTCACATTTCTTGAACATCTTTGAACAAGAAATCTACTTTGAAATGGAAAGAGCTAAATGTAAGTGGTGGTTTACAATTTTCTGATGGAGGAGCTGGGCCACTTACAGGTCTGTATGCAGAGAGGTGTCACAGCATGTTACCTCACCACGGTCCCAACATTATGAACCCATCTTTTCCAAGAATCTCCTGACCATTTTAAAGTATCACTTATGTCTCAACTCAACATATTTCATCAGGTTTTGGTTCCAAAATATCTTCATCATAGATTATTTTTCTAACATAGAATTCTGGACCAGTGTCTTCACAGCCCAGAGGGGAACTGAGAGATAAGGGGAGGGGCAAATACTGAGCTGTTTGGGTTTTACACCTTGCTAACGTATGAACCTAATTTCCTGAAACATAGTTCAGCTGGTCAGGATATAAACCATTGCCACACAGTCGGCCCTCTTCCACTTTGCACCCCCCATATTGTGGCTTCACATCTTAGCAGCGTGATTTATTAGCGATTAAGGAGGCCCCTTTTCGCAACTGCGCATGTGCAACCTGGCACACATGAATATTCAATTAGGCAGTCATGAATATGCAAATCAACCCGCAGTGGCTCCACTGCTTCCCCCCTCCCAGGCACAGCTGCGGCAGCTCCGCCTCTTCCCACCTCCCCCGGGCATGGGCACAGAAGCTCTGCCGCTTCCCACCCACCCCGGGCATGGGCGCTGTGGCTCTGCCACTTCCCCACTGCTCTGGCACGGTCACCGCAGCAACTAATACACAGCCACACAGTGCTGAAACAGCGCTGGGGAGCCGTCAGAATGTGCAGGGCAAATTTGCGTATTAATGAACTGCCATTCTACATGGAAGGCAGATTTCGTGGGACACAAATAAGACTGCGGTACCGTGGTATAGGAAACCTGACTGTATTTGCATAACCTGGGCTCCCTCAATCACAAATTTCTATAGCTGCAGAATTAACAGGATTGATTACAGCTAGTATTTCACTTGATAATATTTTAATTGAGAATGTTGCATTGTCTTGAAGATTTTCTACTATCAGTCTTTCAGATGACAAGAGATTATGAAGCTGACGGAGCTACTGAAGCAGCCAAATTTTTAGTGGCGTTTTGACTGTAAGGGTTATCATTATGAGAACCTCTCAAGTTCCTGCATGTACTTCACTGGCAGAAAGCAAAAAGTATTATTGTGTTCTGTATTCTGTTCAAGTTCTCACTTGGAAATAGTCCTGATTGTCATCCTTGGCCAGGTTTAAATTGACATTTTTATCACAACACTCCTGGCATGGTACTGCAGGTTACTTGCTTGTGAGTAGTTATCATCTGGCAAAAATTTAAAGGGAGGTCAGCTGATTAAAATTATATGCCAAGAGCTATACAGAAACTACAAAACAACCAAAAGCAGTCAAAGGCGGGAAAAGTTCTTAAAAAAAAAAGAAAAGTCTTTTCTGAGGAAGGAAAATTATACATGCAAAAGTCATAAACTGCACATCTTCATTTAATATTTGATAATCAAAAAGCTAATAATGAAAACTAGGAGGGCTAGGTTGGTCAAGTTTTACAGCTGAGCGCACTCCCTGAGCATGCTCAAATCAACACTTATGAGATTAATTTATAAGCTCTTCAAATTCTGAATCTCCAAGGTTTATGCAGTCTGTGCATTGTTTGCATAATGCAGTTTTATACTTCTAAAGCACTGTAAGGGGATTATTTTCATATTCAGCATACTACAGGTACAGCACAATTCATGGATATCGTACTGTGTTTATGCCTGAGATAGCAGGTACAGTGTCTCACGTTCTGATTATCTATGAAGCAAATGCAGAAACGTGGATGTTTTGGGAGAGAGTTTATCTTTAGTGAAATTAATTCCCCAATGGTTTTATTAAAGTCTGCAAATTGCATTATTTTCCCATCATATTTGAAATATTGCACTTCCTTAATGCTTGCTCTAACCCATGGCATGCCATCTTCCCTGGGGTGTCTAGACACTGTGTCTTAGATTTATGTGTATGATCTCAGTGTGTTACAACATCACTCCTGACTAATGCATTATTACAATACTTACATATATTCCCAAGTGTCACTGTTTTGATTAAAAAATCACCAATCTGCATATGCACACCATCTGTGCTTCAGAAAAGCAAAACATTCAGGATAACATTTGCCTTACTCAAAAGGAAATTCAGATACTACTAAAAAAACAAATGGGAACCATTTTTTGTTTTGTAAAATAACAAAGAAAATGAATACCGTTTCTGTAAAACAATAGTCCATGCCTCTGACACTTTAAAACATAAGCGTTTTCCTCTCTACATGGCAAGGAGATTTACCTTTAGTAACAACATGCAAACAAACTGCCCTTTCAGAGATAGCAAATAACACGGAAGGGAAATGTACTGCTGTAACAAATTTTAAAAGTCTCAGCTGCGATTCAAGAACAGGGGACTTTTCACCAGAAGGGAATGTAGTCAGCAGTGATCCCTTTCTCAGCTGAAAGCTGCAAAAGTGGTTGTAAAAGATGAATGAGGCCCTTGCTTACTGGGGTGAAATGCTTTTAAAGGACAAGAATCTGCTTATCTTTGATTGATTGCTCAGTCTGATACTTTCCTTTATAAAGTTTATTGACTACAAGCCCATAAATCAAAGAAAAACAAATCACAGGTTCAATTTGGGGGGCATTGACATCCTGCCATCTTGCAGCAATAGCTTAGAAGTCACAGGGCAGGGAAGAGGAGTGATACGGGAGACTCACAGAGACAAAATATTTATTTCCGAGAAAGTATTCTTTAAAATGTTTGTAAATGATTATTCATTTGTGCCCTACCACCTTTAAAAGTCAAGAGAAAAGTGCAGACAACCAAGCTACCCGATTATTCTGAAGTTCTTAAATGCAGCATTCATAATTAAAAGAAATAATTCTCACTGTGCTGCTGCACAACTCCCCAGTTTTGTGAGATTATACCCACATTCCCACACATCCCTCACCTATTTTAAGAAAATTACATTTACAATTTAAGCTATCAAAGCAAGGATCAGATTTCTTTCAGGGAGGGTTGAGGGCTTGGGAAACTAAAAATCTGTGTACTGAAACACTCCATACAGTTGCATGTAAAGGAAGCACTAGTCATAGATCTTTCTCATATGGGGCATACAGTATAATAGGACAGTGTGATAATACAGATTAATTTGTGCTCTTGCCCTTGACACACTATTCAATTGTGTCTTCTTTTAAAGTCAGCACTCGGGTCACTAGAACATCTGGTGTTTAACAAAAAAAATCCCATTCTGAAGTGCTAAATGTGTTGAAACAAATGGTACTGTACTATCATTATACAGTACAACCTCTCTGCTAGGGGTCTAATTTCAAGGCTACCCTGGCTGAACTACATTATTATTAGTGGTTTTGTAATTCACATCTTGCCACAGTACACAAAATATCTAATTATCAAAAGTAGTCTTTTAAAAGCTGGATTGTGTTCCATGTGACTGGGACTGACTGTCTCTTTCCATTTTATCTTTAGAGACATCTGGAAGGGCTAAGCCCGCACACTGCTGAACATGCCTCGACCCAGCAGAGCAGTTCAGTATGCACATGTATTTGTATACACAGATAGCACCTATATTTCAGCAAGACATGCTTTTAGGTTATGTATGTGCTGAATATATGAACTGAGTTCACCACATCAACTGGGAATTGCACAGCACTCAGTATTGGATCTGCCCCCACTTTGTTACTTTCATCTTGTGCTCAATCCTATCATAGCGCTCAGCACTGGGCAAGGCTAATGCAGCCTTTTACAAGGCTGAAGATCAGGGAGATGATTTGCAGCAGAGTAGCAGCTCTGTTTCACAGGAGTATTTACATGGTGTTTAACATGGAAAAGAAAAAGGGAAGGGTGATGACTCTGTGTGTTTGTAGGATCCTGAGGAATCTCACAAAGCTTCCATGGGAAAGATTAAGCATTTCCAGGGGTTTGAAGACTTTCACCTGACCTGAAGCAGATAGGAACATTAACATTAGCACTTCAGCTTTCCCTTATAGTAGGGCTCTTCCAACTGTGCTGAGTCACAGTGGGCTGATTCTCCACTGCTTCACAAGCCTAGAAATTTATGTCCCAGCAAAACAAGCATGAAACATTACTATAGTTTTTCACCTTATTTGTCTTTACTCTGCAAGTATAGGCAGAAAAGAATTAGTCCTGAGAAACACACTAGTAGCCTATTACTGCACATCTGACAATATCAACATTTTTTAATAAAGTGAAAAAAAAATCTTCACTATCAAGAGCATGGAAAACTACTATAGGCATCTATGAAACATTTATGATCTGGTGACTTGCCTAGTTGACAAAAAAAAGGATGGATGTTGTGTACTTGGATCTTAGCAAAGCCTTTGACACGGTTTCCCATGGTGAGCTTCAGGAGAAACTCTCAGAGCATGGATTGGATAGAAGCATTTTATGTTGGGTTAGGAATTGGTTGGATGGACAAGCCCAGAGTGTTGGTAAATGGTGCCACATCCAGCTGGCAGCCAGTCACTAGTGGAGTCCCACAGGGATCAGTGCTTGGCCCAGCACTGCTCAACATCTTTATTGATGATATGGATGCACCATTAGCAAGGAATTGAGTCCACCATTAGCAAGTTTGCAGATAATACCAAGCTGGGGGCAAATGTTGAACTGCCAGAGGGTAGGAGGGCCCTTCAGAGGGACCTTGGTAGGCTAGAGAAATGGGCAGATTCTAATAATACGAGATTTAACAAGTCTAAGTGCCGGGTTCTTCACTTTGGACACAACAATCCCATGCATCACTATCGACTGGGGGACGAGTGGCTGGACAGTGGTGAAAGGGAGAGGGATTTGGGAGGAATGGTAGACAGAAAACTTAGTATGAGCCAGCAGTGTGCCNCTTCATTCCAACTCAGAATAACCTGTGAACCAAGACACGTATGTCTCAGTGCTTGACAAAGGACTAATACCTTCAGTTGCAGAGAAAAAGGAATACAGCAAAGGCTAGCAAGGAACGTGCACACTGAGCCAGGCAAAGACAGGCAATAGGAAGAGGCTCAAGGTCGTTCGGCACAGGAAAGTAATAGTCCAGAAAATGCTTTTGACTCACAGCAGGGATGGAGGAAGAGAAGGTATCTGTTACACTTACACTGTGGCTTGAGCCAAGGCGAAGTAATTCCCAGTTGTTTTAAATGAGATATCTGCCATGAGGTCCCAGCTCATCTCCATAAGAAGTTTATATATGGTTACTGAAGAAAATAGGAAAAAAAATTACACCACTGAATGAGAAGACAGCATTACGCAATCAGTCAGTAAAAATCTAATCTCATTAACTTCTTCTAAGATTTCAGCTGTCAGTCTGTAGCTGGCAGCTAGTGAAGAACTGAGTACAATGAAATATCTTTAAAACACTATTTTTTCAGGCTATCTTCCTGATCTTTTATACTTGTTTGTTCTGCAGTTTCTTAGAAGTTACAACTGCTGAAGGAAGTAGAGAAAATCCAGAGGAAAAAAAAATAACCTGCTCTCCTATGCAGCTTCATGCCGCTGGGTCAGTGATTTACAAAGACAAGGTCCTGCTGCAGGAAAGCTAAATGGAGTTCATTATGGACATGAAAGTCAGCAGGGCCAAAAAGGTGAGACTATAGGAAAGAGGATAAAATAGAAGCCTAACAAGTGTGGATTTTACTTCCTTGGTGCAATAAGGATAGCTTTTAACTACCAACTACTCTACAAAAAATATATATACAGATAATAGTTCCTTTAAGATAGGTATTTCCCTATGTAATACAGCCATAATACTTTGCATGTACTCAAGAACATTAAAAATTTAACATATTACTTTAAAAATTCTGTGTCGTGCTGCAATAGTAATCTTTCATTTGCAAACTGAAAATTTGGTTTTGCAACTTTTCCTGGAAATATTAGGAAAATGCAAGCATTTAAGCAGAGTATGATGATGTCATTAAACCTGGATGGGGACATCTACCTCAAACTCCCCCAAAATCTATGAGTTTGTTACCAGTCATCATTGCTTGAGTGCCTTGGGAATGCCAGTGCTTCCTGGGGGTGCTTCCCAGCAGCTGCAAACTTGCCAGAGAAGTAAACTACAGACAGCTTACTCCCATGATGCTGACAGAGCCTGGAACCACAGACATCGAGATATGAGAGGATTTTCTTGCCTCTGAAGTCCACAAGCAATAGCCTGTGTCTCGCTTGCAGACAATTAGTGTGCCTAGGCAACACTAAAAGGATAAGCTCTCAAAAGGTGTCAAGTTTCCTTCCCAAAATTGAGTAATTTCTCTTTCAGTACTTCTGGCTTAGGCCATTGCCACTTCGATTTTACACTAGCATTAGCCCAATTGTCATTAGAGAACCTGAAGTTTTCTGCTACAACTGCCAATGTCTTGTATTACTAGAGAGTCCAGACAGCTTTATCACAAGTCCTGCACAGAGATGTTTGAGTAGGTGTCAGTGACATGAGACACTGGCTACTGTAGAAGTTGCTTACAAGCAGGGGCTCACCTGCAAAAGGCGTACACGATGATAAGGCTAGAAAATCAAGTACACCTCAAAATAAGTTATCTGATTAGTCTCAAAAAATTAGGTCCAAAGGAGTTATGAAAAGTAACAAAGCAAAGTCTCAATGAACCTTCAGTTCACTAAAGAGCAAATGCTTCTAAGGAGGAGTGTGCAGGCAAATTTCTTTTAACAGAATATACATCCAGTCACTACCATGTGTAAATAAAAGGTTTCAGGAAACTAGAAGATGAAACATAACTTGAGGTCCCTGGGTCCAAGACTGCCTGATATCTAAAAAACAACAAAGAATAAGAAGAGTGGATAAACAGCTGATGAATAATAATATATTGGTCCCTGTAATTTACCATGTCAAGGATCTCTGTAGACATTACCTCTGTCAATAATTTTACCTGTGCACCAATATCTTGTTTATTTCTTTGTTGCTAATATTTTAATGTGATAAAAATAATTTTTCTGAATTAGTAATCATAATTCCATTTTTTGAGGGACGGGACTTCAGACATTTTATGAGATACTGTTTAGGAGAGGATCTGTTTCCTAAGCAACCTTTAGAACAGGCAGGAAAAATCAGACGTAAGAGTAAATTAATGTGATATTAACTTGCTTCCAACAGCTTGTTAATGGAAGTGAATTCAATAAGTATCATATGCAAGAAGAGGGAAACTGTCCCCATTTGTACTGTTGTGCAAAGCAGACCTCAAAAGAAAGCAAGAGGTACTTACCACAAGCATTCCTGAACCATTACTGTCAGGGAAGACAGGGGTGAAACAAGGCAAGTCCAAGTAAACTAGGCAAGATAAAAAGGAACCAGTGGAAAAAATGTGAACCATTAATATAAGAATTTAAGTTAATGATTAATATAATTAATTAAATCTAAATTATTAACATAAGATTATACTTCTTAGGACTTTAGATGCACATTGGGGCGTCCTGTGACTTAAAATTCTTTTGTATTTGGGTAAAAATCTGTCATATAATGGCAAGAAACCATCCAAAACCAAAACAGAACAATAGCAAAATAACTACCATAGGGGCACATGGTGATAATAAGAATAATGCTAAATCATATAAGATACTGAAAATACCATACTTTTAACTTTGCTTCCCACTGTTACAGGCTCGCAGACTTAAAGAGAACATGAAGAACCTAGTTTGTTATTTTGCTTAGATAAAAAGAGTTATAAAAATAGATTAACTGTCAGTATCATGAATTATTATCAGAAAAATACAGAGGCTCAAATAATAGGCCTAGGCCATAAGCAAAGGAGCAAGAAAACAAAACTCATGCTTTGACCTGGGAAAGGATAACCACATCACTACTGCAGAAAACTGCTTACCTAGAGTGAAATTTGTACTTAATTATTCTGTGTGCTCTTAAAATCTACATTTTGTTTTGTTCTACATGGAGACAGCTTTTGATGTTAAACCATAACGTACTAGCTACAAAAGCTGATGCTCAAGTTAAAAATCTACAGCTTTTAGTTCACGCTTTCAAGATTTTTTTCTTTCTCCTCTTTTTTTTTTAAAAAAGAACCTCTGAACGTCTAAATGATAACATGTTTCAAGTAGCTGCTCCTTCCCTGGAGTTGAACAAAATAGAAAAGATCAAAGTTAGTGCAATCTTGTTCAAAGGTGAAGAGGTGAAATCTTATGTGTGCTAGAGGATCAGAGCAAAGAGAAACGTACAATGCTTAGCGTGCGACACCTGAAGCCCACTTTCATCAAGGTGTCTCATTTTCATCTGAATTCAGAATGTTTTATCTCATTTAATGGTAAAATACGGAACAGCATAGGATTAGCTTGGTTACAAAGAAGAGAAGCTCTTGGTCAAGACTAAAAAGTAAACATCAATGAAAGGTGAAAATGGCCAATTGTTTTGAGAATTACGAAGTTCATCACATTAAATTCTGTAAGTCTAAGTGACATTTATATAATTGAGCAAAATGAAGCCATTACACCCAAAATGTTTTGAGAATCAGAATGCTGTTGATAGATGAGCTTCTTAAAAAAATCTCCACCCTATTTTGAAGGGGGTTGCAGAGAGGGACATCTAAAAAGGGTATGTTTTTCCCATAAAATCTTCATGTGACTGATGTGCCCTGACATAATGTATCACAATGAAATACAGCTGCCAAAAAAGAACTTTAAATTAAGCCCTTTTCTAGAGAAAGAAAAGAAAAAAAAAGGTGATAAGAAAATAGGTACCTTTTCAGCAAAAGCTTTTAAAGCTTTAAAAGCACAGCAAGTAAAAAAGTAAAAAAANATAATACTCCCATCTCTGTGAGAACTGGAGACATCCTGAGCACAAGGCACCATTACACAGGAAGAAAGGAGGATTTTAATGTCCTTGTCCTAGCTTGGCATTTTCAAACTCAAGGAAGATACACTTTCAATTTATTGGAAATTGTTCTACATTATGCTAATAATGCTAGTCTGAGAATGTTTTAGCATAAACCCGGACTTAGACATGCAAAGTGATCACAAACATGCAAACATTCAGAAGCTGAACAGAGTAATATGTCGCAGTTTATTATGTGATTCTGTAGAATTTCTTGTGCATATGTCCCTGGACTGTTGCTATAGGGCTCTCCTAAATTTCAACCTGTACTTCACTGCCCCAAAGCAATAAGTACTATGCATTTATAGACAGTCTACTACCTTATACTAGGTCAGAAATGTCGTTCAAAGTTCAATATCTCTCAGACTGTCAATTGTCACATATTTCTAATAGTTTTTCTCTTGGAAACATCCACCTCCATCTACCCTGAAGTATGATCTAAAATACGCATAAGCAGGTCCCAAAGGGATGGCACCACATGTTGGTTCACACATGTTAGCACAAGGCTTAGAGTGGAGAAATGAAGTCCCTCTCATAATTGCCCCTTTATCTGTTTCAGGTCACCATATATTATTTTACATTTGGGATGCAGAAAGAATTGATCTACATGAGTTGCCAGCCACCTGCTATTAATCTGAGGAGAAACTATGAAAGTGCTGCAGGAAAACTTAACCTCTTGATGACAGGGAACCTCTACATGTCTCATAAGCAACATTACATTGACATGAAACATTTAGGATCACATTCTGCAGCATACAGAGGTTGTGCTGCCTGTATGTCTTTATGCTTGAATTCTCTCTTGCACTGTGGGAGTGTGTGGACAGTTGTATTTGGGCTTTCAGTGCGGTGACTTGCTGGGATTTCAGACTTCTTCTGAAGTGTTCCATAGAACTGACTTCAGGTATTTTTTTAACCAAGCATTTCTGCAGTGTTCAGATTCTTCCAGAAAAGCTCCCCTACACACCCATGCTTTACATAAGTCATGAGCAATGTGCTGCCAACATAAAGATGGCTTTTGGCCACCAAAGACTATGTTCTGAGGTATGGCTTCTCCTTCCTACATAATTGTCCCGTTCATCTGCACAACATGTGTCCAGTTGCTGTTCTGGTACTCACAACAAAGTCTCACAAGGTGGAATAATAGATCACATGTATTGTACTGTTATTGTTCCTGTCTGTATTTGTATTTGTTATGGACTATAAACCCTGATGATCCCATGAAGGGCTGTGACCATGAATCCCAATTGGCTGAGCAGTGCTATTTCATGGAGGGGCGAGTCTAGCAGTAATGAATTCAGTCAACATAATGATTTCGGTTTCACCGCACTGCTCTGCTTCCTGGGAACTTGTAGAAGATGAGTGACTGTGTCACAATCATAAATTCAGACACATGCAACACTGAAATTTCTTACAGAGTTTTAAGTCCCTGTGAAATGTCAGCCTAATAAATATGATGATCGTATTTGCTATTTGGCAAAAATATTAATTAACCTGGTAAAGTTAACAAAAATATAGTCCCAAAAATTATGCAACAGAAAAATATTTTTCCTTATTCATGGTTATATGAATGCAAAATGCCATGGATTCTTCATCTTTAATACCTAGGGGATTTACAAGCATATTGCTTCCATAAAACTTGGTTCATCAGTACAGTACACAGCCCAGATATGCATATTTAATTACTCTGAAAGTAATTTACTTGTACAGATGGTGGTATTAGAAGGTCTTACTTCAATTTAAATTACTTCTATTTGAAAAATAATGTTATTTTGCTATGAATCTTGAGTGAAGAATTCACTCTTATTACAGATGAATAATACTTGACAATTGTAATTAATCTATGACTAATCTAGTACTTCCTGGATAAACATTTTCTTTCCCATTTTACAAATCAAAGTGTCCTGTTTCCAAGAGGTTGATCTAGTAGCATTCCCTAGCCAAACCTGCTTACTGGGAGGGACCACCGTGTGCTCTTAGGGCACGTGAAGAAAAAGCCACTGAAGAATTTGTTGAACACCCCTGAGACTTCCCAAGTCAAAGAGCTGTTATAACATTTTTTGCATCTTTCTGTAAGGGATTAAGCGGGATTAAATCAAAAGGAAAATACCCACCAGGTGCAAGATTTCAGGGAAACAGTGACTCAATGTACATGTTGGGAGTTCAGGAGAATCTTTAATGGAAAAAGATCCATAATATCCTGAGCAGCGAGCTCTCCCAGCAGCACAGGTTGCAGGACCACGTGGGATGCACACCACATGGCTGTTGCCATCCCCTGCCTGTGCCACCCCAATAACAGCAATTCTCAGTAACAAGCAGGCAGTATATAGACTCTTACTCACTTCCATGGAAAACACATCTGCTTTTCAAGCAAGATTATTTTCTTATACAGCACTGTAAAAGGTCTACATGTGTTTGTTAGACTTTCTTCAGTGAATGTCTGTCTTTATTAAAGCAATGGCTATCTCGAAGGGGGCTGACATGGTTGCTATGGTAAGCATTCATGTTTTATTGAAGATTAAATGGCCACAACCCACATAAAGGGCTCCCGAGTGGCCCTAAAATGTGCTCTGCCTTCTCTTTCCACTACCTTTCTTCTCAGGACAAAACAAATTTTTGACAGCTGATCTGATTTTGAGAATCTACCCAGAATAAGGCAATTTGTCCCTTCTATCTATGTAAATTTAACCTTGTAGTCTGGATTTAATACAACAAATCTTACGGAACTGATTCAGAGAGCTGGAAAGTACCTGAATTTCCCATAGAATTTCCAGGGAATTGGAGATGATGGGTGACCTGAGCCACTGTAAGACTGCTAGAAACACGTTTGGGTTTTGGTTTGGGGTTTTTTTTGTAAATTGAGGGGGAGGGAGTAGGGGGAAAATATCATCACTGGCTGGACCAGCAATGCTGCTAACCCTCCACTATATTGACACAGCCTGGAGTGCAGACATTTCACTGAGGCAGGGCAACCTGGGTGCTGAGGAGAGAAGAAGAACAAGACATATCACCTCATGCGTAAATCTGTTCCTGCTATAGCAAAGGAGCTGTGGTGCTCTGTGCCTGGCATTCAATTTACAGAATGCTTTTCTTTTTAATTATACTAATTAAGAAAAAACTTTACGTCCTTTGGCTTTCCTATATTTACATTTTGCCCTGGAATTCTAAGTATATTTGCTTTCACTGAATTTAAAAGGATCAAGGTTATCTCTTTGCAATTTTGAATTTTTTTTCTTCATTTCAACCACTTTGTGGTTGCTGCATCTCCAAGGGGCTACCAGCATTCATATTATTCAACTTCCTGCTTCAGTCTCCCACTGCCAGAATTTCCCTGAGCTCTGCCCACAGACATCATTTGTATTGCTGGGCAAGGAATGCTTTGAACAGGACAGTGCTCCTTTACTTCTCATCCCTAACCATTCTGCAATTCCTTTCTCTAAGGCATTTTTCACAAAGTATTGTCTCTCGAAGGGAATGGTACCCCTATCTGTCCTTTTCAAAGACAGGGTGTCTCCACAGCCCCTCCAACATGACTACCTCCCCATTCCCCCAAGCACACTGGCTTTAACCTTTCAAAGACCCATGACAGCCACGTGTAAAAGTCAGAGACCCAGCATCCAATCGAAGTGTTCCTGCCCAGATGTGGATGCCTGGTTTGCAGATGGTGGTGAAAAAGTAGAGCAGGGCAAGAATGGTCCATGTCTGTAGACAGAGGTTGTAAGTAGAAGTATAGGAATAAGAGAAAGTGAGTCCAGAAATTGAAGAAGAGAGGGAGTAAATAGATGCAAACCTAGGACGGCTGTGGCTGAGCTGCTTTCAATTACAATATTTCTTTTTTCAAGTATATAAATTTGAAGCACGGAAATTCAAGGCTCCAGTTTGTATTTTATAACACAGAGCCAAAAACGCAAAACAGAAGAAGCATCTTAACAGTTCTGTCCCTTATTTTCATACAAATTCACACACATGCACTCATAGCACATAAAGTCAGCCTTAAACACAAGATCCATGGTTTTTTCAACAAAATAATCCTTTAGACACTGATAAATCAAGCAACAATGACATGAGGATATCATAGCATCACTAAAAATGTCACCACAGTTAACAAGCCTGCTTGCTTCAACAAAAAACATTGGTGAATAATCATCCGTCAGTTAGCACATTAAAAAAAACCAACCATGCCTGGTGTTCCTTGCCCAAAAATGATGGGAGTGGAAACACTGTTTTCTTGCCAGGTTGTTTTCATTTCAGGAAGAGAAATAACCAGGGGAAACATGGAGAGAAGAATAAATAACAAGAAGCAGTATGAGAGGAAGAAATCCTTCATAATTATGCCATTGCCTCTGCCTTTCTCACTATCAGATTTCTCTCCTGTACCATACTGTGCCAAACCACTCACACGCAGGGCATCCTCCAGATGATCAACACAGTGGCACATGGATTCAAGTGCACATCAGAGGCACAGAGGAGGCGTTTGATATTGTATTTATGAAAAATCCGGGGACAAGATCTTAGTGGGGGGGGTTTTTTGGAGGAGGAGAAATAAGGGAAATAAGATTGTATGCCAGCTTGGGAGAAAACACATCTCATTATCTTTGTAAAATTTATATTAACCACAGACTATGTTCAGCTTCATCCTCTAAATGATAAATTAAAATAGCACACACACAATCTGTAGATTTGTTTTTTTGTTCATCACTGGGAAAATACACTATGAAAGACTGCCTGCGCTAACCCGGGCTCCTACATCTGCCATAGTGCAACACACTGGGGGAGAGGGGCTGCACTGGAGCACAATGTGCAGTGCACAGAGACAAGCACAGCCACGCATCATCATCCCAGCCAAGCACGTAACTCCTCTCTAACATGGGGAAACTCTATATTGAGTGATGTTACCACAGTAATTCCTTACCTTACTTTGCTAAATCAAAACCAATGTTTATGTCCACAGGCCACCAGATGTGACTACAAGCCATCACAATCTCCCAGCTTCTTGGCAACTTCCCTGAAACCAGCCTGCAGAGGCTTGCTTTTGTTTAAAACCATTACTGATGAAACACAAAAGCTTTTCCAAACTAGGTTGATAAAATCTTCTCAACAGCTCTTAAGATAACTTCCCCCACCAATAAACACCTGTTCAACAGGCAGTAACAGAGAAGTGATCTCTAAAAAGCCTGACATCAAAAGCCGACAAAAAGAGAGCTCAAAGGCTCAAGTCCTAGGCCCAAGAACACGATATGTATATCTATTGTATGTTCAGCCTCTTGTCACAAAAGTTATCAGCACAATTGTGTTCTACCAGTGAAAAGGAGATGTCATGCCAAAAACTTGATGTCCCTTACCTTTTAAGAAGCAGAAATACAGTAATCCATCGAATATTGTGGGGATCAGTTCAAAAAAGATGCCACGATAAGCGAAATCTGAAAAGTAGTGGTAAATACAGTAAATATGGTAAAGTCAGTAAAGCAGGGGGAAAAAATCACAATGTATTGAAGCTGCGAATGGTGAACCACAAAGTGGCAAGGGATTACCGAAATCTTCACTCATAGGCGGAGCCTTGTACTCACCTTACTCCTAGCTGTAAATTCTCCCCTGTACACACTTTTTACTTCTTTTCTTTTTTCTTTTCCAAAACAGGAAAACCAGGAAACCAGATATGGCAATCATTAATCGAGCATAAACTTAATGTCAGTTGATAGAGAATGCAGAAGCTCAGGAGAGGCAGACAAGACACTCCAGCACATCTCTTGAGGAACAAATTATACTTTTCTGTCATTCCCACAAAGAATGAAAATTGTCATGCTTCAAATATTTCATTGGTAAAATAGATGGTAAATAGGTTATCAGGCACATAAAATACATATTTGCATATGCGCTGTTTTGTATATCGTGACTGAAGTTTTTATGCTAAGATGGGTGTGTGGGAGCTCCAAAGGTGGCATGAATACCTCTAGCCTGCCCTTTGCATCTATTGTTTTTCAGCCTACACCCTTGCCTCAACTAAGAGCTGAAAACAAAACCAGAGTCTCCTGCTAGGGCAGAGTATCTGAAATGCAAACACTTTGCCATGCCAGAGTCAGAAGAACATGACTACTACACACTTTCCTTACATAGAAAAATCTCCCAGTGACCCAAACAGACACTTTCCCAATGAATGGCTGACCTAAGGCTTCAGAGGTTAGCTGTACAGTCTCAGGGGATTTTAAGGCCTGGGTGGACTTAAACACAGACAATGAAATAGAATTGACTTTCAGTAACAGGCCACCAGTTGAGTGAGACATACCCTTTAGAAAGCAATGAAGTTCTGGTAGGTATTTCACCACTCTCAATAAGAATTCTTTCCAGTACATAACTACTTCCACTCTCAAAAAATGTGCAATATACCGAAGTTGTAATTCTCCCAGACTAATCTCAATTATTTGGGAATTCTATATGTATTTTTGCTACATCCTCAGCCACATTACAAGTCTCCAAGCAGTGGGTATCTTCACTATACCTGGGTACTTATGCATCCAATTCCTTGCTGCTAGTTTATCCTAGTTTTTACTACAGATTCAAGTATGTACTATTTATCTTCCTCAGAGGAAAATAAATGCCTTTTAAATTTTTTTTTAATTAAAAAAACCCACTCAAACTCCAACACTGTCAGTGATGAGAAAATGGATCGTTAGATTAAAGATTTTTCCCTTTGTGTTGCTCAAATATGTAAAAGTGCTTACAGCAAGAGCAGGATACAATATTCAGTGGGAGAGAATGACCACATGGGTCAGAAAGTTGTGTGTGGGCATGTGAGGAGGCACCTGGGGGTGTATTTGCCTTGTCTAAGCATATATGGGCTTTTTGAATACCATAGCACTATGGGCAAATTGTGCAAGCCCTTGTGTATTCCCCTAAACAACCCGAAAACTTAAAGTGCAGTAAATTACTGGTTCTGTAAAAACAGAAAATAACCTGTAATGGCAACTGAGATTGATTTTATATTTCACTACATATTTACTAAAACCACTCACCTGAAATTTCTTAGTTTATTGCACCTTTACATATACCACAGATGCCAGTATGAGAAATTTGCTCTTATTTTTACATCTTATAAATATATACATTGAATCATGAATTGCATATAGCTCTGGATACAACATGTCTCTGTGAAACTCACTATTTTTCTCATACAAAATGTCTGTAAAGTGCCTAGCCTGAGACTGCTTTAGTTGGCTAAAAAATAATCAGTTCCAGAAAGCTCAAACTTCTGTCAACCGAATGAAATGAGAAGGCATAAGGCTATGCCCCTCAGTATTTTGATTACATGGATCAGGAAAACAAATTTCAAGAATTAACAGTGCAAATTTTTAAATATGCCAAAGCATAGTAATTCTATGTGCTGTTACAAGTTGGAGCAAAGGAAAGGTGTTGCTTTCAGATTTGGAAATGCCTACTACAGTCTAACCTCTTTGTCAACACGTTTGCAGTTTTGCAACATCCATTTCTAAATGAATTACCTTATGGAGGAAACCAAAAGGCAGAAAACTAAAGAAATAGGGGTCAAATTCCTTCTGTGAGATCTACCTTGTAAAATTATCCAGAATGTAATAATACCATGTTATTGACTTAAGCACAGTTCCCTGTGACATGCTGCAGCTGACCTGTAATTTTTATCCTACATGTTGCCAGCACTATTAAAATGACACTTGTGAATGTAAATTAAGCTCACAAAGGGGACAGATTGTATGATTCTGGTTTCTCTCAGATGCCTGTAGGCTATCACAGGTTCCATATGTGAAGTAATTATGTTCACTGAAGGAAAGAATAAATGCTGTCAAATTGTGTACTGAGAGAGAAAGCAGCTATTATATTGCAGTAGTCACTGGAGCATTGCTTTAGAAAGTGAAAAGATGTATAAGAAAATAATAAAAAAGAAAAACTGAGGCAGAGCTATATTAAATATAACCTTTAAATGACTATCTGCTTTTGAATATATATTACATAAAGTTAATATTTCACAAATAAAAGCATTTCACCTTTCTAATCATATTTTCTTTCTCACATCTAGAGGGCACAGGGCAGAATATTTATCAGACGGGTAAAGGATAGATGGAGTATCTTTCAGCTTTCCGTGTTTCCTCAAGAAGAGGAGCCCTCCGTGGCCCCAGACACGCTGTCCCCACCTCCTTCCCCACCACAAACCTCCTCTTGCAGGAGCTGTCTAGTGGCTAGCCTTCCTCCCCAGCAGGCAGACATGTCCCAACCCTCAGCCCTGCCTTCCCACCCTATCCATCCCTTATGGCCAGCTCCAAACTTAGATCTTCTGCAGGCCCTAAGCGAGGGCAGCAAGGCTGGGCAAGGGCACTGCTGAAGACACCCCTCTCTGCAGCGTCAAACCCTGACTGCACCATGTTGCAGTAGCACAGCAGAAGATAAGGCTTCAATCATGGAAGCCAACATAGCTGCTAAAGGAAAGACAAGACTTCCATCACCTGCACAGCTGCAGTGCAGACCTGCGCTTAGAGGAGGTGAGCCTGTATTTCACAGAATCACTAAAAAACTTTCGCTTGGAGCCAGGGACACCACAAGCAGGGAAATAAAAAATCTAAGTGCTTGTGTGGGTTTGTATTTTCATCCAGAAAAGAAACAAGGAGAGAAAGGAAGTTAGGATGCTTTGTAAACAACCCTGGAAAATATAAACAGGAAGGCCCATTTTCTCTTGAGGGTATAACTATAGAGATCATGAAGGAGCCCACAACACTGAAAAACAGAAGTCTGAATGCTTCTGTGTGGTTTTATGGTTTACTAGAACAGCATCACCAGGCTTGGCACTCTGGAGCTTCCCATGACAATGGAAAGGGGAGATTTCTGTAGCGTCCCACTAGTGGTAGTCCTGCATCTCTGCAGCCTCAAGCTTCATGGGTTGCAAAAACCAGCCACGGGCAAGTAACTTCCCAACACATCCCTTGTCCATCCCAACTATTCCACCATCTCCAGCCACCTGTGCTGTTGTTAACTGCATACCTGTTACTAACCTGACTACCTAAATAGCAGCATGTTAATTAGCAGCATGTGCTCAGGCCAGGAGAACCAGCTGGCAGCTGCTGAGCAGCACTGAGAGGTGGAAAGCTGGCTGGAAATACAGCATGACACTGTTATTAGCTACCCAAGAACTGAACCCCTTGTGCAGCCCAGACAGTGGTCTCTCTGCTGCTGAGCTCCCTCCGTGCTCTTCTCATGTTCAAAAGCTAGTATGTCCAGGAGTCCAAACCTTTCAGACTGCTCAAAGATGTGAAGGCAGCTCTTGGGGAACCGAGGCACTTGTTGAAGCAGAGCCAATGTCTAGAAGCTCTCAAGTCCTCTTCCTCTCTCCCCCAAAGCCAAGCTGGATTGTGCTCTATGAAAACAGTCCTGCCAGGGCTACAGTTGAGTTGATTTGCCTTACTAGCAACATCAGATAATCTGGGTAATTAACTTGCATCCAAGGATCTGTCCTGATTCTGGACAACCACAGTTCACGGGCAAAGTGCTCTCGTGCCTTGACCAGCATCTCTCCCTAGACTTCCTGGGTGTGGGCACACTACCCACGAAACACCCATGTTACCATTGACAGTAACAAGAGACTGGTACTGGAATACCTCATCAAAGCCAGAGCAAACCATTCCATTTGCATAACATCATATGGGGATGCATCATTTGGGGAAAATAGAAACCATAAATTTTATTTTTGAGATTTCTTAGGATAAAAGATCTGGCAATCAGCTTTTGCAGTTTCTCCATGGAAGCCATTTTAGGAACAGCATTTGGTAGAGTCATTCAGTACAGAGAAGCACTCGCTACACACAACATCATACAATTGTCCTTTGTTGTTTCTGAACACACAGGATACATATTCACTACTAAAGGAAATGGTCCCCAGGCTTCCTCTGGCATTGGCACCATCAGACACAGCAACACAGCACAGGTCACATCTCATTACCTAAACCCTCTATACATGTTAAAACAGGAGGGTTAGATCTGAATTGCCCATCAGGAAGGGCCTGCTCATTCTTCAGGCAACTGGGAGCAGGGTAACAGCCTCCTACACCCCTGCTCTGTGTCCACTTCGACTGAAAGGGCTCCCAAATCACTTTGGTTTTTCTACACCCAGAACTGTGAAGAAAGAAAACATCATGCCATCTCCTTATTTCGGTCATTGTTTTTCCAGCTGTGCGTCACTCCCTGGCCAGTCACCTCACTCGTGCCAAAACCCTCCTCTGCAGCACCAGACCCTGGCAGTAAATTCCTCTCAGGTATCCTCAGCAAAACCAACTAATTGTCTCTTTTTTCAAGGTTGGCTCATTAACAAAAGGGCTGTGAGCACATCCCAAATCAACTTCCAGATGCAGACATGAATAGAGAGCAAACTCTCCATCCCATGCACCAGACCTCCCTCACAGCTCATACTGGCCTCTGCAGGCTTCAAAAGCTGCTCTGTAATTGCTATTCCTTTCCACGTATTCACACTTGTGAGTAGGTGGCTAGGAGACAAGGGGAAGCCTACCCAAGCAGAACACAATTTGAGCACTGGCAGAGGGTCCCACAGCCATGCCTCCCCGGCTGTCATCCCGTGGTGTACAGGGGCACACAGCCATCACCTTGCCTGCCTTGTGCTGCCCTCCTGCAGCACACCCTCAGCAGTTCCCCCCTGCAGCCCTGGGGAGACAGGTGCCCTAAGACAGAGCCCTTCCCAGGCAGGTTTTCTGGGCGTTGGTGCTTTTGCGTAAATGAACCATCGCATTGCGCAGACTATTAACACCAATTGGTCACAGCTGGGTGGGCAGTGCAATGGGCAGACAGGCAGCCTGCCTGCTTCCAATTAAACGCAGCAGCAGCCGTAGAACACTACTGCAACTTCTCTTAAAAAAAAAATTAAAAAAAAAAAATCAGCTACTATTTCCTAAGCAGCTGAAAACTATTAAACAACTGTTTGCAGGGTAGCTCATGTCATACGTGGGAGGCTGAAATGTAATGTAGAAATGAGAGGGTTTTTTCTAGTTGGCAGCATTGACAGCAACTATAATGTATGACTCTTTTGGATACAGCGTGGCAGAAGCAGGGTAAGGATCATCCAGTGTTATTCGCTAGAGAAATTGCTACACATAAAACGAAGGCAGAATCAAAGATCTCAGGATCATGGCATGAAGGAGGGAGGGAGGAAAAGAAGGAAAGATGTGGTTTGCTTTTGCAGTTTTAATAAGGATTTGTGGGGTAATGTTGTGTAAAGGTAATACAGCTGGATCCTTAATAATAATCACTAGAACCAACTCTCCATGTTAACTGACCTTTAAATATTATTGTCCCTTTCAGTTTACCAAAAAGGCATTTTCTTCATGGAAGATGTTTTTCAGCTGCTTAAAGATCCAATAGGCTAAAATATGCTAAACTGACATTTAGAATTATCTCATAACACTTTTTTATGATAACTCATATTCTTCCCATGTGACTTGGATGTTAGGGGGGGTTCTGGGTTTTTTTAAGTATTTTGAAATAATTTTAAATAATAGGCAGATATTGCCTGGACATTTAGGCTATCTGTAATGATATTAGGACCTTTCTCAGTAGCTAAGTGATTACTTAGCTAGTTGAAGTCACATGCCCTGCTCGAGATTTAAACCTGTATCACACACTCGAAGCATTCAGAGTGATATTTTACATACCTGTTTTTTTATAATAATGAGAACGTCTATGGTATATTGCCTTGATAATCTGTGAAATCAAGCCAACTGGGAGCACGGGGAAAAAAAAAATCTGTAATGTTAGGAGTTTGGACAGTAGGACTCTAGTAAAGGTAGATGTACTGATTCTGCCTATACTGCAGTCACTTCCCAGGGCCTGTTTCAGCCATGGCCATGCACAAGCAGGGCATTGCTTAGGGCAGCACTGTGTATTAGTGTGCTGGAGTCCCAGCTGCTGCCCCAGGAGATGAGTGAGCAGCCTTGTGCCCTGACACCTCACTCAGTGCCCCAGACCCCCTGCCGTCCAGCACTTCTCCCCTTCCAGCTCTTTGCAGAGCCATGCTACCAATTTTTCTACACTGGTGAGACTGCTCTGGCCTCCAGGTCCTTCATTCCCTGCCAAATACTCCAAGCCCATCTCCAAATGTATTGGGAATCACAAACCATGCTGGAGAAAAGAAGGAAAAAACATTTCTCATTCCTTCTTAGTCCTGTCATCCATAAAGGGAGAAGTTCAAGTTGTGACACACAAACTGGTCAGAAAACAGGAGTCATCACCCATCTACAGCAAAGGCACAAGCCATCCTTGATTTTTCTAAATTCCACATATTCTCACCTTGCAGCATTTTCCATCCCAGGGGCCTTCCTGCCCCAAGGTACTATGCATTATGGCCCAGCTACCTTAGCATCTGGTGGGAGATAGTTCCCCTTCCCTGGGCATCCTTTTGCTCAAAAAGGAGGGAAAATCAACAGATTGGCAATGTGCCAAGAACGTGAATAAGTAAAGACATTGTAAAGTAGTGCATGATAATAAGCACCATCCAGAAATCTGCTTTGGCCCTTCTGATTCAGGCATTTCATAATGCAAAAGAAAGGAGTGGTCATTTATGTGACAAAACACTGAAATTATTAAAAGGAACACACACAATCAGCAAAACACTGGAGTGGAAGCTACAGAGAAAACCAACCTCTTAAGAGAATTCTGGTTGTCCATGATTCCAGCAAAAAAATAGAGGCAGAGATAGAAGGAACAAATTATGTAATAGGTGAAAGAAGGCTAATTTCATAAATAAAATATGTAATATTTTCTAAAACCACATTCTAGATGCAATGCTCATGGGATGTGTTTTGGTTCAGGTGTCCTCTTACTTCACCCACAATATTTTTAACATTAGCAATTTAAAGGAGACAAACCTAATTTTTACTTTGAGATTACAGTTAATTTCAATTGAGCTAGCAGCAAAGTATATGCAAAATCTAAACAGAGGACTTTAATGAAATGGTTGAGATAATCATAGCATATCTAGCTCATGTAGAGCTCTACTGTGGAAACACTATCACTTTTGCATCTTCCAATGAATTAATTAATAAAAAGGTATTATCTCTTTTCTTATTTCAACATTTGTTTTGCAAGTTCTGGTAAATTCTGGGTCAGATATTATACACTTGACAACAAGAACAACTAATTATCTCAGGAATACACACTGATAAGAGAATTGGACTCTAAATACGTTATGTCCAGGCAACAGTACAAGGTAGGTTTGTACTTCATTTGCTGTGGATTACACAAGTTGGTAAATGTTTTCTGTCAAGTGTCCTTCAAATTCCAAAAATAATGCATCCATTTTATAGCATTATCTCATTTTCTATTGTATTTGTTTATATCTTTGCAGTGAAATCATATTGTTATTAAGGGTGTCATTATAATAGAAAATTGTATTAGGTTTTAAAACCCTATTCTATTTTATGTGTATATAAATAGGAACATTATGATCATGTGTGATTCCCACTCATCCTTGATATACTCTTGACACTGCTGTAAATGGAAGCAGAGCACCAAGCCCTTCCCTGGGCTTAAAATACTGCCCCCATGATTAGCTGCATACAAGTCAGTTTTGCTTTAACATGCAAAATCTGACCCTGATGGTTATGTACTCAAAAAAAAAAATGAACACTTTCGTTTCTCTTTGCCTTTTGCCAAGGTAGGTCTCTTTGCATATGTGTTTGTACAGTGTGGCAACCGCAAACCACCCAACATCTGACAGAGGACTGGTTTCTCAGGGGTTTAAGTGGCTAATAGTGTGAGGTGGCTAATCCCAGGTGCACACTGAGGAAAAGTGAGGCATGTTGTCACCTTCCAGCAGACTCCTGAAGAGATGTGTGACACCCAAGGCTCTCTGAGGGTTTAACTTGTGCAATTATTTCTCAAAGTACAATGCAGAAGCTTTCTGTGGCCACTGCTGTGCCCCTCCAGAAAGGGGAGCAGTCAAGATTTCCACCTGCAAAGACAGCCCAGCTGACAGACTCCTATCCAAGAACTCTAGAGCAACCAGACAGGATGAAGATGGGTGCATGGACCAAGCCAGGGCTGGGCAAGGGGGCCAGATGTGGTTCAGTAAGAGGCACTGAGTATCTGCACACCCAAAAGAGGGCTGGGATGCCCTGTGTCTTGTCAGCAGAGTGCCACATGCCCTGGCCACATGTGTGCAACACTGTGATGCTCTGACTACACCCTGAAACAGAGATAAGATACTGAGGCATAATAAAAAAAATCTTCAAAATCACAAGCAAGATATTGCATTAATGAAAATAATTAACATTGTGACCGCTGACAAATCAGATAAGTTCAGATGATTTCATAACACCTGATGACCAATGCGAATTTTGAGAGCTTTTTTTTTTTCCCATAAATAAGATGCATTTAATTTCAGTGTCTTTAGAAGTTTTATAGAGTGCAATTGTGTCTCCTTCTTGCTGACACAGCACCCAGTAGTTCAGGGAACACCAGGGGATGTGACTACAGGGCAGATCCCAGTCAGACATACCATGTAATTAGGGCTGAAGTATGGTTCTCTGAGAGAACCCACAAGAGTCTGGTCTAAGAAGTTCTCTGGGTTGGGGTAATGACAATATTAATCACAATCCACTGAACTAAAGTGGAATTAAATATAAATTTTCTGTTTATACAGTAAACTCTGAATGACAGTAAGTTAGCAACAGCATTTTGGTCTGATTTAACTGCCTAACATCTGGAAAACATTATTCAGAGTCATCAGCCATTTGGCCAGCGCCCAAAATGGAAGCAGTTTTACCCTCTTTTCTTTAAACAACAGCACAGCCTTGCCAAAGCACGTATATTTCTCCTTTCTCTTCTCAAAACGTTCTCTTAAGTAGTTTCAAATATTGTAGTATTTAGATGGGATAAGTCACTTGTTTCTGCTTAGAAAGTAAACAAAATTGGATCAAAGTAAGAGGGCAATTTTAAACATTTAATTTAAGCAAAGATTGTGCTGTTTATGACAGTCCGTGGTAAAGGCACTTGTTTCAGCTATTTAAACAATATGATTACATGGCATTTCACAGGACAGAAGACAGATTACTAGAGAGCTGAAAACTGTGTGTCCTTGTTCCTATATAAATATGTACACATAACCTATCACTTGTTACTACCAAATTTATATAAAGTATAATTTGGTCTTTATTACAGTTGCTGTGCTTGAAAAGAAGCTCTTTACTTATGAAGAATCCTTTTTTTTTTTCCTATAGTAATGAAAAAACACAGTTGTCAGCATAATATCCTGACATTCAGGATGCTAGCCTGTCTCTACCGGAGTCAGATGTGAAAATAAATAGATATTAAACTGTCAGTCAATGAAATTACAAAGTCAAGAGCAGCTCTAGCTGCGATCCTGTGTGTTCTGTTTGATGGACACAGGTGTTTAAGTGTTATGAAATCCAGCAGAGCCTCAGAGTGAATAATGCACCTTCCAGCAGCTCTGCCTTTGCCAAAAGAGCTGCAGCAAGTTCCACTCTCACCCTCAGGACCCCCAGGCAGTCAATGTGCCCTAAGAAAGGGGATAGAAAGGCCTCCTAGGTTTATCAGAGCTAAAACCCAAGTCTTACAGCCTGGATTATAGCATACATTGAGGAATCGAAGCTACACTTCTCTGAAACTGTGAAGGTTAGTCCCACTGGCTTTGCATACAAATCTAAGGCAGATGCCAAAATCCACATCATTTATTTATTATTCATAAGGCACTTAAAGTCAATCATCTGTCACTAATAAACATTAACACTATTAAAAATTAATGATCATCCTACAGCATGCTGAGACAGATTCTTCTTTCTGTTTGATGAGTATTGGAGCAAAGTACATTGCTTTCATTTTCTGACTCTGAAAGTGTTTATGCTTTGTATAATGCTGCTACTTCAGCTGCTCCTCTGAACAGCAGTGACCCCCTTCTCTTGGAATGCCAAGAAATGATCAGTCTCGTGAGAGAATCTTGAAAGGATGGGTTTAGCTACAAATATGTATCTGCAGAGAAGAAAAATAAGTCATGGATTCAAGGTTATCACACAGCACAAGCCTTTGTGATTACAGGGCTTTTTGTCTCCCCTTCCACTCTCTGCTGAACAGTAAGGTGTCTCTGATGGGGGACATGCGTTCTCTTCTGTACAGGAGAGTCCTGGATTCAGGTACCATACAACAAGTGGACAATGAGGCTGGAAATAACAGCTCTGACAAGACTACCTGAGAGTCTCACAAGCTGGAACAAGAAAAGGCTTCCTGAAGAGCAACTAAAAAAGGTAACTTCTCCAAAGGTCCACACAGTGTCACAGGGCACTTTTTTCTCCTAGTGGGTGGGAGGCAAAGCCCACTGCTAGAGATGAAGAAACAGCTTGCACCTTAACCCTCAAAAGGACATTTCCTCTAAAAGTAAAAATGATCCTAACCCCTTTATCTTTTGTGTTCACATTTTCAGATGTAAGTCTTGGGGAATACATTTTCCCCTTGCCTTTATGCATTTCTGTCTTGCAGTGGCAGAACTCATAACTCAGCACTGCTTCCTAACACACCCTCATCATGTTTTGTCCTGCTCCTTATTTTAGCAATTACTTAATTGTGAGTGTTATAAGTATATTATAGATAATAATTTGATACACAGCTGATTCTTTTAAAATGCAGATAAATGAATCCACCTAAATCTGCATTAAAGATCAGTGTAGTAATAGAAGAGAGACAATATGATTATGTGCATCAAATCAAAGTTTCTGTGAGTTACATCAAAGCTTTAAAAACAAGATAAACTTAAGGTCTCAGTACTAATGATATACGTAATGGGAAAACTTGCCAAGACAGAAGATATATTAATCTCCTTATTGCAATTTGCAGTCTAATACTTCAGCATCAAACCATTTTTCATAGCAAAATGGAGACTGTTAAAAAATAGAAAGATCTGTGTAGAATTAAGTGACTGTAATCACGCTGTTTTCTTTCCTTACTGATGTTTCACATGAAATTACTAATGACGATTTACAAAGAGGGGCTATCAGAGCAAGATTAAGTACGGACCAACTGGAAAAACATGATGCTCCCAGATAATACTCCCTCTGCTGAGGACTGAGAAAGAGTTGTATGTATTATGTACGTACTACCTTCCTGTCAGCTACTGTCATTACAAATGAAACTTGGGGCCATTAGAAAAATGCCATAATTCAAAACTTATCCTGTACAGGAAGTCAAGAAGTGAGAACTTCCTGCAGTGTCCTCAGCAAGACTCAAAGAAAACTCTTTTCAGCTACTGCAGAGTATCAGTTCAGTGCCTTGCACACCATTTTTAAATTTGCACATCTCCCTCCTTCTGCAGAGCCACACAATGGTAGGTAGCTCAGTGAATCACAGCCATGGAACAAATATCTAGTCTGCAGTCACACACATCAATAAGCCCCACAGATCCTGTAATTAAACAGTTTTGAACAGAACTAAAATATATAACCATCTAAATCTCAAGCTGAATTGTGTTCTTAATATTACTTCTTAGTCATACCACCTTCTCCTGCTGTCTGCTCTCCACTGCCAGCAGGCTTCTTCCAAATTTGTCTAATTTTTATCTTAGAATTCATATACTGACAAGCCAAGTTACTCTTATAAAGACATCTGGATTTATAGTCAAGAAAAAGATATATTAAAGCATGCTTATTCAGACTTAAAAAGGCATCGAAACTGTTAACCAGCTTTCCTTAAGGTGAAGATGTTTATTGCTAAGTTTTTGCATCACAATTATATTTAAACAGACAAATGCTACCTTAAAATAAAGCATTCGTTTTTGTTAATCTACCTAGGAGAAATGGCAAACCACCTTGAAAGTAAGCTGCCTCGTATCAAAAATTTATCCTAAAAGGTTTACTATTGAAAATAGTAGAACCTTAAGAATTCTACTTCTAGGCAGCTAAAATACAGTGCCTTATTTTCCCTTCTTAAATATAAACCACAAAATCATAAAATGCCTTGGCTTGGAAGGAATCTTAAATATAATTTAGTTCCAAGCCCCCTGCCATGGGCAGGGACTCTTCTACCAAACGAGGTTGCTCAAAGCCCTGTTCAACATGGCCTTAAGCACTTTCAGAGATAGAGCGCATCTCTGGGAACTTATTTCCACTTCTAATGTGAAATAAAAAATCCACTTTAGTACAGTGGTAAGTGTCCCCACCTGGCGTGTGGGAGACCCGGGTTTGATTCCCGCCACGGAGACAGTGTTAAGAGTTGGACTCAATGATCCTTGTGGGTCCCTTCCAACTCAGAATATTCTGTGAAATGTGATGGTTTTCTACATTATTGGCTGTGCAAGCCACATTTCCATAGATTTGTTGGAGTTGGCACAACACAGTCACGCTACAGCCAGGAGATGTGTACATGGGGTGGTTCATGCTCCTGACTTCTGTCCTGGAGCATCTCCCCAGACCTCACGGGCTGGGAACTGCATGACCTGATGATTGCTTCACATAAAGCTGAACTGTGTTTAAGATGGGGCAATGGCACGTATGTCACTGGCTTTCGGAATATCATCAGTAGAGGCACTGGACAAGAAGAGGTGTTCATGGGACACAGTCTGACAGGTTGCCCACAAGAACAGCACCTTCATTTCCCAGCCTGCCCTCAGTGTAGGGTGTCAGCTGGGTCTCTGCACTGTCTTGTCTGTTCCCCTCTGTTTTTAGGCAAGTCACACAGGTGCCACCTTCTTCTCACCTGAAAAGACAGAGCCCTTTGCCTCACTAGACAAAGGCAAAGTGATGCTGCCCCTCAGGCCCATCTGGAGACCCATCAGAGGCGATACAGATTATAGATAGCCAGGGAATTCATGTGGCCCTCTGGCACAAGAGACACAGTAAGAAACCTAGATCATTACAGCAGGAGGGAGTATGGCGCATACTGGGCCATGAGAAATAGTGACGCTGTGGCATCAGTATTTATAAACACAACTGAGGGCTGCTGTCTCTCTCATATAATTGCTGGACCACAAACTATGGGCCATCTGCCTGCAGTCTATTATCACAATCTGTGAACAATTAGAGACAGGATATTCTATTTTAGAAAATAGCAAAATTAACAAAAAAGGCACAGGAAAAAAAGCCAGAAAACAATCAAAAAGCAAGAAACAAAACGGCAGAACCCCATTTGCCAGCCCTTGAACCCAGACCCACCACCATCATTTTAGCTGCTTCAGAGGAGAGATGACTTCTGCTGCTGAGGTCCTGGTGGGTGCCAGCAGCAGCCCTTCTCCTACAAACACAAGCATCTGACCCTGGTCTCTGAAACCTGAGAACAAAAAAATTCCATCTGGGATGAGGGTGTTTTACTGTGAGGCTGGGGAAAGGCTTGGGATTTTGCACTCTCTTCATACTTACCTTCATTACGTGATCATTGTCTTGATTCTGAGCCTCTCCATCCTCATCCCACCCTTTGATTTAGGACAGCCTAGATCCAGACCAAGCAGACCATTGGTCAGGAAATGGCTGATACCAGGAGAAGGCTGCCTGGAAATGCTATGCCTTTCTAGCCACTGATGGTCAGGTCCTACCTGATGGGAGTCCTACATACTGAATGTCCCAAGGAGAGCAGGAAGCAATCAACTCCTGCTCAGCACCAAGTACTGCAAGGGTGAGATGAGAGACTGCCACTTTTGTAGTGGGATAATCCCGGTTCAACTGATGCTGTGCTCCTAGCTAGGGCTGGAGACCTGCACCTGTAAAGCCCTGACACTGTTGGAGACCTTCTTTCTCCAGGGAAATGCCATGCTCTGAGTAGCAGACTCCAAGGATGCCCCAGCAGGCACTGCCAGACAGGATGGGGTAGTTGCACAGCTGATGGGACGGCAGCATGGGATGGCACCGCCAGGCTGAGCCAGCACAATCCAATGGAGAAGGCTCGAAGAGAAACAAACACACATGCAAAAACTCTGCATCAGTCTTCAGTGTAATCTGAGTAATTAGTGGTTTCTTACAACAGGGAAATGGTAAAGAAAGTAAAAATCCAACTGCTTTAAAACAACAGATACTCTCAATTCATTTCTAATTTATGCATTCTTGTCATATGAAAGCCACTTGCTTAAGCTGCTTTTCTATCTATTTGCAGTCTATTCAGTCACACAATGCTCAGTGGGGGTCTGTCTCCATGATTCATTGGCTCAGATTTCCTATAGAGTTTACATGATGTCTACTAAGCCCCATACAGTTTTGTATCCATTATAACCAGGGACAAGCAAGCAGGGCTCAGGAGGCTGAGCATCCATCTAAGAATAGCTTCCTGTCTTCCAGCTCTCTTCACAACAAATGAACAATGGTTACATTTTAGCGGCTAGCACTGCATGGTGAGGGGAAATTAGAGGAACTTGTCTGAGTTAAATAAGGGAAGAAGCATTTAGAGTGAAGCTCCTTAAATGAGCAGGTCAATAACTAGTTTACTGAGACCGAGGCACCTAGCTAATGAGAGAATAAAGAATTATTCTTGTCAAGAGAGAAAAAGATGCTGCCCTGGTTTTGTGCTAAATAATTACATTCATTATGTTTAGGACAGCCTTGCAAGTGGTCTTCTGCACTAGTAAATTCATTAACAAAGCTAATAGGCAAACTACTATTGGGGCAAATCTAAACGATTGCAATAGGATGGATGGCAAAGATGGGGAAAGGTAGTATGAGAGCTAAGGGCCAAAGTTAGCTTTAAGTATAATTGAATTTCTCTTATCAACTTTAAGGCCTCCTTCTGGGCTTGAAAAAAGGAGAGGAAAAGATGTTGAAATAAAAGGATATACACTTAATTTAATTTGTTGCTAGCTTTTCCAGCTTACCAAACCGTCTAAAGTGACCTCTTGACACATGACCACAATTATAAAACCGACAAAAATTAAAATGTTAACTATATTGGCTCAATGTTTCCAATTGACAAAGGATCTCACATGTCAGGAAACGTCTGCCCAGCAGCAGAGACTCTGAAAAAGTAACCAGGCTTCGAATTTACCACAAAGTTCATGAAACTTAGCTGGGCAGTAGGAAGTTAGGCTCTTCTTCTTTAATCATGCTCTCCCTAGGTTGTAATCACAAAAGTTTCATAGGTACAAATGCAGCACTCTCAGGTGAGCCTGGAAAATTGTTGAAATCAATTGAGGGAGTCTGTGGAGAACAGCACTAACTCATGTAGGACAGAGCAGACCACTGACAGCACTCAGGGCAGCATCTGGCACTGACCACCATCTCCAGGCAGGGATATGCAGGCCCCCCCAACCCACAGCATCAACCCACAAACTGAGGCACAGGGGAATGGGGACAATTCCTGTTACCAAGCTCAGCATAGGACAGAGCTTTGGCTGGAAAAGCAGAAGGGATTTTTTTCTAATTTTAATGCTGACACATTTTCTAGCATTTTAAACGTGAGATTCCAAAGTGATTTTTTTTCCTGAAAATAACTTTATCACTATGAAATGAAAATGTGCTATGATTGAAAAAAAAAATCTACTAAAATTGGGGGGGGGGGGGGGGGGGGNAACTTTTTGTTAACTTAATAAAAAACTACATAAACTGTCGGATTCAGGTTCAACTGAGTTGGGTTCAGTTTTGCCACTGAACCAAAAAGCTGTTATATATCACCTGTCTAGCTGCTTTAAATGGCCACTCAGGGTGTTGGCTAAAGGCATCCAAAAAAGTAGCTTTTCAGTAATTGGATTTTGGAAAGACAGAAAAGAAGTTACTGAAATGAAGATCATTCTGAAAGAAAAGACAAGGAAAAAAAAATTCTTTGCCAAGTGGAAATGGGAATAAATGTTCTTGGCTACTGCTGCAGCCTGAAAAGCCAGAATAAGCCTGAGGCTCCTCAGTAAACCAAGTTTAGAAACATCCTCAGCTGATCTCTCATTTCTTCTGGCTAGTTGCCTTATCCGGTCAAGTTTGAAATTCAGGATGTAGCTTTCGGTGAGAAATTGGAAAGACAGTTATTTTGTACATGTGAAGAAAGACAGCAAGAGAATTGTCTTTACCTAAGCACTTGGAAAATGCTTGCCACCTTTATAATTTCAGTGAGAGGCTGATCCTTTCCCTCCAGCCATCACAGTGCACCTCCCCCGACAACAGGTCTGGACTGCATGAGCTGCAAGATGAAAGGCTGCTGGACAGCCCAGAGCCACAGCACCTCTGTCCATCGACAGAAGAAAATCTGTGATCATCACCCTTCTATCTTCACCTTCTTTCATGCCTTCAAAACCAGACTGAAAATGTGACAAAAACGTCTGAGATCTCTAGATAGTGACAAAGCTTCCTTCTTACAAAATTTTTAATTAATTGTTTCCACAAGGAAGATGAAAACTGGAAGATAAGAGTGTGGGAAAGGTGTCAGAGGTGTTTTACTGAGGACAGACCTAAACACTGGGGAGAAGTTGGCACTTTATCCTCTCAAAGGTCAACACCAGATCTGTCTTTCCTCACTAGATTTTTGACAGTTATTAAGTAATACATACAAACACATTATGCAATCTTTACATTTAGAGACTCTAAAAGATCAGTTTTGGGCTGAAGAATGACTGTGAAAATGTCACCTTGTTTCTGCACTTATCTGCTCCCTCAAGTGTCTGCTCTCTTGTCAAAATATATCCATTTTACTCACTAATGTTAATGGGAACCCCATACGCCAAGCAGAGAAGATTGGCCTCTTAAGCTTTACCTATTTGCCTGCTAATAAAGCGCACTTTTTATCCCAATAAGCGAGTGAAAGCCAGCACAGGTGCACCACAGTAATATGCATTATACTTTGCCTCATGCTGTGCTACCACTGGTGAAGCTTTATTCTCATTCCAGAACTTGTACATTTGCTGAAGGTTAGTGATGAAGTACAGTGCAGGTCATAAACAACTTAGCTTCATTTTCCACAACTAGACAGAGCAGCAGGCACTTAGGAAAAAATTATACTAGCTTGTAAATGGAACAATTTAATATGGAAGTAACTGATGGCAAATAAACACAAAATGCCAAGGCAACTTCTTTGCCACTACTTGTACTCTGTTCCTTACATTTCTTTAAAAATCAAAGCTAGTAAACCAGAATTAATTCAATCTCACCAACAAAATCACTTCAGTATCTGAAATATGCACTTAAGAAGGGAGAACACTGTGCTTCTTTCTGACAAAAACCTTTTCTACAGGCAGTGCCCTGAAGAGGTATAAATATGTGCAGGTATGGCTAAGATTTTCCAGCCATGTGCTAGAAACACTGCATTGCCATACTTAGACAAAGTAATCTGTGTGGTAAAACCTCCATGAAATAACAAAGCTTAAATGCTATGAATGGCAAAACACCTCTTTGTCTTATTTCTTCAGTTACCTTCCAAGTGTAGGGGTTCCTTCTCCAAACACATGGTGCTTTCACACATGCTATGGCCAACTACCACTTTTTTAAATGACATGAACACTCTTGGTACCTAATGCAGCTAGTGGTACTGGAACCCAGTCTCCTCAAGCAGCTAAGACTTTATTTGCTGACTTGCTGCAGTAAAAAAAGATTCATTGGATATAGACTCCCATTGACAAGTGAATGCAATCTTGGTGCTACATCAGCAGCAAATTTGTGTCTTTTATGAATAGGTGCAGGGCTTAGCCATAGAGATCTCATTATCATCAACAAGAGCAAATGCAGGGTCCTGCACCCAGGGAATAATAACCCCATGCACCAGTACAGGCTGGAGACTGACCTGCTGGAAAGCAGCCCTGTGGAGAAGGACCTGGGGGTCCTGGTGGACAACAAGCTGTCCATGAGCCAGCAGTGTGCCCCTGTGGCCAAGAATCACAGAATCACAGAATCAGTAAGGCTGGAAAAGACCACAGAGATCATCAAGTCCAACCCGTCACCTATCGCCTAATGTGTTACCTAACCTGTTGTCATCCTGCTACCAACACATCATCGTACCAATAACACACTACCCTAATATCTAGGTCATGCTACTAAGTACATCATCCAACCTTTTCTTAACCACCTCTAGGGATGGTGACTCCACCACCTCCTTGGGCAGCCCATTCCACTGAGAGATCACCCTCTCTGTGAAAAAGTCCTTCCTAATATCAAGTCTAAATCTCCCCTGACGCAGTTTAAGACTGTGTCCTCTTGTTTTATCACCGGTAGCCGGAGAGAAGAGACCGAACCCCATGTGGCTACAACTCCCTTTCAGGTAGTTGTAGAGAGCAATAAGGTCTCCCCTCAGCTTGCTCTGCTCCAGCTCTCTCAGTCGTTCCTCATATGGCTTATGTTTCAGCCCCTTCACCATCCTCATCACCCTTCTCTGGACACACTCAAGGATCTCAACATCCCTCTTAAACTGAGGAGCCCAGAACTGGACACAGTATTCAAGAAGGCCAATGGTATCCTAGGATGTGTTAGTAAGAGTATTGCCGACAGGTCAAGGAAGGTGATCCTGCCCTTCTGTTCAGCCTTAGTGAGGCATCCAGTGTGCTGTGTCCAGGTCTGGGCTCCTCAAGACAAGAGGGATATGCAGGTCCTGGAACAGGTCTGGTGGAGAACAACAAATATGATGGAGACTGGAGCATCTCTCGTACAAGGAAAAGCTGAGGGAGCTGTGCCTGTTCAGTCTCATAAAGAGAAGATTGAGAGAGGACCTCAACAATGTCTGTAAGTATCTGAAGGGAAGGTATCATGAGGATGGAGCCAGGCTCTTCTCAGTGGTGTCGAGCAATAGGACAACAGGCAACAGAAAGAAACTGATGCACAGGAGGTTCCACCTGAATATGAGGAAGAACTTCTTTACTGTGCTGGTGAGCATGCTTTGGAACAGGCTGCCCAGAGAGTTTGTGGAGTCGCCCTCACTGGAGATATTCCAAAACCATCTGGACACAATTCTGTGCCATGTGTTCTAGGACGACCCTGCCTGAGCAGGGAGAGTGGAGCAGATGACCTACTGTGGTCACTTCCAACCTTATCCATTCTGTGACTGTACCACCATCTTCAGCCAAACACAAGTTAGAATAAATTCTTACTCTGTCCCTCCCTTGATTGTGTGGCATTTTGGTACATGCACAGACCTCTTGCTAATCCTTCCCCACACATTGTTCTGCCCTATCAGATAAACCTCCACACATTCCATTGTTACTTTCCACAGTTCTCCTTTCCTAGAAGCTTGTAGGCTCCAAACCTACAGGTTTTACAAAGCCTTACTGGTATTTCTTAGTGGTTTGTCAGGAAAGAGAATGCTCTGAAGGGAGCAGCAGCAGACACCTCTGATATTCATGTTCAGCCATTCAGATTATGCATTTGCTGCTATTTATACCCTCTAAATTCTTGATACCTACGGCTCAGTGAACTTGTCCAAAATCTCTCCCTGGTTTATGAGTGTGAATTTAGTTTTTATGTTCACTGACTGCTAATGAGGCATCTTCCTGCTTTAATCCTACATAAAATTAGGTACCTACCATAAAACACTCTTTCCTACTGCTTTTCATAGATTACAAAGGGAATTATGATCTGGCAACCATTGATACTGGCCATGAGAAGATGCTCATTTCTCTCTCGACCTCTCAAAATGAATTTAGTTATAGTAAGCCATCGAAACACAGCCCAGCACAAGAAAAAACCCTTCTCAATCAAAGCATACCAGTAAGGGTCCTCGAAATCAGCATGGCTCTGGTCTTAGGAGGTCTGGACAAAATCCCAGCCCAGACATGCCCAGACATTCCTATTTGCTGGCCCCTACACACTGTTTCCAGTTTCTGAAAGTACCTTGTGAAAGGAGAGCAAGCATAGAAATTCCTTCTGATTTATAGTGATCATGGTGCAGTGACTCCAGCTTAAGCTTTGCCATGCAGCCAATGCAAAATAAACTGAGCAGCTCCCCAGACATATCTCAGTTGACTCCACTCTGCTCTGAAAGAGGAGGAAGAAGAATTACAGCACTTACTCATTTTCCTATGTGTAGAGTCAGGCTGTAGGCTTGGAGAAGGTACAGGGTTCTAGGAAAGGAGCTTTCACTCCTTCTTACACTCCCATAAAGGTGAAAAGAACAAACTGCAGTTCAGCTTTCCACTGCTGCAGGTCTATGGAAAGAGCAAAGCACAGCCAATGAGGATTGACATAACAGTTCTAAACTGGTGATGGAAAAACTGGCTAGCACACCCATGGCTGAATTTAGTTACTTTGTTTAATGTAACAAGCTATACTAACATTGTATATGATCTATATTTTTGGCTTTTATATTAAAGAATAATCTATTGCTTAAAGATTTCACAGGTTCACAGGTTATTCTGAGTTGGAAGGGACCCACAGGATCATCTAGTCCAACTCCCAAGCGAACGCCCACCCAGGGATCGGGCCCACAAGTGTGGAACCATGGGCACCATGCTCCATCCATCCAAGCCTCCCACCAACTAGACCATGTGACTGAGCACCTCATCGAGTCTTCTCTTAAACACCTCCAGGGATGGCGACTCCACCACCTCCCTGGGCAGACCATTCCAATGAGAGATCACTCTCTCTGTGAAAAACCTCTTTCTAACATCCAGTCTAAACCTCCCCTAGCACAGCTTAAGGCCATGCCCTCTTGTTCTGTTGTTGTTAACCTGAGAGAAGAGATCCACACCTACCTGGCGGCAACCTCCCCTCAGGTAGTTGCAAACAGCAATTAGGTCGCCTCTGAGCCTCCTCTTCTCCAGGCTGAACAGTCCCGGTTTCTGTAGCTGCTCCCCATAGGGCTTGTCCTCCAGTCCTTTCACCATCCTTGTCACCCTTCTCTGGACCCTCTCAAGCAGCTCAACATCCTTCTTAAACTGGGGAGCCCAGAACTGGACACAGTTCTCAAGATGTGACCATTTCGGTTTATCCTTAAACAATATTAATGGCTGTCTGCAGCAGACACAGCTTTATCAGAGGGGAGAACATTAAAAATTTGAGTAAGAACACCTACATCTAACTGCCTACCTGTAACTAAGAAATCATTGTTCTTCCCAAGTGAAAAAAAGTTTGAGGTTAATTAGGTGATCGTTGGACGATGCACACAAAGTTTCTATTGTGAAACATTATTTTATGGAGCAATATATGTACATCTCCACTTTGCCAGAATCTGATAAAAGATGAAGGAGAGTACAGTACATACCGTCAAATGCATGACAACTTCATATAACTTCTTCTGAAAGAAAGCAGCCTGTTGTTTACTGCATTTATCGACAATCTGTGAAAGTAGACCAGAAATCAGTCTAATTACCAGAGTGCCAGTTGTGCTTGTTAACACCAGCTTTGTGACCAAATGTTATTCCACAGTTGTCACATCACAAGAAGGTTTCATTACTAACATAATAGTGAACAAGATCACATGGCTGGCTATTGATTGATCTGCCACACAAAGGAAGGACATTTGTTGTCTCTATTATAACCAGTTACATCTTTGTCTGCCTGTATAATATGCACAGGAATGTATCACGAGCAGTTGCTGCAATGTTTCCTAATTTCTGCCTGTTAGCCCATTAACAGCCCACTAGGATTTGCAGACTTTACCAACAGATAAGAAATTACTTTGCCATAATTCTGTCTTGTACAATCTTCAAAAAATTGTTTTCATCAGCCTTCCTGCAATGGATCCCACAATAGATCCTGCAAGGATTGAGACTCAACATTTGCATTATAAGTACATCATTTCTGCCAAGGCAAAAGGTATTTTAATTCTTTCCAGACACAATTGGGTAACACAGCAGGAACAGCAGAAAATTCATCATCACTGCAGTCAAATGGCCCTGAACGTACCATATCATATCATACACCAGAGAAATGCTCTGCTAAGAAGCACCTCAGAAAAAATGAACCAAGATTTACCCTCAGAGCATCAATATATTGTTGACTGACCAGTCATAAATGCAAACAGCAGCTTTCAGACCTGTGGTTGATATGCAAAGTGAACAGTCTTGTTTATTTTTCTATGAACTCAATAAATATTACAATACAAAAAATGGATTTGTTTATTATTGTGAGCCTACAGAAAACAAGCATGCCTCATCATCTTATCTGATGATGAATGATTTATCAGGCAGAACGTGAATCTGCTTCTAACTGAGTCTATTTTCCTGTTTATGCTTGTTGAACAGATACAATTTAATGAAGAATATAAAGTACTTAAAAATCTGTCTACCATTAATAGTTTAATTAAACTGACATGTACTTCAAAAACAGAGAGACAGAAAACATTAATTTTGGTTATAAAGGGCATGGCATTATTAAAGTGCAATTAAAAACAACACTCACAATTAATAGCTAAAACAATTTAATTATTTAACATTTAATTGTCACTTCTGGCTAACTTAGATACCCCAAGGTAGGTATGGTCTTTGGTCTTCTTGTAAAGTATGTTACATGGCTGCCATCACACTGCAGAGACCTGAGCCCAATCTAACAAGTGACTTCTGAGCAAGATCTCACTTTAAAGCCCATGACAAACACTTCACTGTGCCATTGTCCCCTGGGGCCTCCCATGTCTTCGAGGTGCCAGTTCCCAAAACATCCCTCATGAACCTCTCCGCTTGATCAGGGAACAGCCTCTGCTGAGGCTGGTGCAAAGACTAAGACTTGAGTGGTGAGCTAGCTCCTGGTTTTTGGATCACTTTTCCCTGTTAAAAGCACTAATCTGGAACTCTTTGATATACTGAAGTACCTGATTTCTTCCTAAACCTCATGTCTCACAACTGCCAATTTCAAAGCTAAAACCCCAAAGATGCAAAGTGAGAGTCTGCCAAAGAACTGTTGTAAGAGGACTTCTCAAAAATACAAATCCTTCTTGAATGAAGCAGCTGTGGAAATGTCCCTGAAATTCAGCCTGTATGTTCTTAAGAACATAGCAACAAACAAGTTTAGAAATTTCATCTGAATTTCAGGTTCAGAAGAAAATCTAGACTTAAAACACAGGACTAGCCTAAAACCAGAAATACTGTACAGGACTTTCAGCTTTTTGAAGCTTTCCTCCAGAAGTGAGACAGACCTGTCCCTCATAGCCAGGATCCCCCCTGCAGAGACATCCATCTGTGAATGGAGTGACTGTCTGTGTTACACCATTAGTCAATAAACCAGGCAGCTGGCATTTCTGGGATATGTTTGGGAGAAAGCTTGGTTTCAATAATTTTCTTTTTAAAAACTACTTTGTTGAACAATTCTCAGGAAACATTGTTCTAATCACATTTAAAGAAGAAAACCAGTTGTTAGTTTTCTCTGCGTGGGCAGATTGTCATGGCAAATTCCAGGGCTCTCAGCAGAACTTCACAGGTCTCAGAAGTTCACTTGTATGAGGAAATTGCAAGATTAATATCCTACTAACCAAGCACATATATTCTTGAGCACAGCCTGGAGCAGATGTTATTTCAGGACTATTTAACTAGTTCATATAACTTTGATTTACTTATTTCCTTATACAGTTGAGATATGAAGAGTGGTTGCATTTGTTCCATAAACCCAAAAGAAGATACAGTCCTCTGTTGCCTCCTCAAGAGGAAAGGAGGGAAAAGCACGACAACATAGTTAAAATGTTTGCAAAAACTTTTCTTTGTACCTTTTTACCAATCCAGCCATTGCCCTTGTCATACCACCTGATGGCTGCTGACTGTCTTCTGAAGCACAGGAGAAGGAGAAGTGCTCTCTGCTTCTGCTCACACTGTAGGTGCCTGAGCCAAGATGGAGCCTCTGGCATTAGAAAGAGACAGCACTGAGCCCGTATCTGCCTTGCAGGGAGAGATTTCACATCTCAGACTTGCACCACGGCTCCAAACCTTTACCCTGTGCTGCAAGGATGATATCAGGATCAAGATCCATAAGTATGCTATAACTGCAGTCTGATACAGATGGCCAGAAGAAGTAGAATAGAGAGTAAAGTCTGAAGACACATTTGAAAATAAACCAAGAGATATGGACAGCCTATACCACTGAATATAAGCCCCACATAAGACCCAGGCAAAGAATATCTGAAGCATTCCCAATATAGAAACTTTTAAGAAAAAAAAAACTATCAAAGCATGTGGCCACCTAGGAGGGTTTTTGGAACCTAGACATTGGATATAGATTTTGTTATTATTGTGCTTAAATTAAGCTTGAAATGTCATGCAACTGAAATAAAAATCAGAAGCAGAGCAGGGTATTGTTTGGTGCCTGAATATTAAATGCAATCAAAAGCTAATAGTACTTATAGATTTTACACATACAAACATATTTCTGGAACAGATAAAATCATTTGCTCATTGAACTTCAGGAATCTGAGTGGTTTCTTCTGTGAATAATCAAGTAAGTTAACTCAGGCAGCTTCTCTGGTTCAGTGCTGCAGACATACAAGATATATAAAAAGGGACACTTTCTAAAAAACAAGTATCACAGTATCACAGCATTAGCAAGGTTGGAAGAGACCTTGAAGATCATCAAGTCCAATCTCTAATCCAACACCAACCCATTGTCTAAACCATGGCACTAAATGCCTCATCCAGCCTACTCTTAAACACCTCGAGAGATGGCGACTAACTACTATAAATGTAATTTAAGATAATGAGACAAAATGTAGTGTTTAAAAGAAGAGTTCACAGTCTTCATAGGTGACAAAAATGGCAAGTCAGCAATTTTCATTGTGTTGCTAATAAATTTTACTTTCACATTTGCATACATGAGAATTAAGTTACAACATCTAAAGGCTGGAGAAACTTATTTAACAAATTTGTTTCTTTATATTTTTCATTTTTATAATTTTATGAAAATGTTTCTATTAATTTGAAATTCCTGAAGAGCTTTTTTCAGTTCAGAAAAATCTCTCGGTGGCTTTTTCTGCATCTGTGATAACTTAAGTAACCCGCTGTCTCAGTAAGAGCAGGAAGTTTATTGACTCAGATTTTTCTTGTGAAAGTGTTTCAACAATTAGTATTGTATTAACAAAAAAAAAGTGAAAATGTACTGAAAATTTTAGGAGTCCTAGAGCCTTCTCAAGATGCATGCTATCTCTTTCCTGCTTTGGAGTCACAAGAATGCTAAATAAAGAGAAAGAAATCCCTCATTTCAGAGAGAAAAAAAATCCCACCATCAAAAAACCAAGCATCTCCCTTAAAATACCAGATCATGTCAAAACTGTGGAAAGAAGTTTCAGCTGTGGTTTTATATTCGTATTCTGCTTGCCAATGTTTGGGTAGTATTCTGAAGCTGAGCTTTGATCCTTAAACGACCTCCTATCCCTTAGGCTCAGGTTTGATTCAGTATTGGAAGTGCTAGGACAGCAGTTCTTCTAAGAGCAATCTGGATGAAATTTCAGGAGAGCAGCTTTTCCTGCAATATTTTAAACCAATTTGAATTGAGAAAAGCAGGGAGAAAATAAAAAAGATAAACACAGAAATCAGACAGAGTAAAACCTGGAAGGAGAATGTGGAAAGCAGAATGGGAGCTAGGAAATACACACGTGTGGAAGGACTGAGGAACCAAATGGGGAAACTGAGAGAAACATTTGGAAAAAATCTGAGGAGCAGAAGGCTGACAGCACAATGGAGGAGGCAAAATCTGTGTATGGGAAAAAGCAAAGGGGAATAACAGACAAGCACAGACAGGAACAAAAAAAAAGTAGTATTGCAAGAGGCAGAGGAAGGACAGAGAGGCAACAGCCAGCAGCATGAAACAAAATCAGCAGGGCAGAGAGATGGTGAGGAAGGTAAATTGGAAACAGAGATCCAAAAGGAGGCAAAAATTATACAGAGCAAAAGCTCAACTTAGAAAGCTTCACAAAGCTTGCAGGAAATAAGTTTTGGGGAAGTCCAGGCCACACAAGGATTGAAGCACATACATTTCTTTACATTCTCAATCTGCATTCAGGTTGTCAGAGCCTCTGTTCATAGCAGTTCTCAAAAATAAACACTCAACCTACTGGAACCAGTAAGAGGGACATGGTATAGCTACTGCCTTCTCTCTGTAAGCAATGCAATCTCCTCCTTTCCTGCCCTGCCTTTCAGAACAGGAGGAACAAACAGGCAAAACATAATTTACAGTCTTGCTTTATCTGTATCCACAGCCCATCTGCTGACTCGAGCCACAGCAGAATGTGTATGTGTGCATTCAGAGAGATGGCTGTCATTAGACCAATGAAGTTAACCAACATATAAAAGCCAGGATCAGATCAGTAATAAAGTTTACACTTCATTATGGATGTCAAAATCCTTGCTGAATTTTTTTCTACGAGTATCTAGCTTACTGAATTTCACAAGCAAAACCGTCACTAGCAACCATTCAGGAATCCGTTAGCTTGAAGCTGAGGCAGTCAGGATTGAAATATAAAAACAGATATTTCCTCAATAAATTTACAGAATTAGAAAAACTGGACATATTAACATACATCTCTGCATTCATAGCTGTAAAATGATTGGATTCTTGTCTCATCAAATTTACATTGTAGAATCTGAATATAGTATGATTAGGCATTATTTTAACAACTACATTACAATACAATTTAAAATAAAATGGCCCTTTATATCGCACTAACATCAGTGTTTTAAATAACAAAGGGGACTTTTTTTTAAATAAAGGAAAGGATTAGCATTTAGTTTCAATCAGTATAAGCAATGCTGTACCAGTTGGTGTCTCAAAGATTCAGGATTTTATTAATATTCCAGAGATGCATTTGTGTTGCCTCTGGGTACACTGAAAAGCCACTTAAACTGCACTTAAAGCAGCACTACAGGATCAAATTGATGTGCATCAACCATTTACAATAAAACTTGATTATTATAAAGGCATACATATTTGCATAATTACATGTTTGATTTTTTGATAATGCAGCACACACTACAAAATGTTGCTTCATGTAGAAAGGCATCATCAAAAAGCACCATCTGCTGTAGTGTTTAATGCACTGCAATGTTTGAAAAATTCTGAAGGTAGATTTGTGCAAATCAAAGGGGAAAGCAAGAGTTTTGCTAGAACAAGGGGCTCAGGGCTGGAGGAGGGGACATGGTACATTGTGGACCTTTTATTAAGCTGTCATCTGTTCCTCTCTAGCTATTTTTAAATAAAATTGTCATGGGAGAAAGGTAAAAGACTACTGAGCAGCACATCCTACGGTCCACATAACACAGGATTCAGAACTTGAAAGGATTTGGCATAAACACATTTTTGATGTTTTTGCTCAAAAAAAATCCAGCATCTAATATATGCAATAAAGGAATCATAATGGGAAAGAAAGAAAAGTTCAACAAGAATGAATCTTTATAAAGGAGTCTCTATTAAGCATCACAATACCTTAAAAGACATAGAACTTGAAAGTAAGAATATCTCCATATTTGCTCTATTCAAAAGGAGAAGCCAACTGTTCTTCAGTAATATTTGACCATAAACCCCAACAGAGCCCAATGGGTTCAGGAAGTCTGGTGCTAAGATTGCAGAAGGAAAAGTGTATCTTTGATAATGAGAAAAAGTAAGCACTTTTAGACTCAGCACTGTTAGCCCAGAGTTCTTGTAACTTAAAAATATGCATAATTTTGATTAGCACTACATGTCTATCATTTTAGTACCTTGAGGCTGTTTTTCAAAGTGGATTTTGAGAAAGACATTAATCAAATGTAGTTGTAGCTGTTTGTAATATTCAGCCATCCTGAGGAGTCTGTATGCAGGCATCCAGAATACACAAAAGGGTCATCTGTGCCTTTTCCTAAGTATTGCTACCTCTGAGCTGTGCTGTGAACATTTTTGGACATTGTGCTGAGTAGCAGAGCACAACACAGAGCCAAGACAGGAAAGATCTGGCAGGGAAGTCAATAGGCATGTACTAGCCTGTTGCTTCCCAGTAGGAGCTCGTTCCTTCACAAATTGGCCTTTGGTAAGCAGTGTGATTCATTGCTCAGGGACTGGATTACAAGCTGGAAACCAGCTGACAGAATTTGGGCAACTCATTTCACTTCCCCATGCCTTCCATTTTCCTTCCTCCTGTTTTTCACATCACATTAGTTGAAAATTATAAAACTCTTCAGGGCAAGGACTTTTTCATAATACAAATTTTCTGCATGTTGTGTATGAAACAAGCTTTTATCTCTGTGGGCACCTCAAGGTATACCAGGATACAAACAACACTTGGATTATATGCTGTATATAGGACAAATACCAAGTCAATTAAAAAGCATCTTTAATAAAACTATTTTACTATTAATTCCAGCAGTCAAGAACAGCATCTGGGTCCAAGACATAGTCTACAGTCCAGTGACATAAAAGAGCTTCAGAAACAAATGAAGTTTTGTCCAGACACTTGAAGGAAGAATATAGCGGTGTATACATGAATGCAAATATCTGAAACCACAACAGCCTGAATGTAGATTCACCAAAACCAAAGGGATGGCCACAGGTCTTCAAGACCTAAAGCTGCATTGCTAGCCTATGCTACATCTAGACTATAATAAATTTACATTCTCACCAAGAAAGTAACCACTGGTGTATAGTTATGAGGCAGATTTAGTTTCACATTATGAGGCAGAATGTGCTTGAGTCCTCTATTATGCATAAGATTATTAAACATCCAGGTTCCTTATCCTGACTTTTCAGGTACAACTATAGCTTGGCATTAGAGATACCAAACACCCACACTATCATTGACTTAGATCAGTGCTGTGAAATCTAGCGCTTCTGAAAAATCAAACCTTTCATGTGACACGCAGAAAAGCAAGAAACACTTTCTTTAAATAATCAAGATATGTCTACATAGTTAACAAAAACACAGATATATTTATCTATTCATATTTCCCCCGTACCCATCATTTACTGAGTTGAACTGGACTGAAATATGATGAAGCATCATTCCTTCTGCATCTGTCTGCACTTGAAGCAGATGTATGGTTTCTTGCTCATCAGGTACCTGTACCGAAAATATAATGTATTTATAGCATATTATTGAAAATAGCCCCAAATTATAACAAAGACACAAAGACATCTGCATTTCTTTCCCACTGAAGTCTCTAAGTGCATTTGGTCATAGTGCTCATAAAGGAAACAAAACTAGCCAGGCAGACACAAATCTTTAGAAACAATGAGTTTCCCTTTTGTGCCTTAATATTCTGCTCTTCGTGAGCTTCTCTAACAAAGTCTGCACTAATCGTTGCTGCAATCAGCACAGCAGTGACTGCTAAGCAAAGTCTTTTTCTCCACCCTCTCTGCACTAGGCAGACAGGGGTTTTCATTACATATATCATTTCCAACTTGCTGCAGTGATTCCACAAAGACAGGAGGATTTAGAAAGCTAATGAATGGGGGTGGGGAACAGGCAAGAGTTGGAGCTTCAGTGCTAATGTTTAATGCTAGATACTATGAGTAGTTTCACACATGAGGCACTGCCACTGATTTTATTTTCATTGCATGGCACTGACAGACTTTGACAGCAAAATCATTCATCTCAAGTTAATAAATCAAAGCAAGGAGGAGGGATGGGGGGATTTTTTTTGTTTGAACATTTATTGCTACAGGATTTAGAGCAAGGCTCACTGGTCACTGCCTTGTCCTGGTTCTTATTGTGCTACAAGGAGAGTAAAATTATTTATCTTTTAGTTGCCAATTAAGAAGTGAAGAAGAATATGTTTGGTCTGAATATACTATAGTATCTAGGGACCATTTGCTACATCATCATGACATGCCATAGATGCTGTAACTCAGTATTTCTACAAGTCACTTGCAGCTTTATTATTAGGAGAAAATTTCATCTTGCAAGTTAACTGACATAAAGTTAACAGTTTATAAATATGATTAACCTGAACGGTAAAAACAACATTCCCCTCTCTATCCACAGGTGAAAAGATCACATCCCTTTCCAACCTCCCTTCTAGAACAGAACACTACATTTCACCAATATCAGTACCCTTGCTACTGTTCAGCAGTTTGGTATGTTTAACCCACCTTTTGCAGACATATCATCAATATTTCCTGCCACTTGGGGGAACAGGCTATACTGATTACAAAATACTGGTTCTATAAATCTGATCATTTTAATGATAAACCAGAATATTTTAGGCTTTCTTCTCCCTGAAGAACCAAGAACAATTGCAGATTGATTGTAAACCATTTAAAGACCTTAAGGCTGTAAGCTGTGAATATAATTTCTTTCTCTAGGGGAAGAAAACAAAACAAACGAACAAAGAATTTTCTAGTTCTTACATCTCTACATAATAACTTAGTATGTGGGTGAAGCTGTTAATTCAGATCTGGGTGATGAATTACTACTGCAACTTTCGCAAACCATAGTTATCACCAAATCCTTCTCAGCTGCCTCTTTCAGTGACCCATGTTCATTGGCATGTCAGGCAGAGGAGGAAGACAGTGGTGAACATCATAGAACACAGGCATACGGCCAAGCACAAGTAGCTTTGATCCTTGGTGAATGTTCTCTGCAATGCTCACAGAAGTTAATAAACAATAGTTGTAGTCAGTGGCCCCAATTCAGCAGGAATTCCCTCTTTAAATGCAAAATTTTGGACAGTTTAGAGGCTTTAAGTTAGGGTACAGAGTTTGAGAAGGTGTTCTCCAGACTGACCATAGTAATCTACTCCCGTCATGGCAGGTGGACACTGCCCTAAAAGCTGAATGGAAACTACATAGATTACTAAAATGCCTTTTACTTTACATTTAGGGGCAGGTTATTCCTGCAACTATATCCTGCTGCCAATGCTCAGTTAATAGGCTCCTGCAGTGAATAACATCATGTGCTCTGTCAATTATTAATAATAAGACAATCATTTTCACATCAGAAAGCTGCCTTGTAATGTGATGAGCTGTATTGTATGAATGTATCAAAGCTCAGTTGCATAACATCACCAGTTTACTAAGCAAACTTTGAACAAAATTTGTTCTCCAGTCTGCTGAGTCCTAATTTTCATGAATTGTGTAGGTAGAAAATGTCTCTTTATTGGCAAGACTTTTTCAAATATGGTTTGTATTTTAGGTGCTTGATTTACAGCTACATTGCATTTATTCTAACACATCATTGATCCTCTGTCTCATACATCAGATTTAGTTACTTTTTCATTGTATAATTTCTAGGTGACAGTGGCTATCCACAACAGAAGCAGCTGATGGATTTAATTTGATTTTGCCCTTATACAAGTTACTAGTTCACTTACTCAGAAATCATTGATCACTCAAAGGTCTTCTGGGATTGCGAAATCTCATTCTCAGTGTCTTTTCCAATTGTCAAAACACAGATTCAATACCACAGCTGACATTCTTGCAGTCTGCCTAGTTCTGCATAACACAGCAGTCAGCCATGGGGCTATAGTCAATGATGGATATCTCAAAGGATGACAAGGCTAAATCTTAGTGACTTCAGACATAGCAGAAAGGTAGATCCTTCTGAAAAGTGGGTTTACTGATGATAAGTAAGGGCCAGCTCAGTGACAGCCATATCTTTAACAAGGAAAAGAAAGAACTGGGAAAAGATAATTAGAGATGAAAAAGGGAGATAGTTAAGGAAGAAGAAAATGCAGGAGTTATATACAAAGATTCATAGGTCTAAATTCAAAGAAACTGCAGCACTTAGCATTGCAAGATGATTGGATGCAGAGGGGAATATAATAACAAGAGATGAGGAGAAGACAGAGATACTTAATGCCTTCTTTGCCTCTGTTTTTAACAGCAAGACATATTGCCTCCAGGACAACTGGACTTCTGAACTGGTGGATGGGGTAGGAGTGCAGTATAACCCCCCTGTAATCCAGGAGGAGGTATTTAGAGACTTGCTGAGCTACTTGGATCCTCACAAGTCCATGGGACCAGATGGGATCCATCCTAGGGTGATGAAAGAGATGAACTCACTAAGCCACTCTCCATAATTTACCAACAGTCCTGGCTTACCAGTGACGTACCAGAAGACTGGAAATTGGCTAATGTGACACCCATCCACAAGAAGGGCTGGAAAGATTATCCAGGTAATTATAGACCTGTCAGCCTGACCTCAACCCCAGGAAAAGCCATGTAACAGATAATCCTGAGGGCTACTACACAGCACTTGCAAAATAACTATGACATTAGATCTAGTTAACACAGATTTAGGAGAGGTAGGTCTTGCCTGAGCAACCTGATTTCCTTTTATGAACTGGCGACTCACCTGGTTGATGAAAGAAAGGCTGTGGATGTTGTGTACTTGGACCTTAGCAAAGCCTTTGACATGGTTTCCCAAGGTGAGCTTCAGAAGAAACTCTCAGAGCGTGGATTGGATAGAAGCATTTTATGTTGGGTTAGGAATTGGTTGGATGGACGAGCCCAGAAAGTGTTGGTGAATGGTGCCACATCCAGCTGGCAGCCAGTCACTAGTGGAGTCCACAGGGACCAGTGCTTGGCCCGGCACTGTTCAATATCTTTATTGATGACATGGATGGGGGAATTGAGTCCACCATNTTCACAGAGAGAGTGATCCCTCTGTGGAATGGTCTGCCCAGGGAGGTGGTGGAATCACCATCCCTGGAGGTGTTTAAGAGAAGACTGGATGAGGAACTCAGTGACATGGTCTAGATAATGGGACAACGGGACAGGAAATTAGGTTCTGTCCATTAGGCTCCAGGGTTATGGGTTCGATCCCTGCATGGGCATTAGCTTGGGAGTTGGACTTGATGATCCCTGTGGACCCCTTCCAACTCAGAATATTCTGTGATTGAATTCCTTTATCTGTGGCTCACTGTTCCCAGGTAACACACAAGATAGTGTTCTCTGTACAACCCATTCAGTTCAATGGCAAGACAGCAAGCCTCATGGAGGTACTGTCAGAACAATAATCACTTTTAAAGTGGTTGTAAAGATCTTCTAGTCACTAAGTGCACACAAAGAGGTAAGAGGAGGTTAATGAAACTTGAGGAAGTGTTTATGTTCAGTCAGGTTACTTCATCCTGAGTTTTTCAGAGTAGATAAGTAGAAAAGAAAGCTATTGGGAAAGTGGATGACATTTAAAAGAAATAGTATTAAAGTCCTGCATTATGAGAATAAAGACAACTATTTTGTCAAAAGAAAACACATCTATCTTCATCTGGAAGAAACAACAGATAGTTCCTGTTACCCGAGGGAATTCTAAACCTTGAGCTGATCTGTGCACCTACTGCACAATTTTGGAAGCATGCATCAATATTTAGGCTACCAGTTTTGGAACAAATGCATTACCAAACATGAGGGTTTTTTCACAGAAACAAACATTAAAATCAGAACAGACATGCTTTAACCACAAATTGTTTTCTGAACACATTTGCCAGTCTCATTTCAAGTTGTCTGAGCACCTGAGATTCCATTTCCCCTTTCCTAAATGCAGCCAGCTATGCTGAGTAACTTTGCTCTGAGAGGCATTGTTTATTTTCTCCTTTTTGTTTTGCTCATCCTTTGGAAGACATGAAAATATTTTTCTCCCTATGTGCGTGAAATCCATCCACAATCATCAGCTACTATGTTTTCTTCTCATAATCTTGTTTATATTCAAATAGGCACTAATGTTGCTGCGCTCCATCAAGAGATTTGGCCAATACTTTCAAAACAGTAAAAGTAAGACGGGAAAATGATGAGGAATTACATTGCCAGTAACACAGTATTTAAAATCCCTTGGTTGGATTGCAGACCATGATACATATATTTAGAACTGCAGGTTTATTTCAACTGGAATTTTTTTTAAACTGAATGAAAGCATAGCTTCTGAGGCAAGAACTGAAGCCTTGAAACAGAGGGGGAGTGATCCCATACTTAACATCACCACTCAGAGCTATGATCTCTCACTATTTTGCTACAAACATCCTGTGCAGCCTTAGTTGAGTTGCTTAGGGGTTTTTTGTGGCTTAATCCCCAATCTTTGAGATAACTATGACTTAGACTCCCTATCTCACAGGCACACAGTGAGGATAAATGCATTAAAGAAGAATTAATATATCACAATATAGTGATAGGAATTCAATATCCTGCATACGGAGTAATTTATCTTTTTGTGTGCTGGATCAAGTACAGTTTCTAGGTGTGTGCAACTATAGAAGTCTAATCTATTAATATATAAAGAAACCAAACAATCTCCAGACCTACATTCCTGTATATGAAACCATGAAGAGGAACATAAACATGTAGGTGTAGAGTGGAAATGCTAAAGCAGAAAAGAACAGAATTTTTTTTTCCCTAATTACAACAGGCATAAAACATGGGTAGGAACAAGTTAAACATATATGAAGAAATTTGTTCATTCTAACAGAATAAACCAGAAAACACAACAAACCCAAACAACTGTAACACAAATTCATGCATAAACTGGATATATAAGTACTTAGACACATTCTAAAAAATAAACTCCTTAACATTATCTGTGTAAGGAATACACTATAATTTACTAGCATATGAGTTATATACTGTTCCCAGGATGAAACCTCCATATTTCTTGCTCCACACTACACTCCCTATAAAATAGCTTTATTAGAGTTTAGCAATATTAGGGAAAAAATGAAGGCAATGTCTATAGCTCCCATTAAAAGCCAGATCATACATTTTACAGTGATTATAGAGTAATATACTATAAAAAATGAGTTTTCACCAAATATTCAAAATTATAGATTTATTCAAATTCCCAGAGAAAAATCAAACTTGTAAATGGTGCAGATTATATATCCAATAAAATATTTATTGTTGCACAATGTATATTGTTAACTGTGTTGACTACTTTTCACCAAGGTGTCAGAGAAATGAAAAATTAACCAGTGCAGAATACAAAATAGGGTTTTTTGAGTCCTAGAGCTAGTTCACGAGCATACAAAACAGAATGTATTCAGAGCTGTAATATAGAAATTCTTCAGAGAAGAAGACACTAGAGCTGAATACCTGACAGCAGAACAAAACAGAGAACAGCATTAAAGCCTTGTAGTCAAGGTGCTGCATGCAAATGCAGGAAGACCTGAATTAGTAATGTTGAAGGTCTAGCTAACATAGACAGTGGCTCTGTCAATGAATGTTTTAATGACATCTTACTAGTTTAAGGGCTAACAAGTGCATACATGCAGCCTGATGGAATTCTGGAAGTTCAGTGAATACGTGATATAAAATCTCTTCAGGTTTATCAAAAACAAGTAAATATTTGAATATCCTCCTTCTCTGCATGTTCATAAACTGACCTATGAAAATCACACATTGTTGCTTGAGGTACGTGTTTCTGTTTTCAGCATTAATCATAATCACTACTGACCAACCCCCAATTGCCTACCATTTATTCTTTTTCAAAATTTACATGAGTATTCATTTAAACTTCAGCTACAGGGCAGTATATAGTGGTCATACTATGAAAAGGAAAATTTAATAAAAAATAAAATTCACTATTTTGCACCTTAATACTGTGACTTTAAATAGTATTTTGCATTTAATATCACATAATATCAAACAGTGAGACTAGTTAGGGTGAGAGGAGAAAGATGGCTGTCTGTTAAATCCCAAATGCTGTGAGGTAGCTGCTTTTTCTGCTCAGCCACCAGCACTGTGATGCTTCGAGAAGGAACAGGGGTAGAGAATGAGGCAGAATGTACTTTGACTGTTCCAGCAGCCTGGCCTGGACCATTCCAGCTCCCTGCTTGAGGAACCAGCTCTTCTGGAAGAGGGTGGGCAGCAGTGTGGGTCCAGCTGGGCTATGGCTGCAGAACAGGGTTGAGCTCAAATGCTGCTTTTTCAGCATTTTGTCAGGCTGGCACATACTTACTCTGTGTGCAATGGCACTTCCAAGCTTGGTGTGGCCTGTGCTAAAGGCTGGAAGAGGAGAAGCTGAAGTAGAGAGATCAAGAGCAAGGATGAAAGTTCCATAGTATTTGATGTTTGGGGGCGGTTTTGCCCATTGTAATTTGTGAATGGCCAGGTCAGGTCAGAAATGCTGTGCTGTGCAGCTTGGCCAGAGCAATAGCTCAATTCCAACCCTGTCTGATGTTGCCAGCCTACCTCTTATGCTTGTTCTCAATTAGGAAGTACTGTAGGTCATCTCAAAATGAAAAGGACAAAAAGATGTATGTATTTGACAATGAAAGTTTGCTGAATATGCATTTCAGAATTAGCTACCTTAAAGAAACTGGTCCATAGGCTACAATACTTCATTTTAAAAGAAAAATTACCTCAGCAAGCCCTTGGAGATGTGTGCTGGCTTTCTTAGCCCAGCCACACGGCAGCCACAGGTCTTGGTTTTTTGGAGGACAAAAGAGGTGGAATTAATTGAAAAATTTAGGTTAGATGTTCTCTTAGGATATGAGAGTTCCTGTAATTTTTAATGCTTTTTCTGTCAGCACTTGACTTCTGCACATTTTCAAAATCTTTTTTAATTTACACTGAAGCAGCTGGATTATGCCACCAGACAGCATGAACTCTGTGAAAGACACACTATTTTTGTCCGCATGTTCCTGGTGTGCAAGGCAGGAGAGCGGAGCACACACACACTTGGATGAGATGAACCCTATTCCAACATCTTTCTGGTTAGAAAGACTACAGCTTGGAGGCCCACCATATACCTGCAGGATGGCAGGGCCAACTACAGAAAACTAGATGTTTAAAACTTCCTAAAGCAATGCTTGAGATGCCTAAAAAACAAGCTCTTAGGAAATTTAGACTGTGAGGAAGCTTTTTTGAGATCAGTCAAAGCTTCAGTGTATTACTGAACTCCAGGTTCCCATTCTAAGAAATTCTGGTAAAAACCAAACCCCTCTTGATATTTAAATAGACTATGGAGAGCAAAAGGTGAATAGGTCTGGATGCCTGCACAAACAGGCAGGTGGCAGTTGGGCAGGACCAGCCTTTCTGCCCTGCTGACTTACTGTTGTGGAAGGAATCTCATTGCTGAGGATAAAGATGGGCAAAGCACAGGAAATTTGCAGCTTTTTATACTCATGAAGCAAAAGGATTAAAAATACCATACAGAACAAAGGTTTACAATGGATCAGCCACACATTAGGGTGGAAGGAACAAAGGTCTTATAAAAGAATAAATGAAAAACTTATGCTGTATTTCCTGAGACTATAGGCAGCCCTAGAGACTTGTAAGTATTAGTCAGACCAAAGGCTGCCAGATGCTTCCAGAGCCCTGGCTGCTCACTGGGCAGTCCAGGCCTTCCCAGCAGGGCGAGGTGAGTCAGTTGGAGACTAAAGGGGTACAGAGCATCCCAGAGAAACAATTTTTTGGTTTTGTCTTTGTTTTTAAGCATGTTTCCTTCACAAGACATGGTCTGAGGCTCCATTATGTTTTCTACTTAGGGATTTTAATGACATTTTTTCTTTGTTTAGATTATTTCCCTCACTTGAAGAGTTTTGCAAAACCATGATGTCTGGTTAACGGTGGCTAGCCTGTGGTATCAAACAATACTCCACAAGTCTTATCTTTAATAAATTAACTCAAGGTATCAGCCTTCTTTCTTTTGCCTAACTCATTTCCCAAAGTAAAGGAAACCAAGAGCTGAATTATTCTCTTTTTTTTCACCTTTCCTCTAAATTCTTTATAGCTTACATTTTAGAATCTGAAGATCAAAGCTTACCCTCCATTTCCATGCAAAAGTACAGTCAGATGAAGCTTTGGTACAATTGATATCTATTGACAAGAAAGAATTCGCCATCAATAAATACTTTTATCATGCCTTTCTCAACTGTAGTAGAGTTCTTTCCCAGCCCCAAGATGGAGATGTGCTCATCTTCATGATTTACTGCAGCCATATGAGCTGAACTAGTCTCAGTAAAAAGTGCTTTAGGCACATTATATGATTTTACTTCTCTGTTTTTTTCAGTTTCTCGTTAAGTGATAACAGACAAAAGCTCTCCAAATAAAAAATAACCAAAACAACATTTCAAGTCAAATTCTCATACTTACTTATTTTGGGCTGCTTGTCTGAGCAACAGGAATGATGGCGTGAGCAGCGCATGTGATATTTAACCAGAAACACAGTTCAGTTTTGTGACCATTAATTCTCCAGGGAAGACTAGCAGGAGATGACAGAAGACTGTGGAAAAGAGAAGTTCATTATTTAAAGGAAAAGACATACAGGAGCACATAAGGAAGGAAGTGAAAAGCCAGAAGGTAAGGCTGTCTTTCATTAGGAAAAGAAACAATTCACCATTGCAAAAACATGCAGCCATGAAGTACTCCTGTGACTCCCTGCGAGGTTCAGAGCTCCATGTTACAGGCAGCACTAGCAGAAGCAATAGTTTAATCCCTATGATTTATTCAATTCAGCAAAAATTTATTACTTTCTTCATTGCTCCATTTGTTCTTTAAAGTGATACAAGTCTTCACAGAGCAGTGAGAAATTTAGTTAAGATATTTTTTAATAAGTGCTCATCTTTGGAAAAGTGAGAATCTAGCCTCATTGAAGGCCAGAGTAAGAATGAAAACACACACCTATCAGACTTGTAGCTTTCTTTAAAGATCTATCTAAATAACTCTAACTATCTATGATCCCTTGTGGGTCCCTTCTAGTTCAGAATACCCTGTGATACTATCAAAGATTTCAGAATTTCTTGTATTCTAAAACAATTAATTTTAATTTTATTTAATAGTAACAGTACAATAACCTGAATAATTCTTACCCTTCTAAGTTTATCTGATGAGATAACAATATAAAATATACTCTTAAGAACAAACTGTTTCCTTTACAAGCTCTGTTTTTCCAGTTAACTTCAGGACCTCAGTACAGGATACCATACTCTTCATTCATTTACTTTAATTTCACTTCATATGAAGACTTCATAACCCTTAAGGCAGATTTTTCATGGTGAACTGCAACATGCTTGCTATATTTAAGATCTTGCTGGGACAGAGAAGGTTTTCATAGAGCTACGTTAACATACATATTTTGCTCATTTATTCCAGAAAGGGATGGCAATACTCATATATATATATATATACTTCTATATTAAAAAATACTAAAAGGAAGAACCCCATTAAGGGCGATGATTCACTTATACCTCAAGAGTTTAAGTAACATCCCACTACAGCTCAGGACAAGTCATGGAATAAAAACGAGGGATGAACAATTTACCAGAACCGAAGAATGTCTTTAGGAGCAGTAGATAATTTCCACTTGTTCTTGAAAGAGATGTTGTTGTTCTTTTCATACCACTGATTCAGAAGCAGTGACTTCAGGTATCTCGTTAAACATAGAAGGGAAAAAAAATGGACATTGTTGTCAGATGCAGCCAAGGTTTAGATACAAAATACTAAATCTAATACAAGCAGATGAAGATACTCTAAAAAGGGTAAATAACTACGAGGAGTTATTTTCCTGTAATTTAAGGAAGCTCTGTTGCTTCTTGCTAAATTTTCCATTAAATAGACAGGCACATATATGAATATATATGAATACATATGCCAACATCATCAGAAATGAGCAGTTCCAACCTCTTTCCTACGGCCTCCTCCACACCAGCTGACACAAGTATCTTCTCTCTGAGACATATCCTCATCCCTTCCCACTTCCTTAGGGCATTTGTCACTTATCAGACATGTTGTGAAAGCGGAAGCCCAGCATGTGTGTCCAAGGACAGCTTCATGACTCAAGGGCAGCCTGGTTTGGGATGGATGCTGCTGGCCACTCCAGGGTGCTGCACTACACCATCCAGAGCCAGCAGCACTCAATGCAGCGCTTGTCTTTTCTGCTACTCTACAGGAGCATACAACAAGTCGCAGATTGGATGACCTGGTATTTGCAGCTGCATCTTAATACTCAAATAATAATTTAGTACATGTGAATAAATAAAACCATATGGTATCAGTCCTCTGTGCAGATCCTGATAACATGTGTGCTTACTCTGTGATATCAAGTGGAAAGGAACAAGAGTTTACCTCTTGTTCTAAGACCCAGTACAGACATTGCCTACTGCAATCAAATGTAACTGCTCTGAGACACAAGGCAGATGGGATACAGAGACTTGAAGTGCTACAAATAAAATTTAAAACAGAACTTTTAAATATTCATTCTGAACTATAAAGAGAGCTGTGGCTTTTGTGTGCTACAGATGGCTTGGAAATGCAGTGCAAACAAAGGACCAATTTTTGAATACTCATAGCTGCTCTATCATAATAGCTGGAGGCCCAAAACTCCAGGGGTTTGAGATGATTCAACTAGATCCTCTTACCTGCCAAATTTCATCAAAGCAACATTGCCTTTACCATCTTATAAGGGATGAAAGAAATATGAATAGTGTGGGGGGTTTTAATGAAACATGGACTGCATAAGGTTGAACAAAAAATTACAATATGAATGGAAAGTGCAAGGGAAAGGGAAAACCATTTTTATCATACATCCTTAAAGCATCCTATAAGATGAAATCTGTACTTTTTATAGATTGAAAGATTAAATAGAAATATTTGGTAGATTTAGATAAATGAAGGAAATAAACTAAAAAATAAACATAATAAAAATCCCTGCCAGTCATAATCAATGAGAAACTGCTGACTGATTGCCAAGTATGGCCTTAGGTTTAAATCTGGGAGAGACACATGTGTTCCTTTGTAAGGTAGTGGGGCACGACCTCATCAATCAGAGATTATTCTCTGCATAACCCTTTATAGCAAGAAACCACTAACACCAGCTCCTCATCTGCCTTCCAGACAGAGGCTAGCTGATACGAATATAGCTGGAAAGGGACTAAGCCTGAATAACACTGCTGCTAAGACCATCCATTGCTGCATTTACATAGCAGTAAATCAGTATTTTCAGATGCTATTAGCTACTAGCATAGATTATAAAGTCCTTGGCTCTAGAGAGGGGATACTCTCCCACCTTTTGTATGTATTTGAGGTTCTACAATAATGGAACTGGAAAACAAAGTCCAGAAGACAGTTGGAGTGTCTGTGGGAGAGCAGGAATCACCAGAGGGGGAGAGAGAACCCCTGAACGGCCAACAGTCCTCTAAATATATGAGCCACAGAGAAAAACACGGTCTGTGTTGTTGACAAGCTAGAAGCCAGGCTTATGGGTAATTATGAGGTATCACTGCCAGCTGAAGGGAGAATGTGCAGGAATAGGAGGAGAAGGCATGAGGGCTTGATAGAAAATGCAACCACCCTGTAATGATAGTGAGAGCCAAGACAGAGTCACAGGCTGATACTATGTAATGGATGATGGCTGGAAGGAGAAAAGAAGACTATGGTTACCTGTGAAATCAACCAAATTAGCAAAGAGGAATGCACAGAGGGAGGCAGTCTGGACAGCACAAGCTGTCGGGCAACGGATGGTAGCCACAACACTGACAAAGGCAGCTCTAGTTCTTGCTGTCCATTCAAAGTTAGAGAAAAGGATTCTGTGGAAATCAAGAGGTTATGTGAGTTGGGGTAAGCATTTTACTTGTTTCCAGACAAGAGAGGAAAGTGGCAATTTATGTCAGGGAACTAGCCTGCTGGTCTGAGCAATGGTCCCGGTAAGAGGTGTAAACTGACGCACAAACCTGCAACCTTGATGGAGAGACACAGGATACTGCACTGCCAACAGGAAGAGAGAAAGGACTTGGCAAAACTTGAGAAAGCAGGCAGGAGGACTAGGGCCTCGTGTTTGGCTGGTTCCAGACCTGAATCAGAGAGTAAGCAGGGATTGTAGTCAGAGTGTATTTTGGCCTCTGTTTGGAGCTAAAGCCAAAGAACAGCAGATGATCAGAGGAGAAGGGGTAGGATCCTCTAGCAGAATATAGAACTTTTCCAATGACCTAAGTGTCCTTTTGTGAGTAACTGCTTTCCATGACAGTGTCCCAACAGATTACTTAAATACCTTCAGCACAGTACAGTATCCAAAGATAAAACTGAATAACTTTTCATGAAATCTGCCTCCAATAAAAACACCTTTATTGCTCTGGGCTAATGTGTAAGTTAGTGAGAGGTTATGGTTCAGCTTCTACAGCCATTTTATGTAATAGGAAAAAAAATGCACAGGGACCTCATCTATCAGTCCTCTAAAATATAAAAACAAAGTTTTAAGCTACACTTCATCATAGTAATAGGCTCTCAGCTATTTTCCTAAACTCTCAGACTCACTGCTGTCATTCTAGGCAGAACCAGACAATCTGACTTAACTATCTTCTTGTAACTTGCTGCATTGTGACCCTCCCTTTTGAATATATATATATCCTCAATATTTTTTAATCCTTTCCTAAAACACTGGCAAAATGACTGCTACCCTTGTGGCACACAGATATGGATGTTTACAGGCACAGAAGCCACAGTGCCCTAGGGCCTCCTTCCCTGGGGGCTGCATGTTGCTGGCAGGGCTTGGCAGAGGGTGCCATTGCCTCTCCAGGACCAATCCTCTCCTAGCTTCTCCTGCTTCTTTTCTGGAGGGATAGCAAGCATTATAGTGTGGTTATACTTGTGTGTTGTAAGGGCACAGTGACTGACATTAAAATAGCATAAACTTAACCCTGAAGTGAGTTTCATGGTCTACAAATGTGTGTATTTGGATGCTTAACGAAGCTGCCAGCCCCCTTCCAGGATGTAGTTTTCTTGGGGACACCTTGGTCTGCATCTGTCTTCAAATGCCTTCTTCTGGGCTGTCATTTCCCTACACATCTGATGGAAATGGATTTCCCGTGTCTCCCTTTCCTCCAGTATACTGCCATACCCAGGCTTGCCCATGCTGTGCATTACTGAGAGAAAAGACTCCAAAATTAGAAGACTGGCTTTAAAATTATAAGCTGGTTTCAGTGATCAACAAATACAGTTCAGACTGCAGTTTTGGCTGTGCTCACATCTGCTGCAGAAAGAGGAAGCCTAGCTCTTTATAAAACACCAAGTGTTCCGTAAGAATCAGAGTGAAGGAGGAGTTATTTTTGTTGGCCTGATGCCTTCTTTACAGTCTGTAATATAACAATTCATGCACCAATATCATGAGACAAGGCAGGGCTGTCACCATCAGTCTGTTGCCTAATGCTTCATGTTTGCAGTAGTAAAATGACTCATGTTTGCTAGCTCCTGCAGAGAGGCAGGCTGGGACCAGGAATCCTACAGGGACAGGTGCTGTCCCATGTCTGTATCTTCATCTGGAGACAGGTGCAATATGCACCATGTGCTGCTGTGGCTTCAAAACACTGCCTGTGCCCTGGTCTCTTTGCTTCTGTTGGTAAAGTGAGAATTGTCACACAGTGCCACAAGCAGCAGATAACAGGATGGATTTATATCACGTCCACAGTGATATGTGTTCCTGAAGGAAAGCATAGTCCAGTTCCTAGAGCTGTCCTGATGCAGGTGACTGAGAAGGACCTGTGCTTATAAAGCGCTTTTGGACTCTCCTGAAGTCAAAAGACTATATGAAGTGTAAACTCGAGTGTTACAAATCCACTTTAGTACAGCGGTGAGTGTCCCCGTCTCTCACGAGGTGATTCCCACCAAGGAGGTAGTGGTGCTGTTTAAGAGTTGGACTCGATGATCCTTGTGGGTCCCTTCCAACTCAGGATATTCTGTGGTTCTGTGTTATTCCTTTACACTCCCATTCAGAAGAGACCACCAGCATATCTTACTGCTCTTTCTTCCCAATTCTGATCCCTATGCAGTTTTCACCCCTGTCATGAAAACTCGAGGGAACTCATACTGCCTACTTTAACATCCCAATTCCCTGGTCTATGAGAGACTATATACATAGTAGTATACTTCTGTCAAAGCCTTAACAGTTAACTCTCCCCCAGGAATCCCTTGGTCTTGTGGAGAGAAGCACTGGAACAGCAGGGGCCTTGCTGTGATTGTTTATAGACTGGATCACCAGCTCTGGGAGACCAACAGGATAAACATGACCCAAACTGTTTCCTGTATCATCATAGTAAACTTAAAAAGATGCTGTTATAAAATGTACTTAAATTGGAGGCGCTTACTTTTTAATTTGCAATTTTAAATGTGAGCATGTTATAACTTGTAGATGAACATTTCTATAAAGATAATTACATATGGCAAGACAGAAAAACTTTTTAAAGCATTTTCTCTTGAATGTGTGCCTGAATTCATTTACAACTGTTGCTGCTTTAAACACTTCAGGCAGAATAAGTGGATGGCACTAAACAGCTTAGCTGCAATTATTATGGAATGTCTGAGGTATAATTTCCCCTGCGGTTTTGTTAGGCGTGCAAAATTCATAATTCTGATTTGTGGCAGGTACTTATTACCCATCGCAGGTGGAGATATGCAAATATTATTCTAGTAGGGGTGAACAGCCTTTATTTCAGTATTCAGCTATTAACGAGATTTGTGAGTCTGGTACTCTGGGGCCATTTAATTAATTAGATGGTACAGATAAAATATAAATTGTTTTGTAGGCTACACAATTCCAGTTCTAGAAGATGTAAAATAAGGCTAAATGAACTTAGTATGGACTGATTTGTTGTTTCAGTATGGCACAGGATAGAGGCAAATTCTGACTGTTATTTTTGCCTATAATAATCCTTGCATTGTCAAGCATTGTGGGAAAGGGATGTTATTTATTTGTCATTATTATTAAGAATGTCTATCGGTTATCCTATTTATAAAAAATTGCTGACATGCATCAAACAAGCTAAAAAATAAGCATGTTCTTTAATAGAAGCCAATATGTGCATGTTTCAGAATAAGCATTTATTTTCAAGACATTTAGATTTGGTAGGATATTATAGTCTCAAGGTCTGACACTTCTATTTTAAATAATCATTTCCATGGGATAGATAAGCTGAACTTGCTTGGGAGGGGTGGTGAAGAGGGAGCAGAGGGAAGCTAAAGAAGCATATTAGCATCTAGACTTGCAAATAATTCTACTAATTGCTTAATTAATGTATCTCTTCCCCTAAAGCATGATTTCTTTAATCCTCCAGAAGATTTCTGGAAAACCTTGAATACAGGAATCAGGGTTAAAAAATTCCCAACATCCTTTTATTCTCCAGAGTGATAGTTATAATGGCCACAATAAAAGAAACAGCATTTACCAGGAGCTACAGTGAACTACATGGCAAGACATTCACCCTACCCTTATATGGAGGAAATAAAATGCATGAGGCATGAGACCGGAAATTGTTAGCAAACTGTCGACATTTAAAGGCAGGCATTGACCATTATATTAGTTTTAAATTGCAGTAAAATTCTACACCACACAATTACAGTACTATAAACATTGAATGAAAACCAGTTAGTTTTACTAAAGTAGGAGTATAAACAGCAGTCACTCTTATTGGTTTATTGAACATATTTTGGGGCCCATTCCAGCTGTCTTTATTAGCTCTAATGCAAATGATTTTACACTGCTATTTTGCCAAGCCCTGGTAGCTGTACTGCTGCAAACAGACACTGCTGCTTTGTGTCTGCTGGAGCCTTACTGACAAATACAATAAACGATACATAAAATGAATAATAACAAAGAACTGGCACCATATGAGAAAAGGAAAACTAAGAGGGGGAAATTATACTGTAAGCCTAGGAGCTATTGTATGGGTTTGTCCAGTGTAACTCAAAAGCATACAAGTTTAAAATTAGGTATACAGCAGGAGAGGCTCTGATCAGTTCCCCACAGGGTGGACAGAGCCAGTCAGGGAGCTACGTCGCAGCTGGCACAGCCCTGCAGCTGGGGCTGCCAGGGACCTGTCCAACTGACTGGGAGGGCTGCAAGGAGATTAAGGCATGATAGATCCCACCAAGGGCTGGAGCTTGGCAAGAACAGATAGAGTCTCATGGAGACGGGAGTAGGCTGGACCAGGCCAACCATGTCTGAGTGGGATGGTCTTCTGGCCAGGGAAAAGGTCTGCAAAGACTGCATTTAATCCAAAGAAAGAGTTTCTGACCTTGGAGTCGTCCTGCACAGGAGAGGTGCAAACCTGATGTCTTTGAATAACACTAGGCTGCAGAAATAAATGAGTGTAAGGTAGAAAGTAGAGCAAATTAAAAGCAGAAGGCATTGATTGGGATCTGAGTAAAAGGGCCAGTCATATTTTGTGGGTGAACAGAAGTGATCATCTAAGATATTTGTTGCGGCTCAGTTTTCAGTAAGAAAAATCAATTGTGTTTCTGGTGCAAAATTCCCCAAAGCAGTGGAGGCTGCAAAACTAGCATGATGTATAGGGAGAAGAGCTGTGGGTAACTGAGTCTGACAATGGGATTTCCAACAGAGGAGAGTAGTGGGCATTTTCATTACAGTACCAGCACAGGTAACTTCATGGTTTGGCTCATTCGTTAGCTGTGTTTTGCACACTGAGAAACTTGGGAAATCTGAGTGCTAGTGCAACGGAAATTAAAGAGGTATACCTTTGTGTTGCATCACAATATTCAATTCATAAACAAACCCTGCAAGCAAGCAGTAGAGATTGAGTGAACAGCTTGTACAGACAAATCAAATACAAGCACAATAATCAGAACTAGAAAAAATCTCAAGGAGGAAAACATATTTTAGTAAAATACAGAACAATAGAAATGCCAGTGATGTGCATGGAAATGTTTTAATATAAAAATAATAAATACTTACAAAGTTCAGATACAATGAGGCCAGGTTACCCGCAGGCTTTAGATAAAATGCAGAAGAGAGTCAAACTCATTTCATTCTCACCTCTCATAGCACTTGCAAAACATGGACTGCATCTGCTCCACATAACAGCAAATTGGTTAGGAAAAAAAATTAAGTCTAGATCTCCACAGAATAAATACACCAGAATAATATTCTGAATTTAAATACCTTAAATTGGATAAACAATACCCCATGGGTAGAACCTTTAAAAGACTATTTCTACAGAAGATGAAATCTAGAAAACAGTTTTAATTAAATCTTTCCAAGGACTTCATAAAAACCCAGGCACAGCAGCAGTGCTACATGCAGTACCTCTACAACAGCTCTGAGCTATACTGTCCAAAGTAAAGGAGGAGTTCTAATATTTCCTTTTATTTTTTCCCCTAGGTATGCACACACCAACACATCATTAGTTCAAAATCAATGCACAAATGAGATATGTGATCAGAGAATTACATCTATTCACAGCAGCACAAAGAGCAGTGCCAATAGCCAAGGGCAGCTCCTGAGCCATTGAGGGGAGCTATCCTGCAGCAGGAAATTGTTGCCTCTCAACACAGAAGGAACCGCTGCCCGCTGGTAGGTGATTATCACCAGCATTTTTTCAGAGCAACGTAAGCAAGCAACATTTTAGGTGGCACTATACTATCTACCAGGCATAGTATTTGCAGAGAGATAATGGAGCAAAAATGCCTATGTAAGGAACCTCTGCTCCACACAAAGATACTGCTGGGCAGGCATAATTCCTCTCCTACAGCGACTGCTCCTCAGTGCCAGGAGTGAGTGCCACTCACTGCATGAGCCCCAACCTAGGTGCAAAGAGCCAGCCAGCCAGCCGGGAGGAGTCACAGGCACTTGAGACCATGCCCCCCAAGACAGGTGCAGGAGGAGGCTGAGAGCCACTGAGTGCCTGTCAGGCCAGACACACACAGCACCTCAGCCACCACAGTGCCACTGCACCAAGATGCGCAGGATGAGCAGCACCACTTGCTCTGGGTTCAGCTGAAGACATACTCCTCCAAGAACATTAAGATGGCATTTCTCCCAATGCTCCTGTCATATACAGGAACCAATGCCAATCACGCAAAGCTGGGTAAGGGCTGATTGACAATTTTGAGAGCACTGGACATCATCCTAAAGCTCTATGATATATATGTAGAGGAAAAGTTAAACCAAGAAGAAAGGTTGTATTTGAGAAGGAAACACAAACAACAACAAAATATTACCTTGGGTGAAAAATCCAATAAGCAGCCTGAACCAAAACAGTGCCCAACCCCATCAAACCACCAGGAGGTTGATGATTCCCTGTTTCCTGTTATAACATCCATGTTTATTTATATATAGTGCTTTTTAATGCATACATTCAGCCAGCCCAGCTCAGTGTAGCTCCTCTGACACCAAAGTATGGTAGAGCTGCAAACATTACCTCAGCAAGGTAAGATCAATTTACACATACTATGAAAGCATTCAAAAATTAATTTAACTAATCTCCTGGTTTCACCTGACAGGAGGTAAATCTTTGCAATATGAAAGCAAAAACAAGAACAAACTCAGAACGGCACACTTTCATGTGCACCCTTGCCTCCCCTTGTCAAATTTAAAACAGTTATATCCAAAGGGCTGCAGGGAGATTTGAGAAACACATATTCTTCCTGTACACTTTAATCATCGTGCAAGCAAATGGCAGATGCTCCAAGAAGCTGGTGCTTGTGTAAACAAGAAACAGCATCACATGAACCCATGGCAGAAGCCAATACTCACAGAAACACATGCAGGGAGACTGGCAGTTTAAGCTATTGGACCCTTCGCTTAATCTTTAACATACAGTTGAGGATGTACAGCCCTACAGCCAAAGCGTGCTACAGTCACTGATACATCACTGATGCTCCTCAGTCAAGGGACAAACCTGCTTTATCAACCACACTTCAGTTTTCCCCACTTCTCCTCCTCTCCCTATGCTGCAACATCAAGCAGAGCTCCTGTAAAGCCACTAGAGAGGCTGACACCCTATGGGATGAAAATCTGATGCACAGGCTCACACCTGCCTGCTCTCCTCCACATACCACCACAGAAGTGCAGCATGGGGATTTCCATCCCCAAGAGGCAATACATAAGAGAGGAACAGAAAACTACCCTACCCATACCCTCCAATATTTACTTCTTCGCTGTCTTTGCTGTGGAAAAAAAAGCAATTCCTCCAGGACAGGTCATTGTTCCTTGACCCTAAACAAGAATACTAAACCAGGCTACAGGAAGTCATATGATATGGGTTAACATCTGCAAATATTAGATTTTTAAAATGGGAGTTATTCTTGAATATCTCTTCCATTCTGCATATCACACACACTGATTTGTTGTGTGGATGAAACAGGCTGAATGATCTGAACCCAGGAAAGTTTTTCATTGAAAACACTGAAACTAACTAATTCTTTCTACATTTTGCCTATCTTTTAAGCCTGGAAATTCCACGTTACACTTAACCTTTTTGTATAACACATCATTGTGGCTTTCCAACGTATTTCAGTAGGAGTCTCACAGCTTCCACCAGGTGCTTTACACTCTTCACAAAGCCCATCACCGCAGGAGGAGCATTCCCAACTTCAGGTATGTGTTTAATATGCCATATTCACAGCTGCATTTCCCAAAAATTATCTTTCTCTTTGCTGGAAAGGGATAAGCTTTCCTCTCCATCCTATAAAGGAGGAGAGCTCACAGCCTGCATATCCAGGCTACGAGCAGAGTTTGAACAGAAGATGATGGAGAACCTCATTCTATTGCTGTGATGTTCTTTTTTCAAAAGGCATTGAAGAGTGAATTTTGCAATTTACCAAAACATTGCACATCACAGAGCACAGACACATTTTCATGAGCAAATCATACTATAGAGAACTTGGCTTAATAATTATACTATACTTTTTCTGCATTTGCCTCAGGCCCTCATTCTTCTCTCTATCTCAGATGGTGAATAATTCCCATCTTTTGCATGGTTTTGATCTTGAAGGTGTTATTCATTAGGAACAGGTCCTTTAGGTCTTTCAACTTCTGTAGATCTCTTGGTATCATTTTCATCAAGTTATTTCTTGTGCTGTTTCCTCCTCCTGCCTTTCCATCTTCCTTCCAAAGGCTGGAAACAAGTGAGGTGAAACTCAATGCTTCTCTACTTACCCTGGTATGTCTGTTATCACTTAACTGGAATATCGATGGTGGTTCACATCTTACCACTACACCATGACTGCTCTTCTGCCTTCAATATGCTCATGTTAACCGGCAAAGCTTGTTCTAAAGACAACAGTTCTACTCAAAACTTTCTTAGTAATGCCATTCTAGTAAAAATCCTCTTTAAAAAAATCCTCTTTGTTTTAGGAGAATTTATGGTAACACTCTTCATTATTATTCTGTAAAGCTTATCCCTTTCCAAAAGTTTTGCTCCAGCCTTACTTGAAAGACTAATACATATATTTCATTTATTTTATATTTTACATTTTAGATGTATTTCCAGGAGGAATACTATAGACCAACAATTATTTATTCTTTATTCTTCTCCTGTTTTGCCACATAGCAAGTTCTTCCCCCTTTAAGCTTATATAAAATATTCTTTTTTCTTTAATCTTGAATATGTTACTTGGTCACACCCCCTATTCTCAGTATAATCACTGAGCTCCTTCCCACCTTAATCCCCTCTACCATCTGCCTCTCACTCCTGTACCATCATTCACATCTGTGAACCAGAGAGATGGAAGCAGATGAAAGACAGACTTCTGTTTTCTTCTTTTTTTCTTATTATTTTATCAGAAGCTTATCATTTTCTCCAAGAACTGAAGTGTCACAGAGCACTATCAAAGGCTACGAGTAATTTATCTCATTTTTCTCCTCAATGCATTACAATTCCCTTTGTCATGGGTTAACCCATATGAAC
>WEKX01021817.1:1137-14134 GCA_013390025.1 Pitta sordida
TTGCTCTTTACAACTACCTGAAAGGGAGTTGCAACCAGGTGGGAGTCAGTCTCTTCTCTCCGGCTACCAATGATAGAATGAGAGGACACAGTCTTAAACTGCATCAGGGGAGATTTAGACTTGACATTAGGAGGAACTTTTTCACAGAGAAGATGATCTCTCAGTGGAATGGGCTGCCCAAGGAGGTGGTGGAGTCACCGTCCCTAGAGGTGTTGGATGATACACTTGGTAGCATGATCTAGATATTAGGGGAGTGTGTTATTGGTAGGATGGGTTTTGGTAGCAGGATGACAACAGGTTAGGTAACAGATTAAGTTAGGTAACAGGTTGCACTCGATGATCTCTATAATCTTTTCCAACCTTACTAAATCTGTGATTCTGTAACATTCCCCAGATTCCAGTCAGCTGGGATCTCTCTGGGTTGCAGAGACCATTTAAAAATTATCAAGAGACCTTTTGTGAAGATATCAATTCGATCTTTGAGGATTTTGGGATGAATCCCATTAGGCCTCATAGATTTGTATGGACTTTGACTCCCTGTGTATGTCATTCTTGTTGAAGACGGAGGGAAAAAAGTATTAAACATCTCTACCTTGTCTTTGTCCCTTTTTATGAGGTGATGATCCTCATCATTTAATGGGGTTATGCTGTTTTTATACTGCCTGTCACCATTAATACATTTGAAAAACCTCTTTTTATTGTCCCTCAGAGTTCTGGCCAGCTTCAACTCCAGCTGAGCTTTGGCTGCACAGGTTTTCTCTCTACAGTGGCAAATAGCACCTCTATATTCTTTCCATGTTACTTGATCTTGTTTCCACTGGGCATACCCCTTTCTTTTTTGCCTTATTTCCCATAGAAGATCCCTGTTCAGTCAAGCCAGCCTTCTGCCTTCCCTCTTTGACTTCTGACATTTGGAAATTACCTGCTCCTGTGCCGTTCGGAGGTGATGTTTAAAAAGTGACCAGCACTAATGGACCCCAGCACCTGCAAAAATACTTTCAGTGTTCTGTATTTTAGGTATGTACAGGCACTTGTGACTCTGGCATTAGATGACCCTATGACCCTTCAAGAAGATTATTAATTTGACCAAGCTGCCTGAAGGAACCTCTCATATTTCTCTGGAGTGTTAAATGAGTCAGAGAGCTCTGTGAAGGAAATGCTAGTAGAAATTTGGAAGAAAAGATACAGATTGACATAGAAGAAAAAGCATTAAAAAAAAAAAAATAGAAATGAGAGATCTGCAGCAGATTAGATTTATGAAAAAAAAAATTAAAATTATACTTAAAATCACTCTATACTGTCTCAATTTGTAGATTTAATGTTCTTTCCACATTATAAATGTGAACAAGTGTTCTTGTTCCTTCATTAGCAACAATATGATTTTAAAAACCAAGGAGATTTTCAGCATGTTTAATCAGTTTGGTAACTGGTTTGAGCTTTTGCCTGTTAAAAGAGATACTCTTACATAACAGATTTGATTTGTGCAGCACAGTGAGGTTTTGAACTCAGCCTATTGTTTGCTACCAAATGAATTCTCGTCTGTCAGACAATGTATCATAGTGCTTGCAATTTGCTGACACTTCTGCTCTGGACAAATCTCCAGTTAGGGGAAAAAGCAGAGCACCATCTTTTTGGGAAATCAGATGACCTTGTCGACAAACTTTTCCAGGTGTGGTAGATCATAGACCAAATGTTGTGCTTTATAAGTTGCATGGCAAATGTCCATAATTTGTCTTGGATGATAAAACTCGTATATTATGGAAGCCTTAATAGCAATTTGGAATAGAACCCATGGATAAAACCTATGCCAAGAGAAATGTCAAGCAATGTGTTTTTCACTGCATCCCATTGTTGCTAAATATCTTGCATATCTACTGAGGAAGACACATTTTTTGAGCTGTCTTTAAGTTCTCAGAAAGATAAATGTTGGACATTTAATCTTTTTTGATTTCAACATCCCTTTTTAAAGTCATTATGCCTATATCCTGAGTCTGCATATCTGACAGTACACTGAGTGATCAAACTAGAGCTGAAGTTTGCTCTGAAAGCCTCTGTGACACAATCTCTTTCCCCCACCTAACCCTTGCCAAACCTTCATGTTTTCTTAAGGTAATAATCACATAGAATCATCAAATGGTTCAGGCCAGAATGGATTACTAAGGGTGATCTGAGCCTGCTTCTTGGACAGGGGCTTGGACACCTTTCCCTGGACCAAGTTGCTCAAAACCCCATCGAGCCTGCCTTTGAACGCTTCCAATGATGGGGGATCCATCACTTCTCTGGGTAGCCTGTTCAAGCACCTCATCATTCTCTTAAAAAAAAAAAAAAACAACAAAAGTCCTTAAATCCAGTATAAATCTACCCTACATATGAAGCACTACATATTTTATAAGGCTTCTTGGAGATGCCACTCCTGTCCAATATTAGTGGTAATGGTATGATAACTTTTGTACATGAAGGACTTTTCATCCACTGGTCTAAGAAGGTGTAGGGAGTTTTATTTTTCTTGTACTTTTTATTAACAGGAAAGTAAGGTCTTCTGGTTTATGTGGATCAAGGCATTAAAACATGCAGATATGTCCCTTTATTACATGTGTAATACTAACGTGTTGTGCTGCTGTTTTAACAGTCTGTATTTTAGCCTGACATTATATGGCTTGCTGATTAAATTTTTATGATAACGTATGAAGTGGTTTGAATCAGTTTTGTATGTTGCTGTGCCCTTTCCCAAGTCACTAATGAAATATTCATCAATGCTTCCTTTATTTACATTTGCTGTTTTACTTTATCTCCCTGAACTCACAGTGACCAAGACTCCCTCTGTGGTGCATACTGAGACTGGCTGAGCGAACAAACACCTCTGAAAAGTGAGATGCCTCTAAAAATATATCATCTTCATTTAACAAAATTTATTATACTGTACATTTGCCCACAGCATTTGCAGTGTGGTTCTGCTTGATGAGTGTGCATTCATTATCTTATCATAAGTGTGTGTTCATGGATTTGAACTAGACAGAGCAGGTTTGTGAATTCATTGGAGCGATATATTCATGGAGGGGAAATGCTGCATAATAAAAAGAACCTGGTTGCAGCAATTATAATATTCTGGGAAGAAGGTTTCTTGGTACAAATGTGCCCTCATAGTAGCTAAAGGAAGGACAATGGGCTGCCCTAGGCTTTCATCAACTTGGAGGAATATCTATTTCACAAACCAGAGAAACTGTAAAAGCACAAAATAAACTAAGTGAGTGATATTGTAAATCTAAGCTTCTCTAAAAGTAAGTAGTTTTTCAAATAGTAGGTAGCAATAAATGATGCTGGGAAGTGCAGAAGAGAGCATTGATTACTACTTGGTGCCAACTGGACCCTGACAAATCTGGGTATATAAGCATGACTAGCTACATAACTCTTTATTTAGTGAAAACCTTTTATTTAGTATAAAGTACCTGAATGTCCACATTTGATACCCAGTATATACAGATTTTTTTTGTTTGGCTTAGTTTGTGATGTAACAGCAAAAAAATATATTATAGCAAATATCATGAAAACCGGCAAAATGGTACAAGATCTTAGAAACAGACTGACATATGAGCTTAAAAATACTATCCTGAGTCATTTATGTATACTTATTACACTTTGGGTGATAGGGACTTAAGCCCCAGTCTGCATGTTATTAGCAGGACAGCATAAGCAGACAGGAGGCCAGGCCTAGTCTTTTTACAATTTGTCCCAATCTCCCACTCCCTGGGACTCATCTCAATCTAGAATGGCACTTTGGTGTGAAGACTGTTCAGATGCCCTATTCTCAGGCTCCTCATTCAACAAAGCTGCTGCTGCCCAGGTCCTATGTGCCCTCCATGTTGCCTTCCCTTCCCTGTTACTATGGTTTTTTTGTCAAAATGTCATTTTCTGCGCAGTCATCAAACTCTAGGACACCCCTCCCTCCCCAAACAGATCATCACTATGAACGCTTTATAACATGGTCAAATTCTTAGACTTACTGCACTCCTTTCAGTGTAAAATATCTCCAGGCTTAACTGTAGAACAATGTGTTAATTGCTGGTTCTCCCAGTCCACGCAGTAATTTATGAGTTAAGGTTCATACACCGGTTACTCCCAGTGTATGAACACTCCCAGTTACACTCGCTTTCTGTGAACATTCAAAACTTGGAGCCATAGAGATTTGCAAAAGGTGAGTTTTCAGTATAAAAATTTGAACATTAACAACCACCTAAAGCAGCAAAAAAAGTAATCTCTGTTATTAGGTATTTGATCAGGATGCAAGAAATGTATAATTTCATTTGCATAGTCGTATGTCAGCTCTCTAACTAATTGACTAGAAAAAGCAAACTAGAAAGTGCCGTTATTCACAAATTATTATATGATAATGAACTTATTGTTAGCCAAGAATCACTCATTGAAGAAATTAAGAAAGAAACTTGAACAGCAAATGCATTTGAAAGGTTCTAGAATTCTTAATGTTCATCACTTAGCTGTCAGAAACAGCTGCATGCACAAACACATATGCATTCTGGGAACACTTCTTACAATAAGCTATATATATTCCAAAATAGAAAAAAAAATTGTTATACATTATATATTAAATTATACATTAAATTCAGTTATACATTAAATTCAGTTTTCTTCAAAAGAGTCTAGACATTGTAGTAAGATAAGAGCATTGCATCCTGTAGATGTTTATGATTAATGCCCTTACCTGAACATAAGTATCATCACAAATAAAACCAAACATAACTACACATGAGCATGAAATAGACAAGGAACCATTGATTTTTTTTTTTTTCCTTTTTAAATACCTGATTTTCTAGATTCCAAAAGCGACATTCCTCACCTGTCCAAATTATATTACCAGTACAGTGAATCCTCTGTATCGCGACTTCTCCTTCACGACCTCGCCCATTTGCAAAGCAATTTTTTTGCAGTCCGGCTCCACGGATCTGCGAGATTTCATACCCAGCGCATGTGCTCTGCTTCTGCTTTGCCGAGGGATGATGCCAGCTCTCCCTGTGAGGCGGGACAGGCCCGCCCCAGATCCAGTTCCCCCGGGAAGGGCATAGAGGGAGGGTNAGCCTGTGCCTGCGGTCTGTGGCTGGTGCACCCAGAGATGATGTGGCTGCAGTGAAACTGCCCCACAAGTGATGTAAGCGCTGTGTGCCGGGAGAGGACAGCGGTGGGATGTTCCCACACCGCTGTCACTGCGTCAGGAGGAGGTTTCTGTTACCTCACCCTCTGGGACTGTAGTGGCAGCGCTTCCTTGCTGCCTCTCCCGGCACTGGTGGATGTTAAAGAGAAAGAAACTTCAATACTGAAGGCCTCGCCCCGTCATAACCGCACGGGGTGTCTCAGTGTTGCAAAGTTAAGGTTTTTCCAGGCTCCAAGAATGCCGACCTGAGCTCGGACAACCCTTCCATGCCGCGGAGGCAGGGTCAGCGCGCGCGGGCAGGGCGAGCGCGTGTGGGGCAGCTTGAGCAGCGGGGGCCGGATCGGGCCAGGCTGGGGCGTGGGGCAGCAGTGCGGAGTTTGCACTGGGAGCACACACGTGCTGAGAGAGACAAGGGGAAGGAACAAAGAATTGTCCGCAGCACTGCGGAGTTCTGGGGGGGTGGAGCAATGGGCGTGGCCTGCATGCATATTAACGACCTGCAGTTCTTTGAGAGGTTAGGGTTTCGCGACGGCATTGGCCTGTCCCTTTCCTCACGATAGAGGAGGTATAACTGTACTCAGATCAATGCTTCTGCATTTCTGCTGACAGCCCCTGCTCTCTTTTGTAAGCAGTTTTACCAGCCCATAGAAGAGCTGGTTGATGACTAAGAAAACTGTAGCTTACATTGTCTTGCTGGGGATAAAGAAATTGCTGTTGCAAGCTGGACTGAATAAGAATTGACTGTTCTGTTAAGATTTTGATTTATGTGTCTGAACTATTTATTTGCATATTTAATTTTATATTGCTAAGTGCTAGATTTTACACAGGCAAATCCAGGGTATCTGAGTGCTATTCTAAGCCTATATAAATCTCTTGCACATTCATTGTCCCATATATAATTTACATAAGATAGCATGTGAGCAGTCCATGATTGAATATGTAGCATTACATTGCTTTTATATGGGAGTGATTTTTATTTTATTCTCCTTTATTTTTCTATAAGGAGAGACATAATGGTTTTTTTGCTAATCGAGGAATCTTTTTGCCTGCATACCTCAAACAAGTGGTCTAACAGACTCTCAAGCACCACCTGGACTTTCTCCAAATTCTTAATACTAACTGCCTTTTTCTATTTCTCTGTACGTAAGTTTAACCTCTTCCCTTAGGCTGCTATGAAGCTAGAAAAGTACCAGTAAGGTGGAGCGTCAAAGGTGAGTAAACAGCTCCATAACACCTTTCACTTTAATTTTGTCAGTACTTGAAGAAAATGCAGCACTCCACACATTTTACTTGCCACGTTAAAATGTGATTGCATTGCTTAGTCATCCTCTATACAGACCATGTTTAGAAATAGATATCTACAACTTTAATGACTTTCCCATTGCTCGCAATGCACCCAAGTGAGAAAGTCAGCCTTATAAAATCTAATTACTGACTTTCATATTTAATCTATGTTATCCAACAAAACAAACAAGTGAATATTTGGTAAAGGACATGTACTGTGACATGAGGCCATACAATACAACAGTCTCATGAGAAGGGTGCACAATCTGCATAAGAAAAAGGTATGCAAAAATGTTAGCTGTAATTAGAAGTAAAACCTTATGATTGTGATAAACACACACAAATATTATATAAAAAGATATAATAAATAATTGAGATCCATAAGAATGATAAATAATGTCTTACTGAAATTTCCTTTTTGTGGTTGATTTGTGTATTTAATTCCTGACATAAAAATCACTCTTGAAAGCATTATGTGATAGTAAATCTCAAGATCATCAAGTAAAGAGTTTTGTCCTTCATAAAATTATTTTTTTTTTAAACTTTGAACAAAGATATTTTCGACTCTACCTTGCTTTTACCACTTAATGTGATTACTTTGAGTTATATCTCTGGCTTGAATTGCTGACGAAATAAGGGTAAGTATGACATGACTGATAGAATCTGCCACATTAATAAGTAAAAATCTGCAAAAAGGTAAGTTGATATTTGAAGAAGAGGAGAGAATGTCAAGAAATAATTATTTTAATTTAATATTGCTTTTGAGAAGCTTATTGTCCCTAACCAGGTCTGGGTATATTGCCTACAAATCTGTCTAGAGATTCCATTCATTAATTGAGACATACTGATCAATAATTACCAATTACATGTAAAATGACATTGGTCTGAACTTATTTACTGCAAGTCATCCTCACTCCTTTTATTTTTTTTTTTATACACTATATGGTAACACTGGGAAAGCGGATTACTAAGGTGCCTGCACTAATTGTACTCGAAAATCTATTTACTTATATCTATTTATAATTCTTCTTGGCAAAATATTACCTTAAGAGATTATGAACTCCTTAAACACTGCACACTCGCTATATATGTGATAAAAATTGATATCTTGGACCAAAACCCAATGCCAGTTATAGCTGCCTCTGCAAAATAAAGTACTTTTAAATTCTAGTCACTTAAATAGTGAAATATTGTTCATGCAGAGGGATTCTGTGTGTCTGAGCACTCCTTATCTTCTCCTGCATCAGGCTTCACTCTAACCCCCACATCTCCCTGGTGCAAGGGGTGCCAGCGTAACCTCTGCCTCCAGCTGATCTGAAAGGGTTTTCACTGTGTTATCGAGCCTTAAGTTTTGCTAAAACTGAGTAATTTTAGCCAGGAAATACACAGATGATGTTACTGTCTTGTTGCTTGTACTTACATTAACTATTACTGCTGCACCTGTGCTTCAGTGCTTTGTATCTTGATGTTCTATCACTGGCAGAAGGGGACATTTTTCCAAATTAGTGATGTAATGTTACTATCCAGAGTCAGACATAACTTAAAAAACCATGTTGTATAGAATGTGGATTGAGCAGTGCAAGAGCTTAGGCATTAACGAAAAGTCCTGCAACTGGGGAACAATTTATTTTGATCTTCAAGGCTTCTTTGTTCACATAATTCAACCATGGTCGAATGATCTGTATTTTCTTTTGAACTGAAAACTGATTTTGGCACCTTTTATGGGCAAAACATATATCAATACGATGTGGAATTGATTTGGAGAATCAGAAAATTACAAATTTAGTGTGTTAGGTAAGGGCATAGAGATTCAGGGATTTTAGTGAATTAGTGAAAATTTAGTGAATTTCTAGTGAATTTTAGAAGGATTAGTAGACTTTAGAATCATTCAGAGGGCCTGAGAGTTAAGGTTGAATATTAAGGGTGAACAGACGCTGTTTTGCAGTGTCTGAAGGTAAACAAAATCGAGAGTTAGCCAAAACAAGGGGAAAATAATTAACAACATTGAAATTAATTTGTTGAAAGACTAATGGCAAATTACATAATGCTGAAAGGATGAATATTCATGGGGTGATTTGCATATGCATGAGACAAGAGGTTAAAGATGGGTGACAAATCTGGGCGGTTCTCTTTGGGCGCCTGGCAAGGGCAGGGGACACTCTGTTCCCTCTTCCTTGGCTCTTAGGCCAAAAAAAACCTTTTTCTGTAGCTTGCAAGCAATTACCTTGAGTCCTGACTGATTTTCCTTAAATCAGAATAACACTGTATTATTCTACATAATGAAATCTCTTTTTCAGCTAGAAACGACAAAGGTTCCAAAGTGTGATACACAATACTGACTTCCATAATTAATATTTTCAAGCCCTTTGTCTATATATTTAAAGAAAACAAAACAAAACTATAGGGAAAAGAAAAAAATGCCCCCAAATCAGAAAACAAATCACACAACCAGATATTTTTATTCATCTATCTAATTGTGCAATCTATATTATAAAAAAACTAGACAAGTATAGCTCTGAAAATCACCGTTTTCCTATCACTGTTTTGTGCATAGTCATGTAACCCATATGTAGCGTGAATATATCTCTCTAGAAACTACAGTAAAAAACCAGTAATTAGATAAGTAGAACATTATGACCAACTGTATTTCTTTGTACTGTCGGGTCTCCTATACCATGGTACTGCAGGTCTTCCCCCTTATAAGTGAAGACCTCCTTCTGTGTTGATTGGCAGCTCATTAATATACAAATTTGCCCCGCACTCTTACACGGCCCCCCGCTGCTCCAGCGCTGTTTTGGCACCGTCCTGCTGTGTGTCCTTGTTGGTGTCAGCGTTTTCCAGCACCCACGGCCACCTCATGCCAGGAAAAACCCCTTTTCCACTTGGCCGGGAACACTGGTGTGGGGGAACCACCCGCGCCGCTGTCACGGTGTTTCTACGCATGGGTAGATGAGGTCTCTCCATACTCAGGGTAGACAAGTATGTGTTGGAGAGCCATTTAAGAAAGTCTCGGACACCACGTCTAACATAAGAGTGTGAAAATCTTTCATAGCTGTATGCAGTCGCTGAGCTCCAAGAGGAGTGGGGCGGGTGCCATTCAGAGCTGACCCACTGCAGCGACTGCACTCCCAGGGACGGAGGGAAGGACGGAGGGCAGCCAGGCACCACTTGGAGTGGACCCACCGCAACTGCTGTGCCCGCCAGGGGAGCGGGATAGGGAGGCCAGGTGCGGGACAGGAGTGTGGGCAGGTGGACCCGCTGTAGTCTTCTTGCTCGCAGTGGAGGGGAGTGGGTTGATTTAAATATTCATGACTTGCCTAACTGAATATTCATGTGTGCCAGATCACACGTGCAGTTGCGAAAAGGAGCCTACTTCATACCTGAAAAATCATATTGCTAAGATGTGAAGCTGCAATATGGGGGACACAAAGTGGAAGAGGGCCGACTGTAAATAAATAAATTAAAAATATAGATTTCCCAGAGAATTTAGAAATGAGACTGCAGCGTGCCACAATATTCTTATGTTCCCATGCTGATACTGTGATATTGCTGCACAGAATCACATGCACACGCACATGCACACACACACTCTTACAAATGCATAATTCATTTGCTATGGTGAATTACTATGGTCTGCTACTTTCTAGAGGAAAATTTAATGATGAAATATGGTCCTTAATGAAAAATATATATAAATGCATACAGTCTGAATTTTCTTTGCTCTGGTTGAAACTCTGCATTAAAACTGAATTTCTACAGAATCAATGTACCTTTTTACCTGCTTGTCTATGCTGGTTACATGAAAACCTGTTCACCACCTTGTTATGGGTGGACTTGAGTTGTCAGTGGTTGATACTGTGTCCTTTTGGGATTTTCTGTTATAGTGGGACAAAGACTGAAATTCTTTCCCTGTTTGAGCTAATGGTATATTTACCCATGACACCAGAAGAACAAGGACTTTGTTGTGTGATTTTTGGTGCTAAGGGTTGGCAAATTCTTTCTTCTATTTAGGAAATTCCAACCCTTAGCCTTATCAGTGTGAAGGGCATGAAGTCTTCTGGACGTGACTGACTAGTTTCCAACTGAAGGATTCTTAATGCTTATCCTCCAGCTTCACAGGCAAAGAACTCTTGATGTTGTTGTATCTGCTACACCCTGAAAGAACATATCTGAAATGATAGACCTGTTCCAGTGAGGCACCAAGGGGAGAAGATATTATGAAGAGAGATTGGTCAAGAATGACTCATGCTACATAGCTTCTCTCCTTTCTCCAGGCAGGACTGATCCAGGGAATTTCTGCAATATTTGATATTGCATCCTTGCTTTAAGAAGAGAGAAGGAAAAAACCCACATCAATTTTCTTTATTGCACTGTCAGGTTTTGATTCTTGAGCTACTGTGCCCCTGTTGATCTCGTAATGGGGCTTAGAAAATTCTACTTTTGGCCTAGAAAATGATAATTCTACTATAAAGACCTACTTATTCTCTTCTATTCTCTTTCTAATATTTTAAGGCATCAGTCCAGATAATTCATCACTGCATATAAAAAATCATCATTTATTATCAGGGAGAAAAATAAAAATGCTCTTGCCAGGGGAAATTGAAATACTGGATACAGCTATTTGGAAACTCATTTACCATATTATAAGAAGTCACCTACAAATATTCATGTATTTAATAACTTTTAGAAGGACTACATATTTCTAGCAGTATCAAGTGCTAAAATAAGGATTTTATTAATGTTTTGCACAATTTATGAATATTATGTAGATTTTATCTTGCCTTAAACACTTCAACAGTTCCCCAAAAATCTTTGTTCCGCTTTTATCTTGCAAAAAAAAGTAAGTTTAAGCACAGTGATGCTCAGGTTATTTTTCTCCCTCTGCACAGATCAAATAATTCACATCTTATACATTTAGCATTTGTTGCAGCATGCTGTATGGTGCATGCTTACAAGCTGGGTCTTTATCACCTCCAATGTCTTTGCTTACCACGTTTGCCTGATTTTTTTCACCTCAAATTTCAAGCAAGTTGAGAAGAGGAACACTGAAAGCAAAAATATCCTGATAATATTTATGCTCCATTATTGATTTTCATATAACTTTCATGAGGTATTTTTTCTACTATTCATAAGAAGGCCAGGTGTATATCAGAAATATCACACTGCATTCTTTCTGTTTCAGAGATTATTGGCATCAATAATTATTCTGTAATCAACAAATGTGTGGCACTGAAATTGCCCTCATCCTTGCCCTGATATAATTACTTCAATGGCAAATGTACTGTTGTCAGGCTGCTATAATTCTGAGGAACTTGCAGTAAGCAAATGAATTCTCTGAAGAATTTCAGTGTTTAGAATCACTGTTCCACTCATATTAACAGCCTTTTAAATATGCTTTTAGAGTTCGTGTAGAACAGTGAACCTTTCCTTTTTTATCACTCTTTCCAAGTAGGTTTTGTTTCGTCTGTGGTCTGCTTGTTTATCATTCATTCCATTTGTTATATTCTCTGTTAATACGTTTCCAGCTTTCTCAGCACTACTTTGGAATTATCAAGGCATGTCATGACTGGCAAGTGTGAATGTTTCTACTTGCTGTTTCTGTGCCGTTTTGGGAGGACAGCTATTCAATTATGACAAGGTTTTTGCTATTAACACTTGATTGCTGAGTGTTGTTTGTTAAGATGCAAAACCAAAAAACATAAAGGCAATTTTAATTCTCTCATCGTTAGTGATTTCACACACTCTTTCTTTTCTTGCCTGTCTGTTCTGGAATGAGCTCCAATTTTCAATTCATTTTCTTACATCATTGTGTTCTTTCAAATCTGTTCTAAAAGCTCTTTTATTCTCAATAGCTCATTAACCAAATAGTCATCCTTTCTATTATTATTCCTATTTTACCTGTCCTTTCATGACCCCTGTTTGTACCCTCTTTATTTTTTTTCTTTCATAGTGCTTATTTCTGCAACTCATTTTATTGTAGTATTTAAAAGTTTAGAATGCCTTAGCCAGGGATGCAAAATCAACAGTCAGAATCATTAAAACAAATTGATATCTACAATGTAGGGCTCAGGTGCTGCGTATGAAGTAAAAGCAGACACTTGGTTCTTCATTAACATTTACTTTAAGGTCCTATCCTAGGGTTCACTGAAACCATGGAAGCCTCTTGATGCACTCCTGTTAGCTTTGGATCATGCCAGGATAGGAAAATGAGAAGGCCATGTAGAAGGAGGAATGGAATGGAATGGAATGGAATGGAATGGAATGGAATGGAATGGAATGGAATGGAATGGAAAAAAATACAATAAAATAGGCTTAAGGCACAATATAGGAGATGCGCATTTACAATCTCTATTAAAAGTAAAGTCATGGAACAGATACTCCTGTGTGCTATTACGCAGCAACTGCAAAATGACCATGACATTAGAACTAATCAGCATGGATTTAGGAGAGGTAGATCTTGCCTGACCAGCCTGATCTCCTTTTATGATCTGGTGACTCACATGGTTGATGACAAAAAGGTGTGGATGATGTGTACTTGGATCTTAGCAA
>WEKX01021820.1:0-50104 GCA_013390025.1 Pitta sordida
GTGTATATCCATCCAACTGAACACTCATCCAACCTTGTTTCCGTGACGGCAATTACGTCATACTTCTCCTGCACACCAAAGCTTCCAGCTCTTCCTGTTTGTTACCCATACTTCTCACGTTAAAATATAAACACTTGAGTGGGTTTATAATATTCAGTTTTGGCATCGGTCCACCACCCACCTTATCACTCTGAGGGACTTGGTATCCATCCCCCTTCAAACCTAGTTTAAAGCCCTNGGCTTGACAGAGGGGTTGCCTCTTGAGAGTTCTTCGGACAAGATGATTTCATCTTCTTTCTCAGATTCACCGACAAAATGCAGAGCTCCAAACCTATTCTCCAAGGGCAGATGGAAGGGCATCTGGAATGCCAGTGGAGGGCAGGACAGGAATCTGCCTTCCCCACGATTAGAGACCAGTTCCCAGTCTCCATCATCCATCAGATCTTCACCTTCCTTCTTGTGAGACGGGACCTCCGCCCCCTCAGGCTTCCAATCCTTATTGCGAGATGGGAGGGCCTGGCTCTACCAGCAATCTCCCTTTCGTTCTCCCTAATACTCTGGAGCCTTTCTACCTGATCCTTGAGGTCAACTACCATGAGAAGCAGGACATTCACCTACTCACACCGGATGCAGGTGTTTTTTCCACTGCTACCCGGGGCCACCAGGAGGCTGCAGCACTCCCCGCAGCCAGCGGTCTGAACAACTGCGTCCCTTAGGAGAGGTGTTGTTTGAGTGAGCACACTTTTTTTGCTCACGTTTTTAGATCTTTTCACAGGCATTGTTGGCTGCAGGAGGGAGAGGGAAAAAGTAGAATTCCAGTCAGAGATACTGGATACCAAGACAGCTTCCACAGCCCTGTGTACCCTGCCCGCGCAAACTGCTATGCTAACTGCCTCGTTATCACTCAACGACCCTGTTCACTGCGCTCCAGTTCGCCGCACTCCCAGGAGTGTAATAGCTTTAAATAGCAGCAACCACAAAGTGCCTGGGTGGCCAGAGCCCACCCCTAAGCTCCTATGTGCCCGCTCTCGGCCAGCCCGCAAGCCAGAAGGCTCAGAAGCTTCCCAGAGGGAGGCGTGTCCCTGCTAATTGGTCAATGACTTGAAGGACACTGCCGAGACCCCCTGGCACCTCAAAAGTTTCCCAGAGAGGAGGCAGCCTCTTCTGATGCCCAGAGCCTCAAAAAAAGCCACCAGAAACCCTTCCCGGGGAGTTTAAAAGCTGTAATGATGTAAGTGTTCTCTCTCTTTCATTATATATTTGCACGATATTCAAAATAGCTCGTTCCTATAATGTATAAAGAAGTCCTAGATGGATGGTTGTCATGGATTTACCTGTGAAATTTGACTTTGCTGAACTCTTTCTTTGCTGTGGTGGTATTTTCTGGCACTGATGTGGTTTAGCATAGGATTAAACACAGTTCCATTAATGCAGGCCATGCTCAGAATGATTTTGAATCCTGTGTAAACATAAAGATGAGTTTATTTGCCGTTATCTGTTTAATTTTTACAACTCAGCATAAAAGAATAGTTACATCACCAGTATCACTAACATCTTGAAGATTTCTTCAGTTTCAAAGTTGGTTGGAATTGGAGGGGAAGGAAAAAAAAATGTAGTGAGGATTTATCTATATGCTTGCAAACCTGCTGTGTACACTGTAGGTACTGAAGGAGCATAAAATTTAAAGCTGTTCTTCGTCTCCTATGATACATCAGAGTTAGATTCACCTAAAATTAGAATGTGTTAAGGGGGATTAACGCATAAAATTTTTCACGATCTGTTTAAGAAGTTTAAACTATTAATCTATAAATAAGCATTCAATTTTCCAAACATTGGATTATGTTGATATTGATTAAAAATTAGATTTGTTGCAATTCAAATAATGTTGAAACTGCAAGATCAGATACAAAACCTTGACAATACCAGGGACGGGGTAAATAACAAATGTTTTGAAAATACGAGGTCATCTCCTATGGACCAGCAAACTATTGATGTTTGAACTAGCTTAAATATAGGATTTAAAACTCCTGCTGCTCAGAGATTTTCAAGTATTAATGGCTGCAAGGAATTAAAGGATTGAAAGTATTTAAAATATTCTTTTTTTTTAGAATTTGAGTGTGGGTACTGATTGTAAATAAGGGAAACTGCTTGCTTCCTATGCATAAACATTATTTTTCTTCTTGTTTCATAAGAATCTATCATCCAGTTTATATAACTTGTTTGCTTTTCCTCCCTCTTTCCCTCCCTCTTTTTCTCCTTCCTTTCCTCCCTTTTATTGCTTTCTTCCTTTATTTATTTTTTTTGGTCTTTCTCACCTCTCCGTTTCTTCCTTTGCCTCTTTCTCCGCCTTATCCTTCCCTTACTTTCTTTACTATTTTTTTAAAGAAAGGTGTTTGGCTCTTCAAGTTGCATAGTAATGATGTTAATAGTGAAATCTGAAGGCTGGCAGGAGATTGAATCCCAGCTATAGGGTCTGCCAAGATCGACTACACAGCAGAGGTGACAGGCATGGTCTCATGGGGAAACTTACCAACCACAAAGCAGCTGTAGAGCACTGCTAACCAAATAAACAACACTGCTGGCACAAAATAAAGTGAAAAATTACCTACAGTTAAGATAAAATGAAAGAAGAAAAGTAAAAGTGAAGGAAAAGCCATAATCCACAAAAACTGTTGTTGTTGTTTCTGTCTCTCTTTTTTTCTGTGACACAATACAGTAAAACAATTCTAATTATGTAACAAGTTTCTGCTCTCAGATTATGCTGACCAGAGGGACAGATAAAAACACAGTAACGAAACAAAGGAGAAGCTGGTACATTACAACACAGAAAAAAAACCCCAATTAGTTTCATAAAATCATTTTATCTGGGGAGTCCCATTTTTAAACTATCTTCCGTAATTCTTTCTTTCCAGGATTTTCAAAGGGTTTAGTTAATGTTACCTCAATAATTTAATATATCATCAGTGTGACAGTAATTGTAATGATAACATTTGATCTGATACAGATGTTTTAATTCATCCTGAGTGTAGGGAAGCACTCTGGAGTACATACTTGACCTAAATGAGAGTGCAAGAATCTGACTCAGTGTTAAATCAAATGTTGAGAATATTCCAATTGTAAATCTAAATCTATCTAATCAATCATCTCTTTCTCTCAAAAGAGTTATAAGCAAATCACCTATAAGCGTTTTGACCTTTTCTCTTATTCTGTGTTCTGTTTGCTAAGGAGCTCATTTCCTCTCCAGATTAGGAGGTAAAGATATGTTAAACCAAAGAGTTAAGGCGTGAGCCTGTTCTTGTATAATGACAGGAAAGCATCAGGAGCTGACAGTGATGACATGCAATCCCTTGACTCTACTCTGCATCATCTTTACTTTTCCCCCCTGCCCCTGCAGCTGTAGGTGACTCAGGGAGTCTTCTGCCAGTGATAGAAAGCTCTGCGCTCAGATGGACAGTTCCCGTGGGATCAGTGCGTGGCTGGTACAGCTTTGTAGCAAGCTGACAACTCACCTTCTCTGTAGCTGGCTTTCAGGAAGATGCTATTTCATTAATTCCTCGGTTCACCTTACAGCAGAGAGGAAAAAAGAAAAGACAGGGGGATACCTATAACCTCACTTAATAGGACACTGTGGGAGTGTAGCCCATCACCATCCGCACAGGTCACTGTGTAATTCTCTCCTTTGCATATGGCTTGGCTTCTTTCAATGCCCCAGGGAAACTAGACTGAACCATGACCAAACTAGGGAAGCAATGGAAAGACCTTCCCTCTAATAAAAAAATCCGTGAAATAATTTTACACGCTGTAATTGAAGATAAACAAGAAGTTTTCTTTCATCCTTTACCTAGGTATTCGATAGATCGAAACACAGACCTGGAGAGGTATTTCAATATTGACGCCAATAGTGGAGTCATTACAACTGCCAAATCTTTGGACAGGGAAACTAATGCTATTCATAATATCACAGTTTTGGCCATGGAGAGTCGTAAGTATCAACTCAAAGATTTTATTGACTGACCATGTATAAAATTTCAGCCTTGGTTGTGATCAGCTGCATTGAGAGAAATTCTGAAAGTTCCAAACCATGGCAGATAAAAATAGCTTATTTTATCTATTATCTAATGCAAAAAGCCCCTGTATACAGTCAGCCTCCAGTTTCCACAGGTGAATGGGTCCCTGCAGGAAGCATGAACCCAGAGCATTGCAAAAAGACTGAGCTCATGAATATTCAATTAAGTCCAACCAGTAGCTACACCCCCAAGGGTGGGAGGGTGTTTCCAAGACCACCTACCACCCTATGGCCCCTCAGGAGACCTAAGGGAATGCCTTCCTGACTGGGAAGCCATCTTTAAACTCAACTCAAATGTGATCAAATGTGGCAAAGGTGCTGAGCTGCACTGAGAAAATATTTGCTCACATTGGTTGCCTGGGTGCTGCTTGACATGGCTGCGCTAAGGCTAGGCGGGCAGGCAGCTGATGCAGGAGGCGACGGGGCATGGGCAGGGGCCAGGGCCAGGGCCTGGGCAGGGGTGAGTGCTACCCTGGTACAGCTCCGAGATTCTGCTGGGCCCCGGCTGCAGGAGCTGCCAACCTGCCCAACCCGCTGAGGCTGGCTGCAGTGCAGCATGGAGCCGGGAGCCATCAAGGGAGTCTGGATGCTGTGTTTACATGTATTCCCTGGAGTATGCATGGCAGGTTCATTGTCCCTGGTCCCATCCCACTGCCAGCCCCACCGCTCCCATCCCATCTCGGGGCAGCAGCTGCTGCAGTCAATGATACAGCGTGGCGGCACCAAGGCAGTCTGTGGGAGACAGTGGGAGGTGAGACAGCAGCAGACTTGGAGGGAGACCAGGGGGAATGCTGTCCGAGTTTCTGTTGGAAGGTTGCCTGTTCTTACCAGAAAGTTTTATTCCAATGTGTCCCATCCCTGGAAGTCGTCAAGGCCAGGTTGGACAAGGCTCTAATCACGCAAGGAAGGTCCCTTTGCCCATGGCAATGGGGTTGGAACTGATGAAAGCATTTTTTTGGCCCCCAAGCCCCGGTGGGCACAAGGATGCTTTTTGCTCAGGTGCTGGGGCAGTGTTCAAGGTGTGAGGCTATCACAGAACTCACTCATCTCAGGGGAGGTGGGGCGCATTCTCAATCCTCACCTGAAGGGACTGTTTGACTCATCCCTGTGTGTGATGTAGGAACCCACCATCTGGAGGACAGGTGCTGGGTAGCGATAGCATGGTACCAAGGCCGGTACAGGGGCTCTGGGCTGGTGAATGACCCCAGGCCAGGCGGTGTCTGGTCCCAGGGCTCTCTACACGGCAGGTACTGGAGGCAGCGTAGAGCCCGTGGGTCTCTAAGCCACTGGGCCCCGCTGGGCTCAAGGCTGCCAACAAAGAGGGGCAGCCCAGCCCAGCTGCAACCTCCTCACAGCCCAGCACACATCTGCCAAGGGCACTTTGTGTGGGCAGAGAGAAAACAGCCCCATGTCTGGCAGGCAGGGAGCAAGGGTGGGAGTAAGACTCCCCCCTCCCACCACTGGGTGAACAACAACTCTACCACCCACCCTGGTGTGCCCACCCACCTGGTGCCACCCTGTCCCCATGCAGCACCGTGGCTGCTACCCTTCCCTCCTGCCCCAGGAGGAGCCAGTCCTTCAGCAGCCACCTTATGCCCACATAAACTTGTACTGCACTGATTGGAAACTGGCGGCAGGTGTTTTAGCTTGGTTTTCAATAAGCTTAGATTAGCAGAGAAAAAAATTTGTCTTAAAATTTCTTATCTTATTGTATTTCATGTGTGGAATGAAAAGAAGTCCAAACCATTTTGTGATATATATTTGCATGCATTGCTTTAAATTTAAAACATTTACTAAAATATGGTTGCAATACCATACATATTTGAAGTTTTTCATTTTGCCCTGCTTAGTCCAAAACATATCTACTGTTTAAATTATGACATTAGATCCTGAAAATGCTCATGTTTTAGCTAGAGATGTGCATCATTTTAAGAATGATTCATATTTCAGGTGTTCAACATGTTAATGACAGTACTGAAATACTTAGTTTTTTGTGTATTTCAAATACTTTTAGATTTTCTTGTCAATGAAACCTTTTTTCTTTTTTTTCTGTTATACACAGTTGATAGAATTGTGGTTTAAACTTCATAATAGACAGATCCTTCTGAACTTCAGGGAAAAAAAAAGAATTTACCCCTTAATAATCATGCTATCCCAGTATGAAAAGTTATGTTCTGGTTAGAAGTAAACGTCGGTGATGGTTTTATATCACCTTACTTTTATCCTTCCATATGAAGTGATCAATGCTCTGATTAGTGAGTTAGATTTTCAGTTTATCCCTGAGAGTAGAGTCATAATTTCACTGAAGCAGTTGGAACACATAAACATTGTTTCTATTAGGTCCAGACCAGAACACCAACGCAAGTGCTTCCTTTGTTTTTGATTGTAGTTGATTCGACATGCATAAACAGAAAAAGAATGCAAATGGAAAAGATACTTATCCATAGAATAACTTGCAAATTACCTTCTTGATTGTTTTTATTGGATTTTTTCCTACAGAGAATCCAGCACAGATTGGGAGAGGCTATGTAGCCATCACTATCCTTGACATCAATGACAATGCCCCTGAGTTTGCCATGGACTATGAGACCACTGTCTGTGAAAATGCTCAACCTGGTCAGGTATGGTTTGATAGGTTTTAAGTTTACTTTCATCAGATAGGCAGCCTTATTAAAATGTGCAAGGTTTTAAAGAAAAATCAAATTATGACAGTAAAAATGGGGCTTTGTTGTGCAGTACAAGGAAATAGTAAGAAAGGTGCAGGTGTAAAAATTACTAGTTGAAAGTACTTTTAAAATCTCTGGCTTTCTTAGTGATATAACTGACAGATTTTGATAAACTCACTTTATTCTAAATAATACAGTAATCCCTTGAATATGGTGAAGGGTCAGTTCCAGAAAGATGCTGTGAGAAGCAAAATCTGTGACATATCAATTCATACATATGTAAATGTGGCCTGCCCAGCACCTCGCCCCACCCCGGTGAGCAGGTAGAGGAGAAGTCAGGGGGAGGAGGGGGAGTAAACGGGAAGAAAGGGAGGAGGAGAACGAGACCAGTGGCTCTGCATGGTGATTTGATGAATAAACCTTTGAGACAAGTGTTATAAAGCTTCCCCACTATTTTGTTAATCTTTCCAACACTTTTATAAGGGAGTGACCCCCAGGCGGCCCCCAAGAGAGCAAGCGGCACCTGCTGGCACCGCCCCCCCTACCCCCACCTCAGGAGAGGCAGATACTAGGCATGCACAAATGTCCACTCGTCAAGTGACCCGGAAAATAACGTGACCAGGGAAAAAAGCAGGAAAACTGTTTTGCGGAAAAAAAACCCCATGATGTATTGAAGCCATGAGTGGTGAAGCGTGAAGTAGTGAGAGATTACTGTATTATGAGCATGTGCTTCCTCCCAATGTTACTGGGAAGTTGGAAGTTGCAACAAGAAAGTTATTCTGAGACTAAAGACCTACCATTCTAATAGTGAGTATACACTTACGAAGCATGAACCTTAAGGACACAATTTCACTAGGGGGATGTATTTCTAGAGTTTTTAATTACTCAAATATTATTCAAGTAGTAGTAGACCAAACTAAAGCTACATGTTAATTTTTATCCTTGGTGTCTCACATATTTGTCGTTTTCCTCTCTGCTTCGTAAGACCTCACAAAATATACGTATTTTCTCATTCTCTCTTTCCACTCTCAGAAAACTAGTCAATGTTGCACCCACACAGATCCCACATATTTCCTGGAAGACTTTGCACTTCTTTGCCTTCTTTCAGTGTATTGTCCTTCCCTTGGCAGGTGTTGTTTATTGCACATTTCAAAATCACATCATCATTTAAATTCTTAACCGAAAACACTACAATTACAAGTTTGTGGTCATGAGAAACACGGAGTGTATGTGCTCTTATTACTGTACTTCTTTGTTTTTACTGTGTTCTGGTCAGAGCTGTTAGATTGGATATTCATTTGTATGGATTTTAAGCAATGGTAATACTTATTTTAGGTGCAATTTTGGACAGAATTTTAGAAAATTTAATTGAAATTATAATGTTAATAGGAATGAAATTTCCAGAAAATATTATTATATTTATAATGTGCCTTTTTTGGTTTTCATTATATTAAAAGAATACAGTAATCTCTCAAATTTCATGGGCGTCCAGGACCAGAAGAGTCCTGCGATAGCTGAAATCTTTGTTGAAGTGGTTCATACATATGCAAATGAGCCACACCCATTGCCATACTCCCTCAGCTGTAGAGTGCTGGGGGAGGGTTTCCTGGCACCTCTCTATGGCATGTGATTGGACAGCGGAGCGAAGAGGTCTTACCTGCCCCTCCCCAGCATGGCAGGTAGGAAGAGGGGAGCAGAAGGGAGTATCACCACTGCCATGGGAGGCTCCCGTGCCCCTGTACCCTCCCCCAGCATGGCAGGCAAGGACGGGGGAGTGGAGGGAAACCCACAGCTTGAACCACCTGTGGAGGGAGGTAGCCTGCAACTTGGGCTGCCTGCAGGGGGAAGGGAGCCTGCAGCTTGGGCTGCTTGTGGGAGGGAGGGAGCCTGCAGCTCACGTCGCCTGCGGGGGCATGAGGGAACTCTGTGGGGGTGCCTAAGCTGCAGGCTCCCCCCTCCTCGGGCTTGTGGCGGTGGCCTGCCCCACCTCACAGCGCTGGGTGGGCCCCACTCCCCGGCACCGCAGAAGTACGCACTGTGCATGCGTGGCTGTCGACTGCTCACGTGACACAGAAAATCCCCTCGAAGAATTGAGGGAAGTCTATGACGTCACACACGCACAGAATCGCACAGAATATTCTGAGTTGGAAGGGACCCACAAGGATCATCGAGTCCAACTCTTAAACAGCACCACGCCTCTGTGGCGGAAATCGAACTCCTGTCTTCCCAAGAAAAAAAAGAAAGCAAAGTTTTAAAACCGCAAAATCTGAGCCAAAGAACTGAGAGATTACTGTGTATGAATTAAAGTGCTCATAATGGTTTCCTTGCGAAAGCTTACAATACTGATTTCAGCCGTAGATTACTATATTGAGAGCCATCCAGAAGATACACTTCTTTGACTGATACATAGTTTATCCTCCTTGCTCTCATGAATGACAGGAGCTAACTTTCTCCCAGGCCCTGCAGATGATTGCTTTGGACAAGAAATCTTGTACAGATAGGTAAAGAGCTGGGTCACACTTTATTTTTAATAGTGTTTGTACATGCTTAGGAGATTAAAAAACCAAAATGCAAGATGATCAGAACTCAAGGGAGGGTTGATACTTTGATAGGTAATAGAGAGATTGTTAAATTTTTGTGTACTTATGCTTCAATGAAACCCTGATGTATCTCAAAACAGGTGATCCAGAAAATTAGTGCAATTGATAAAGATGACCCGCCAAATGGCCATCAGTTCTACTTTAGTTTAACAGCAGAGGCAGCAAATAACCACAATTTTACATTGCAAGACAACAAAGGTAAGGAATTTGCTTTTGGTGAATATTCAACACTTGACATCTTTCATTTTCAATGCAGCGTTCACATTATGACTTACGTAAACTTCTTCTGGTAAGGACACAAATTACACTACAATCAGCCTGCGAAATAATTTTATCTGAAGACTATTTGTCAAGGGAATTAAGCTGTTGTTCGAATCATTTAAAGCCTTGAGCCAAACAGAACAGCTTCAAATCTTTAAATCTGCCCCCTTCCTCACCCCAACAGTCAGTCTTCACATTTTTTCCATGTATTTATAGATTTTTATCTAAATTAGTTTTTACCTTGGGGCAGTGACTGAAAAATGTCCAGGAATTTATGTTTTATTAATATAACTTCAGGCATAAAGAATAAATGCACAGTAAATGGAGAGGTTTTGTGACTTGATTTCTGTTTTTTTGTTTTTCTTAAAAGAAAAACACCTTTTCAGTAAGTATACCCCTTTTTGAAGAGTGCTTTTGATAATGAAAGCTGCCTACAATATTTGCACAGACTTCTTATAACTACTTCCTCAAAGACTCCCATTGACATCACATTTCTATTAGTTAAAATATCTGAGAACACACTTCTAATTAGTGCCCTCATTAGTTGCACTGCATAGTATAGCAGCTGGGCATGTATCACTTGGTTTAGCTATTAGCTGAAGCAGATAGAACTAAACAGACATGATATTGCTTCTGCATTGTTCTTTCATGGATCAGTACTAAACCAGAGCTACAAAATTACCCTATTAGTAAAACAAGGAAAACAGACATATGGTGGACCAAAGGAAACTGTTTGTACAGACAGACTTAGAACAACATTCACTAAATATAACATGTGACCTAATAAAGTTCTCTCACACAGGCCTTCATTGACTTACCATGCTTGTAGTTATGAAATGCCTTTTTTCTTCATATGGATAGCTTGCAGTTGGAAACTGAAGACTCTAATAGTAGTAATGATCAAAATAATAAAAATGCATTAGAATAAGACTATTCAGAAATCTGACATTATTACAAGTACTTAATGAAAAAAGAAGCCCTCTTATAGAGAATTCATAATTTGATAAAAGTAAAAATAGACTTTTGAAATGCCAGTAAAACCAGTGGAGTTATGACACATAGCAGCAGTTGCCTCTTTCAATGTTAGTTAATTTTATACATATCTTATATGATGCTACATGAAGAGCATATATATCTATTTTGCCAGATAGGTCATAACAGATCACACAAGATAACTTTACTGACTATCAGTATATCTTTCTATGAATAGATGGGTAAGCAGATAGATAGACAGACTGAACAAACTTCTCTATACATCCTAGGAATATAACTCCCTAACTCACAGGAGCTGTCAATCTTTATTGAACACAGTGAGTTTTGCACATCTTCTCAAAAACATGGACTTTTTAGTCAGGCAACTCAGAGCAGCATCAAACTATACATTTGAGGCTGATTATAGTAGTCATGTAGATTCTCTGAAGTGGTTGAAACCATTGTGTATGTCTTTGTTACACATGCAATTACCTGTATTTATGCATTGACTAAATTTTTTTGTTGTTGATTTTTGCATTCGAAATATATCTTGACATACATTTGAAATATATTTCACTGATCTTCAGAGCCTTTTCTCCTACTAATATGATCACCACTTCCATTAATATGGCAGCTGCAGCGGACGGAGGAGGGACTGTGGGGCATGGGTGACCACAGCATGGGCGGCTAGCGTGGCGTGGGCAGCGGTGGGGGGATTTGCATACTCATGACTGCCTACTTTGAATATTCATGTGTGTCAGGTCGTGCATGCATAGTCCCGAAATGGGCCTCCTTAATTGCTGAAATATCACGCAGCAAAGATGTGAAGCCACTATCTGGGGGGCGCAAAATGGAAGAGGGCTGACTGTCGATGCTTGTAAATTAACCTGAAACATCTGTATATATGTAGATACTTAATCTGATCACTGAAGAATAATTTTTTCTTTTCTATAATGATCTCATCTTCAGCTGATCAAGAGTGTGAATCTATAAGCTTAACTAAAACCATATCGACCTCTGTTGTTTTGAAACAGTCTTTCCTGGAAAATATAAATATTTTTCTTTGTATGGACATCATATCTCCATTGAGCCTACCTCTACGTCTTTAAAAAATACATGACCAGGAAAGACAAACTTGACAAAATAATATAAATTTTATTTATATTCTTGTATTTTAGAAGTCACATATTTTATAATTTGTCTTTTTATTCCTTTATCTAGATAACACTGCAACAGTATTAACCAAGAGAAATGGGTTTCGAAGACAAGAGCAGTCTGTTTTCTACTTGCCAATATTCATAGTGGACAGCGGATCACCTTCACTTAGTAGCACTAATACCCTCACCATCAGGGTCTGTGATTGTGATGCAGATGGTATTGCTCAGACATGCAATGCAGAAGCATATATCCTGCCTGCAGGACTTAGCACTGGAGCCCTGATAGCAATATTGGCTTGTGTCTTGACACTGCTAGGTATGTCTTCTTTCTGTGACCCTTGTTTTCCATTCACAGAATCACAGAATACATTCACAGAATCACACAGAATCACAGAATATTATGAGTTGGAAGGCACCCACAAGGATCATCTAGTCCAACTCACCATCTAACACCCGTACAGAGACCGAGAGCATTCGATACACAGTAGCAAAATATGTATCCATATAAGCTTCAATAGCCCCCTCCACCCTGATTTCTGTAAACAGGCATAGATAACATTCTAGGAAGAAGAGTCATGATCCACAAAAAAATCTTTTGATCGGGACTTTCAGTTTATGACACAACCCTGAGATTGACTTGGATGGACAGAACGTGGTGCCCATGGCTCCAGGGTTGTGGGTTTGATCCCTGTGTTGACGTTCGCTTGGGCGCTGGACTCAACTTTCCAACTCAGAATACTAAGTGATTCTGTGATTCAGATACCCTTTTTTTCTATGTCAGCTGCCTCCAGACATATATAAGAAGTAACAGTAAATGAGAAAAATAGCACTGGCATCAAATGTTATATTTAAGAGATGGACAATGCGGTTTATGGAAGCACTTGGTTTGGCATACTCACTGTTTATCCAGTATCAGTGTGTGTCCTCTTTCCATAGGCATAACTTGTTTTATGCATTTTTTTTTTATTTTCGTAGAGCAAAAGACATTCATAAAATACAACAGAGGTAATTTACTGATGAGAATGATAATGAATTGATTTCTTTCACATAATGATCTTTTGTTATATCTGCAAATGGTAGCATGGTTGGATTTTTCATTGGACAGTAAAACTGCAACTAGATAAAAGGCAGTGGAAAGTACTGGAACAGTGTCAACATCCTATTTCAGCTAGCATTTCTCATTTAATGCCTAGTCATTAAAGAAAATAACTACATGGGAGAGTAAAGGATCAAATCAACAAATAAATACGAAAGGTGAACAAAAGTGTAGTTTAGCATATTTTCTGAAAATTCATGTGTTTACAATGGTTAACAACTCATATGTTAAAAATGGTAACAATTTAGGCCACTGAATCAGTACCACTGATTTTTTTTCAGTGTTGTTATCATTAAGAGATTTTTCTGTTCCCTGGCTGTACTTACCAGTATAAGGAAAGGGAGAAGACTACACGTTGATGCTTTATCTGTCACTGTTATCCAAGTAATTTGGATAGGTCAAGTCAAGAGATTTTTGTCATGCTTCTGTTCATGGTAGCATTTCCATAATGTGTAGATGTCTCTTCTTTCTCACTCTAATTCACATCACTGTAAATCATTAGAAGAAAATGTTCCCTCTGCTAAAAATATTTCTATAGGACTCCAAAAATAAAAGCCCATTGCATATTTTTTCACAGAGTAAGAAGATCACTACTTCTGCAATATGGTTACTCAGTATCTATATATAGGAGGTGGCATTTCTAAAGTTTTTCATTTCTGTGACCAAAAAAATCTAATAGCATAAGACTGAAATCTCACTTAACACTTGGTTAAGCCTAGGTTTAAGGAGAAATGAAAAGGAATGATTGCCAAAAGTTTTAATGAGTGTTTTTAAATACAGTTATACCTCGTCATTTGCGAGGAACCGGTCATGCCAAGGGCCTCACAAAATGCCAAACTCGCAAAGACATGCAGATCATTAATATGCATGCAGGCCACGCCCATTGCGCCACTCCCCGGCACTTCGGAGCATTGCAGACACTTTTCTGCTTCTCCCCTCGGGCTCTCTCAGCACAGGGGAGCAAAGAGAACCGTTTCTGAGCCCCCTCTGACTCGGAAGACACCCACTCCCCCCCCACCCCGAGAATCTGTGGGATTCTCTGGGCTGCTGCGACCGCGTGCTCACAGCCCAAGCCCCACACTGCTATTCCCTCACCCCGACCCCAGTGCTCGTGCCCTCGGTGTCCCGGCGTGGCATCCCGGCCCCGTGGCCACCCCGCCCCGGTGGGCCAGGCATCGGGTGCTGGCAGCCCAAGCGTGTCATCCTGGCCCCGTGGCTGTGCCACGCCGGCAGCCCTGGTGAGCTGGCGCAGGGCCAGGAAACCATGCCAGGATGCCGCAGGCACGAGCACCCGGGTCAGGGAGGGAGCAGCAGCGCAGGCTTTGGGCTGTGAGCGCACGGTCACAGCAGCCCAGAGAAGCCCACAGATTCTCGGGGGGCGGGGGGGTTCTCCTGAGTCAGAGAGGGGCTCAGAAACCTGGCTGCTGCCACCACGCATGCTCGCCATTCCTCTGCAGTGGGGAAGGAGTGTCCCCGGGCTCTGCNGGAGTGTCCCCGGGCTTGCTCAGCATTCCTGGAGCCTGGGAAACTTTAACTACTTTGCAACACTGCAACACTCTGTGCCATTTATGGTGGGGCGAGGGGAGGGGATGTCGGTATCAGTTTCCTTCCCGTACGGTCCCAGGGGGCAGGGGAACGGAAGCCTCCTCCTGGCGCAGCAACAGCTGCCCCCTCCCAGCACACAGCGCTTGCCCAACCTCTCTTGCCTCACTTTCATGGGGCAGTTTCCCAGGTCAGGGATGGGGGCATGGTACTGCCATTGCAAGCCGGAGAAACTGTGTGCCCTCCCCGCAGGGTGGGGTGAGTTCTGCCCCACAGGCACCGCGGCACCGCCCCTCAGCAGAGCAGAGTCATTGGGCATGGTAGGGAACCTCGCAGATGGCTGAAGCAAAATTGCGAGAAATTTTCCTTGCAAATGGGCGGGGTTGTAATGGAGAGGTCACAATGCAGCGGGGATTAACTGTACCACTTTCCCAGTAGTGTTTCTAGATAATTCATAGGTATAAGTGGACTTTATTTGGACATGAAGCTAAACGGTAAAGTTCAAGCATCTGTGGGAAAACACCTATTTTAAACTTTAGTCCAATATACTTAGGGGGAAAAAAAAATTGAAAACAGTAGGAATTAATTTGGCCCCTAAATTTAAATGTCACCCTATCTGTTATACATAAGAATTTCTGAAGTTTCTTAAGTCTGCATAGAAATCTACTGTAGATACCAAGCAGCCTTTCTTGGTTGTAAGCTTTTCTGAAATAGAAGGAATATGACTTAAAGAAAACCATTAAATGGACACAGAGCATGTTACTAGTGAATAATTTGCTTGTTCTTCTCAGTATACCACGTTTCAAATACAACCAGTAAATCAAGAAAAGTCAGCCTTTATTCCAGTCATTTTAGAGTGTGCTGAACAAGGGTTTGATAAAAAAGTAAAATGTCTGAACATATTGTTGGAACGATGAGCTGTGCACTGAAGAAAAATCTTGCATAAAACTCTAACATTGATTTTATTTCTAAAAGTATTTTGGAAGTCCAAAGTCTTCTTTCTGAATTAATCAACACTGTTTATCCAAAGAGACATTTGTATGTGCTATCATCACTTCCAATCCAAACTATTCTTTTTGGTACAGTTCAATGATGCAGGCATAGTTTAGGTTGCATTTCTATGATAACCCTGCCAGTCCCCCCATGGAAAAGGTGCCTAATCATTGCTACCCAGTGAAGTCTCAGTCAGATGTTGCTGCTTGTCTGGTCCCAGAGCTGTACTTCTTTCACAGAATCACAGAATCACAGAATATTATGAGTTGGAAGGGACCCACAAGGATCATCTAGTCCAACTCACCATCTAACACCCGTACAGAGACCGAAAGCACATCCCAGAGTGGTAACACAAACCTAGTTCCCTCACAGACTAGCAGGCCACTCCNCCGATAGCGGTGCATGGGGTTATTATGGCCTAAGTGAAGAACCCAGGTTTCATTTGTTCCTAGCAGATGTTTTCTGGAATCAGCTGCATGGTACTACTGCTAGGAATTTACTTTTTCCCTTTTGCTCTTCACATTCATTTCTGAGAAAAATCCTGAAGATCCACTAGCTCAGTATAAAAACAGGCTTCAGCTGTTGGCAAGAAGTTCAAGGCCTGGGACCAAGTGATGTATGTATTGTGTAAGATTTTGTCAGAGAAGACAGGATACAGGCTACTGGATCGATATATTTTTCTAACTCAAGAATTAACACGGAGTGCAAATCCAGTCATATTCATCAATGTCATCTTAATGTGTGTGCAGAGGAGGTATGATACTTGCATAAATTAAATTAATATGTGCATTCTGGCATCAGTATCCTGAACTCCCAACTATCTCTTCTTTTCTTAAAGTTAGTATGATATACTCTGGTATCATTTCTTGCTTTAGACATCTTTTATCTAATAAATAACCATTTGTCTTAACCAAGACTCAGATTGTCTCAACAGGATTTCTTAGTGTTATTATTGTTATTTAAACAACCAATTAATTTTAGATAAGCACAATATTTTTACTGACACTAAGAAGGAAGAAGGTTACTAAATCATACTATTTTATTTCAACTGCATATGACGTGGAATATACTATTTTTCTAACTAAAATAGTTTTTAAAATTAAAAACATTATTTTACCAAAATTTTTTTACTCTTTCTGAGGTTAAACTGGAGATTTTATTCTACAAGAAAGTTCCAATACTTTGCTAATTATTCAAAACAGCTGTGCAAAAATCTGGAAACAAAAGTGGTTTTTCACAGAGAGAGTGATCTCTCATTGGAATGGTCTGCCCAGGGAGGGCTCTGGGATGTGCTTTCGGATCTGTACAGGTGTTAGATGGTGAGTTGGACTAGATGATCCTTGTGGGTCCCTTCCAACTCATAATATTCTGTGAATCTGAATCTGTGAGGTGGTGGAGTCGCCATCCCTGAAGGTGTTTAAGAGAAGTCTCGATGAGGGGCTTAGTGACATGGTCTAGTTGGTGGGAGGCTGTTTGGGAGTTGGACTAGATGATCCTCTGGGTCCCTTCCAACTCAGAGGAACCTGTGAACCCCTCCCCCCACTATGACTCATTGAGAAGTGAATAAACTTTGAAGCCATTTGCATTTGATTTAGATATCACTGAAAATTTTTTAGCGCTTGTTTTCGTGTCTGCAGTTCCTACAATGAAGCTAAAGGTTTGCTCATTTAGAGGTTAAATAATGATATTCATAGCTGTTGGAAAGATTAGATATTAATAATCTTATAAAGTCATCTAAATGCAAAAATATTTAACCTTTAGAAAGACTCCATATTTTTCTTTGCTTCAAGATAATGTGAAGGGTAGAAAGAATACTGTATAAAACATTAATTGTATCTCTATTTTATTGTACATTTGTAAAGACCTTCCTACTAAATTTCAAATTTTACAGTTATTAGAAGGTCCTTAACTTTCAACATGAAGTATGTTAAGAAGGACAATGGCATGAAAATGCACTTACACCTGGGTTAAATAAATTATTAGCTGCTTACTTATATAGCAATAAAAATTGTGGCAGCAAGTGTTAAAAGTAATAATTAAGTTATGTCAATAGGAATCTTGGCTTAAAAGTATATTTGTATTGTCAGCAAGATAATTTATCTTTCACTTTAAAATACATCTTTTGCAATGAGGAATGGCATCAAGAGTGAAGTGCAATTGTCTCTGATGACACTTTTATGTTCTCTGCTGTAAAATTTACAGCTTAATTTGTACGTATTGTACAAATATCAGAACGTTTTGAAATTTCACAAAAGCCACTTTAAAGGTCAGTATCTCCTAATATTAAATTCCTTTTGTAAATACTGTTCAAAGCAAACTGTCCCTAAGTTCTGGCTGACTACAATACAAAAAGCGTGAATCAGATTTATGAGCCAGGGGCAAAAAAAAGTGAAAGAATGATGCTAATTCTGTGGTAATACAGAGTCACAAGACATCTGTTAGTAGACGGATCATTAGGTGTGGGCCTGGTAGCTACTAGAAAAGAGGAAAAAATTATTGTCCAACATATTTATCGAAAAGTTCAGGGAAAACTCTCCTTGCTTTACAGCTGTAGCTCCAAAACAAATTTAAAAATAATGAAAGTAATTTCCAGCTTTAATCAATTCTGAATAGTACCATGCTATCAGTAGACATATAATACAGCTTTTTTTGCATGTACGAAAGATTGGTTTATTCTAGCTAAGTGATCCTAATATTAAATCATTCCTCACAATGACTAGATTGGTAATGATTTTTTAAAATTCCTCCATTAATAGTAAGGCTTTTAAGACAGGTAGTCCAATGCCATTAAAAAAACCCAAAAAAACCTCTGAAGAACAACACAGTCATTGGTCACAGCCAGCATGGCTTCATGAGAGGAGAATCCTGCTTACCAAACCTGATTTACTTTTATGACAAGGTAACCCACCTAGTTCACCAAGGGAAGCCAGTTGATGTAATCTTTTTGGATTTCATTAAGCCTTTCAGTACTGTCTCTCACAGGATCCTTCTGGACAAAATGTCCAGCACACAGATGAATAAACACATCATATGGTGGGTGAGCAATTGGCTAATGGATACTTGTCACAGGGTAACAGTGATTGGGGTGACATCAGACTGGTGACTTGTCACTAGTGGGGTTCCACAGGGCTCCATCTTAGGCCCTGTCTTAATAAAAGACTTGGATGTAGGACTGGAAGGGAAACTAAGTAATTTGCAGATGACACAAAACTGGGAGAAGCTGTTCACTCCCTCAAAGTCAGAGATGCCCTGCAGAGAGACCTTGACGAGTTAGAGGACTGGATAATCACCAACCATATGTAGTTCAGCAAGGCAAAATGCCAGATTCTGCATGTGGAATAGGGCAACCCTGGGTGTTTATACAGACAAGGGAATGAAATGGTGGAAAGCAGCACCACAGAAAGGGACCTGGGGACCCTGGTCAATGGCAAGTTGAATATGAGTCATCAGTGCCCTGGCAGCCAGGAGGGATCACCAGCCGGTCAAGGGAGATGATTGTTGCACTCCACTCTGCACTGGTGTGGCCTCAACTTGAATATTGTGGCAGCTTGAGGCACTGCAGTATAAGAAAGACATTAAGCTGTTAGAGAGTATTCAAAGGAGGGCAATGAAGATGATGAAGGGCCTTGAGTAGAAGCTGTATAAGAAGTGGCTGAGATTTCTTGGTCCCTTCAGCCTTGAGAAGAGGAAATGGAGAGGAGACCTCATTGCAGTCCACAACTTTCTTGTGGAGGGAAGAAGTGGGACAGACAGTGATCTCTTCTCTTTGAAGAACAGTGACAGGACCTGAGGGAACGGCCTCAAGTTGTGTAAGACTTTAGGTTGGATATTAGCAAGGTTCTTCACCCAGGGGGTGATGGGCACTGGAACTGTCTCCCCAGGGAAGTGGTCACAGCATCAAACCTGCCAGAGTTCAAGAAGCACTCAGATGATACTCTCTGGCACACGATGTGACTGTTGGGGATGGTCCTAAGGCCTTGCACTTGATAGTCCTTGTGTTTCCATTCCAACCCAGCATATTCTGTGATTCTGTGTGATCATACAATTTATGGAGACCAGTCTTGAGACTATTTAGGGAATCTCAGGCTTAATTTTATCTATATCACCTTTTAGCTTTTGCTTTTCTAGAGGTTTCTGTAGCATTTAACCGGCACATCAAAGTACTGTAAGACTGAAAATCTTATGAATGCATATAATAGCATAGTCTTCTTAACATTAAAAATAAACATTAAAGCAGAAGCGATTAATTGAATGTGGAATGACACTTTTCAGGATACTGTTATTTTTTACAGTTATCGTGATGGCTGCTATTTTCTAGAAGTGTCATTAACTCAGCAAATGTTATCCAGATGCTACAATATAGTATTAATAATTTTCTAGGAGAATGATTCACACTCCATCATGTCCCACAGATGGGTGCAATATTCATAATATTGGTTCCATATTGTTTGTGTCAGCAATAATATTTCTTTACCAAAACTGTATTTGAACAAGTGGAGCCGTTAGCTAGTTTTTCACAGTGCTTTTGGTAGTCACTGCAGTTTAGTATTAGCTTTCAAGCTGAAAGAAACTTTAAGGATTAAAATTAAATAACCAATTACATTTCTAGCCCTGGTTCATCCAATAAACTCCAGCCCTAATGGTTATCATTAGATGTAATTCATAAACCTCAAGTGCAGTACTTTGCACTTGAAAGTGCACTACTTCGGAAAGTGAGATCTGAGGTAGAGGTGCTTTTAATCCATGAAATAAGACAGTCTTATTTTAAATATTGCTTAACAATTTAGTGCTCTCCAACCTATGATTTTTTAACTTTATTTTTGTTCAGCAGGGATTGGCCATATACTTTATTTCAGTCTCCTCCCAAACCATGGTTGTCAAATTCTCTTATTTTATGAATGTGCTTTTGTTACTCGGGCAATTAAGAGTTCAGGAAAAGGTCTTTTTTATTATTATTATCATTTTGTGACTATGAGATTGTCACAGTCTGACTGAACTAAACCTAAAAATTATGTTTGGCAGACAGCATAGGGTATTGTATTAGAGATGAAGATGCTGATAAAGAATGATTTGGAAAATTGATTCTTTAATGTGTAAAAAGCTTGTGGTTTAAACGCTGTTTCAGAACCCACTAGGTTTCATACCTAACTGCATAAATTGCCTGCTCCTTCCTTGGGTCTCTGACATAAAAATTAGTGAGTACTTCCACCACTATTGAAAATATGAGGAATCTAGAGCACTGCTAAATCTCCAGTCTTTCTTTTTTCCAGTTCTTGTCTTACTGATTGTCACCATGAGGCGACGGAAAAAAGAGCCCCTCATATTTGATGAAGAGAGAGATATCAGAGAGAACATTGTCAGGTATGATGATGAGGGTGGTGGAGAAGAGGACACGGAAGCTTTTGACATGGCTGCCTTGAGGAACCTCAACATCATGCGAGATACCAAGACCAGAAGGGATGTGACACCTGAGATTCAGTTCTTGAGCAGACCAACTTTTAAAAGTATCCCAGATAATGTCATTTTTAGGGAATTTATCTGGGAAAGACTAAAAGAAGCTGATGTGGATCCCTGCGCGCCACCCTATGACTCCCTGCAAACATACGCATTTGAGGGGAATGGCTCAGTGGCAGAATCGCTCAGTTCTTTAGATTCCATAAGCTCAAACTCTGACCAGAACTATGATTACCTCAGTGACTGGGGCCCTCGATTTAAAAGGCTTGCAGATATGTATGGGACTGGACCAGACTGCTTATACTCATAGCCTTGGAACCTTTCTCAGAAAATGCACTGAAGAATATTCAAGTAGAAAACTCGACCTTACAAACTGAGGAAAGTTGTAAATATTTCTCCATTTTTAAGCTTTTCAGTTGTTTTGTTTATTTTTCCCTTGGTGGAACATATCTTCATTAGACTTGTCCTAGGGACTGCACTGACCACACAGAATATGAGCATTTGGTGGCATTTTTGATAAAATTAAATGCTCAGCCACATTCAAATAGATAGCAACCCACAAATACCTACAGAGGCAACTCGTTTTCAAGAGTATGTAATGCACTATTACCTCAATGAGCTAGAGATACTCTGTAGATGCCTTCACAGTATTATTATATCTAGAATACAGAGTCTCTGGTCTAAGAAGAAACAAATTTGCAAATACATAATGCAATACAACATTGCAATATATGGTATTTACACATGCAGGGTTTTTTTCAGCAAATTTTCTTTACAGTGTTCATGCAGCTTGGTAGAACAAAAGCAGAAAGACTGACATGAAAACAAACAAAAGCCCAGGAGATACTATTTTTTTATTTCTCCTTGTTTGTTCTCTGAGCTATTTAATTAGAGGTCTCTGTAATTTTCCAGGTAGTTTTTGAGAAATTATTGTTTGTACAAAAATTTCTACAGTATTTTTCATCAACTTATGAAATGACTTATAAACCATATAAAATGAGAACTATGGAGATGTAGTCTTATGGTTGAAAATTTTTGTGATGCCCATGTAAGGTATAGAAAAAATGTTGCTATCTATTTGCTATTTTTTTATTCTCTCTTCTGATTTGTACAGGAGAATTAATCCTTTTTTATTATTGTTTAGCATAAAGTGTTATATTTATTTTGGAGCTCCGATCTCCATTAAATTCAGGTCCATTTTACTGCCTCATGGTATTCGACTTGTCCAAACATGCTGATTTTTCTTCGTCAGAGATAAATGTAGGAAATGAAGCACTGAAATGGAGAAATTACAGTAAAGCAATGCCAACCGCCATTCATCCCTCATAAAGGAGAGTAGCTCCAATGATGTGCAGTTGTTCTTCTGAGCCATTACGAAGTCTGAGATATTTAAATAAAATATCTGTACATTGAATTTTTTCCAAGAAGATCGCTGAGGTAGCTGGGAATATCTTTAACTCACGATTTAATTTTCAAAGTTAAACATGCTATATGTTTCAGTGACTGTAAACACCTTGTTTGTCTCCTTCCTCTTCTCTTTTACTGCTGATCAATCATAGTAAAAGATGTTTCAATTTCCTTCTTCTATTAAGCAATGTAATACTATTAACTTAAAAAATCATCTTTAGATCCTGCTGCACATAAATATTTTTTTCCCCAAAGGTGTTTGCTCACTACTTGTGATTTCTATACTGGTTCAGGAGTGCCAAAACAGAAGGACAACTGCTGTTGGTTAAAAGACTGTACGGTTTTGAAGTAGGATTTCTTAGAATAAGATAACTTTTTTATGATTCTGACAATATTTATACTTCATCTTTCATGATTTATTACTAGATAACAAGGCATATACTCAAGTAAAAAAGTAGTTTTAAATATTATTTCAGATTTATTTTTTATTAGGTAACATGTAGATGAGTTCCTGCTCCTGCAAACGTTTTTGCTTATACCTAACTTGAAATGACTTGACTTGCCTGCAGTTACTGAGAGGTATACAGAATTGTTTGCAGAACTGTCTTTGTGAATAGAAGGTACTCCATAGAGGTTGATGTTCACTCTAAAAGTACTTCTTTCTGAAAGAATAATCCTTGTACTGAAATCTTAATGTATGAGTGACATGAAGTTGGGGGATGGGAAATTATCATTAAGGCTTTGTAATTTTTGCAGCCCAGAATTATCAATTAACTGTGGAAGTGGCCTTTGGCTCCATCAGAAAAGAAAAATAATTTTAATTGTCTGCAACATATTCAGTTTGAGTTACATTTTAATAGACAATCATTGTTCCATAATTCAGTAGATCTGCTTCTAGTTGTCTTAAAAATATATATATATAGGTATATATATATGTATATATATATATGACTGATTTTGTAATGGAACTGAAAGATATCATCCATGACTTTTAGTCATACATGTAAGATTTTCAATAAAAATATTTTAAAAAAATCTCCCACGTGTATACGGTTTAATGAGAGCAAGATATGCTGCAGAATTTAAGCAGGTATTATATCAGCAAGGTTTTGTAAGACCATTTTTTATTGATCTTCTTGTTTTGGGGAAGATATATCATGCAGATGGATTAAGATGTCAAAAATGCTGATTTTAGGTCATAACACTCAAAGGAGATGTTGTTTAGAGTAAACAGTCCAATTCACTTGCTTTTCCACCTTCTATATCTGTAAAAACAAACCCCAGAAAGCTCCACAACTAGGAAACTATGTTAGGTTAGGATTTTTAGTGTCCTTTCTATTGAAAAAATACACTATTCTGATGCCATAAAACTCTTTGCATATAAATGTTTTTCTGTTGCACAGTTCTAAAATAATGGAATAAGTTTATTGTTTCATTATACAGTTATACCCCGTTGTTCATGATGAACAGGACAGGCCACGGCCCTCGTGAAATGCTAAACTCGCAAAGAAGTGCAGGTCATTAATATGCATGCAGGCCACGCCCATTGCTCCACCCCCAAGCACTCCGGAGCGCTGCGGACAATTTTCCACTCCTTCCCATGGTCTCTCGGCACAGGTGAGCAAAGGGAACCGTTTCTGAGTGGCTGCTGCGACCGTGTGTGCTCGCAGTCTAAACCTCGCACTGCTGCTCTCCCCCACGAGCCCCCCGGCCCGGCCCCCGTGTTCGCGCTGGCCCCAGGGGCCGCCCTGCGCGTGCTCGCCCTGCCTCCATGGCAGGGAAGAGGTGTCCCTGAACTCTGGTGAGCATTCTTGGAGCCTGGAAAACCTTAACTTTGCAGCACTGTGACACCCTGTGCTGCTTATGGTGGAGTGGGGGGCGTGGGTGTGTTGGTATCGGAGTTTTTTTCCCTTTAACATCTACCAGTCCCGGTAGAGGCAGCGCTGCCCGGGTTTTGACTGGGCTTTGAGTAACAAGGAATGACATGTCTTGTGGCAGTGCAGCGGTGGGTCTCAGCAGAGCACACGGGAGACAGACAGGAGCGGGTCAGGGACCGGGGCATGGTGCCGCACAACTCTAAACGCCATTGTGAGCTGGAGAAACTGCGTGCCCCTGCGCCGTGCACCCTCCCCGCCCCGACCCCGGTGTGGCGTTTGCAGGGGCCGCCCGGCTGGCGCAGGGCCGCCTGTTGTGGGCCAAATCACCGGGGTAGGGAGGGAGGCGGGGGGAAGCGGCGCGGGGCTTGGGCTGTGAGAGCAAGCTCTCTGCAGCCCGGAGAAGACCACAGGGTGGGGGAGATGGGGGTCTTGGGTCACTTCTTTCCCTTTAACATCCACCGGTCCCGGGAGCGCTGCCCATACTGTCCCAGAGGGCGGGGGAACAGAAGCCTCCTTCCAGCACACAGCGCTTGCCCCCCCTCGCTTGCCTCCATTTTGTGGGGCAGTTTCCCCAGTCAGGGACGGGGGCATGGGGCCGCAATTGCGAGCCCCCTCCCCACAGGGCGGGGTGAGTCCCGCCCCACAGGCACCATGGCACAGCCTCTCAGCAGAGCAGAGTCGCTGCGCATGTGTCAGCAATCTAAACTTGCAGACCGCTGAATCATAATGGCGAAAAATTTGCTTCGGAAATGGGTGGGGTTGTAATGCAGAGATCGCTATACTTTGCCTTGTTAGTATAAAATATCTTTTCTCACAAATAAAGGAACAAAATGTTTCACAGAATCACAGAATATTACGAGTTGGAAGGGACCCACAAGGATCATCTAGTCCAACTCTCCAGCTAATGCCCATACAGGGATCGAAACCACCACATGGTACATCAAATTTGCAAAACCTTAGACCATACAATTGCATTTGGAAATGTATTGGTTGAAAATACTTGATTTATCTAAGCACAAGATTCTCTTGCAATCTTTATGTGAATCTTTATGTACCTAATGAAACACAACAACAGAAGCAAATAGCATAAGAATTTTCTGGAAATCAGAAAAAAAATCTCATTTGAAGCCACAGAGGTATGTCACATACATTCTTCTTCTCCTATCTCATATGTGAACATATATTTCCTAAAAGCATATGTATATTTAAACATCATACCCACACATTATTTCTTTTCATTTTTTTTTTTTAAATCAGAAAGTATCTGAGAAAAGTAATCTTACTCTGGAAAGCTTCATCTATCCCCATCAATGTCTGATGTAGAAAAATAAATTTTAGACTCAGGTAGAACTCTTAAGATTGCCCCCACAATGAAAGCAAATTTGTTTCATATTTTTGACCCAGAATAGTTTAGAAGATATTAGAAATCTTGCAAGGTCTGTTGTTTCCGTGATTTTTTTAAGTCATGGTTTATTTCACAATAAATGGTATCAAATTTAAATTCCTTTTTCTAGAAATAGTATAAAGTTAAATGGAGTTTAATATTTGGTTGATTAACTAAGGTCATAAACCTACAGCATAACAGGAAGCTGAATGCTGAACCAGTACTAGAAATAAATCAAAGATTTTATTTTCTTCTTGTACTTGTCACCATCTTGGCCAAAGTCAGAATTCCTTTTCATTGTACACCAGAGCAAAATTATGTTGAGTCTAAGCTGGACACAGTAGTGAATTAGATCTTGTCTCCTCTTTACAATCACTAAAAGATTCTTTACTAGATCATTCTATTAAAATATTCTTCTCTCATATCTGGACTCCTTGGTCATGCTGCTTAAGACCTGTGAAGTTGTTAGCATCTGGGGGAGGAATGGAGTGGGTGTTGTTTGTTTGTGGTTTTGGTTATTGTTAGAATTGGCATTCTTGCCAGTTCTTGCTTTTGTTTGAGTTTAACTTTTTTATTGAATTTTTAGGGTTTCTTTTTCTATGATCAAAAATACTCCAGCAACATATATCCTGAATTGTCTTCTATTTTGACTTCAACCTCACCTTCTTCCTGTACTGTTAATAGCACAAAAGAAAGTACTGATGTGTTCCCTCTCTTTCATGTCATGAAGCTATGGTGAAAAAAGTAAGCATAGGATTGACAGACTGCAGTGAAACTGATCTGTCATTTTCTCTAAACACAAGCTCACTAATAAATAGTTGCCATTAGCATTATTCATACCATGACATGGATCTAATCTTACAGCTTTAAGATATATTGTCCACTTCTGACACTATTGTCAGAAATTTTTGCACATTTAATGAAATCATATTATATAGAATTATCAAGGTTTATTACCAGTGACTCAGTTTTCATTATTATTTGTGTCATGCTCTTGATGCACAGAAAAAGAAGGGAAAATAACGAAAGTGGAGCAGCAAAAGTACAAAATGCCCCTTTGTGCACTGATTTTGTTCTAATTATTGCTCTTAGTGTTCCTAATACACTGATAGCTTTTCCTCTCTTTGAGACTAACTGATAATAAATTAAGATGTGTGATATTGAGTGAGATACTCAAGTCACATTAGATCATTTAAGTCTGACAAGAATGGTCAATCTGAATTCCAATGTCCTATTTCCTTAATGATCAAAAAATATTTTATTATTACCATCACACTGTGGAAATTATAGAGAGAGAGGAGTGTTTACTGAGGCACCTACCAAATGCTAGGTGAAATCTTGATCATGTTGAAGTACTTGGCAGATCTTCCTATAGCTTTCAAGAGATGTCAAGATTTATACATTGTTAGGGTAGACATAAATGATCACTTGCAGCATCAAGATGAGAGAATGTTGCTTTGAGCATGTTGCTTTACACAATCTCTTCTACTGGCTTCACCTTTTTGGGAGTCACTGTCTGCTTCTTTTAATGGTAGTGCAAGTAGCTCAATGGGATGTTTTTAATGGCATAAGCTATTTATTTACTTACTATCAGCACAGTACACATAACCTTGCTGTAACAAACAGTACCCTTGCTCATAAAGCTAATTTCCATGCATACTGGATACAGGCAGTGTTATAAAAGATTTGCATTTAATGAAGTGCCAATGGTAAAATACTCTGGAGGAAAAAAAAGCAAACAACAAAACCAAAACAAAACACAAGCAATGTTTTTTCCTTAAAATTAGGAACATATAGAATTTCCAAGCTATGAAAATTATTATACCTTTCTTCATACTGTGTGACTGTGATTTACTGACTTCCATGACTGTAGGTACAATACAAATTAACCATAATTGTCTTGTTTTGAAATATGTTGTTTTGATGATGCTCAAGATTTTCCTAACATAGAAAAGGACAATATCAACAAAATAACAGATAGATTTAGAGTGTCAAGCTTTTTCTGGTGTTTTTGTTGTTTCATACATGATCTAATGATGTGAAAAATAACGTTTTACCAGACACTATTGGAATACAATTTCCTCTGAGCTAATAATGTTCCCATCCTGTAAAACAATAGCTTCCAACTGTGGAACAATATCTTATACCTACTACAGTGCTTGGCCGAGTCTACTCTTCTTATTCAAGTGTAAAGAAAGAGGCGTTAATGAGAGAAATTAAACACCTAAGTGGTAAGCTTAATGAGAAAATTTCCTCAAAACATTAAGTTTTCCCCATTTATATGTGAGGAACACATGAATAGATAATAACATGAAACGATAATACGTATATTACACTAAAGCTTTTGCTAATACGTATATAATTTTGCTGGTTTAGATACCCATTCAATACCTGTTTTAGTAGTCACATATAGAAGGTGAACGGAGAAAAAGTCAGTGTCAAATTCAAAACTTGGGAGTTAGGGAGAAGGCATAATAATTTTGTAATCTTTTTTTTTTTATGAACTAGCTTTGAGGCAGAACTATGATTTCTCTTTCAGTATAAGTTGATATAACAAAATAATATGAAAAGTTTATACTTAGTAACAGCTGAACATGCAAAATAAAATAATACGTTATGTATGGCGTTTTTTTTTTTTTTTACTGTGACTTAGTACAGGTCAATATGCTTTATTGGGACTCAGATTTATGTACACCAACTTGGCTTATGCACAAAGAACTTCCATGAAGGGTTTGCTAATTCAAAGAGCTAATGTAAAATGTGAGGTTATTTCAACACTCAAAAGCTACTGTTCATTTGAAATAAACACCAGGGGAGGTTTAGATTGGATGTTAGGAAGAGCTTTTTCACAGAGAGAGTAATCTCTCAATTGAATGCTGTGCCCAGGGAGGTGGTGGAGTTGCCATCCCTGGAGATGTTTGAAAAAAAGACTGGATGAGGAACTCAGTGACATGATCTAGGCAATGGGAGGCTCGGATGGTTGGATTGTGCTGCCCATGGCTCCAGGGTTGTGGGTTCGATCCCTGTGTGGGCATTCACTTGGAACGTGAACTAGATGATCCTTGTGGGTTCCTTCCAGCTCAGAATATCCTGTGAACCCATGAACAATGAAGGTTTCTTGCCTATCTGGGAACAAGTAGGTATATAAAGAGAAGACAGAAAAAGCAAGCTTTTCGAATTTAACACCTGTAGTGAATATATACGAAGTGTGGTGCCCATGGCTCCGGGATTGTGAGTTCGATCCCTGGGTGGGCATTTGCTTGGGAGTTGGACTAGATGATCTTTGTGGATGCATTCCAACTCAGAATAACCTGTGAACCTGTGAAAATCCAATTGACTATAGCTGAAAGCAAACATAAGCTCAGGAGACATCTCTCATTGTCATTCATCCTAATCAGTCTAATTTAGCCAGTTATTGTCATCCTTATTAACAGATGTCTTATTTTGGTTTGGCCTTTGTGAACTATAGAAAACCACAACTTTCGAAAGTGAGAAGATAAATGTTGTCTTCTGTGGAATTTTACATTCATTCGTTCATTCATTCATTCATTCAAACAGACAAACGCAGATCAAAGCTCTGGCTGACTGATTGTATGTGGAGACCATGCTGAATGTCATATGAAAGGGTAGATTTCCTCACGCCCTTTGTGCTTGGGTCGTCTGTTATCTCAGGAAGGCTATGACGCTTGTGCCTGACCAGTCTGTCTGTGTCCCATTATAGGGACACTCCACTGAGCAGTCCAAATCAACAAGATCACAATGGAGGGATCGTAATGCAGCGAGGTATTACTGTAATTACTCTCCCTTGTCCAGATGCAGAAAGGTGATAGAGTAGCTTTGGTGGGCATCCAGCCACAGTTAAACCACCATACTCCACCTGCGTATTGAAGAACCATACACCAAAAAAGTTTCTCTTTTTACTATTTGTGCTTTTATAAAATCCACCCTTTTGATAATATGAACCGAAGTATAAAATCAGAGCATCTTGTGCTTAGAAGAATAGCAATTTAGCTGGGCTTAAGCCAAAACACTAATACCTCCTGAAACATCCTGTTCCTTTTTTTTTTTAATGATTTTTCTGTAAATAAGAGCCTACTGACCTTCACGTTGCAAGACAAAGAGCAAATTCAGTGTTTTTTCAACGTATTTTCCAAGGACATAGAGATGTGTAATTTACAGCTAACAGACAAAAGAGAGTATGTGCAAGATGGCATGATGTTGGACTAAAAGGATGCAACCTTAACCAGCTGAGAAACAAGACATCTTGTTTACAATTGAATGTATTCATCAGAGAGTTGTTAAGTATGAATTATTAAACTTAGTGCACTTCAGAAAATGTAATTGAACATGCAAGACTAAAAATTTAATTTATAATCTTCAAGAAAATAACCTTTTTCTAAAATATATAAAGTATAATATTAGCATGCATTTTAAAGGTCAACTAACTAGTGGTAGTAGATTGGTATTATGGGTGTTAGGCATTTTGGCAGCTCAAAAAAATAAAGGCTGCTCACATGCTTTTACTAACTTTTGTAACAGCTGTATTCCTTCCCTTTTTTCTGTTAGTTTTCCTCTCTTCATTCTCCTTCAATTCTTTCTTCCTTCAATAAATCTGTTTTTCTATACAACCTTTCAATCTCTAAAAGGTTAAGATATACCAGGCACTCATACTATTTGGGGTGAAAAATTATATTGCAGGAACGAAGTTTTTAATCAGTGCTTCTGGTAGTGCTGCCTTCTAGATCAACCTGCAGCAAAATTCTCCATCAATGTTTACATGTGGTCAGAATCTTTCCTGTTTTTATAAAAGGGAGGCAAAAGACATAAAAGCGGTATATTGCCTGATATCTTCTTCTTCTGCTGATGTATTCTATGAGTTGTAAAAGAAAATCTTTTCAAGAAACTGTGATATAGAGTAAGGACAGAGTAAAACAATGGTCTTCGTGTCTCAGATAGTTAATCTTGAGTTAGGAGGACTCCATACCTATATGTAATGTGTTGTGAGTGGTAAGAAGTTGCTAATCAATAATATTTCAAAGGCATTGCATTGCCCTCAGGTGGCAATCAGGGAGCCTGCGTCAAATGAATTGTGTTTCGAAACTGGTTCATAGAGTATAAGTCTTCATATAACTGCTGACCATTAATTTACCATCTTTTTTAGCAGTCTCAATAAAGACAAAAAATACTGAATTAACATACACAGTGAAATACCTTCTCTCTTTCCATCTGATTTCAAAATGTTCCCTTCAGGTCATTTTTTTGAGTCACACCAGTGAAGAAAAGCTGTGTTAGCAATCACAGAGCAAGATCAAGAAAGCTTTAGATGTTAATGGACTGTTAATTCAGCATTTTTATTATAGCATCAGAAACAAAAGAAATAATTGACTAAGCAAATAATTCAAGTTAAGGTCAATCATAAAACCTTTCTGATATTTAATATGCTACCATGCTCAGCTTTCAAAACTCTAGCATTTGTGTTCAAATCATGTCAAAAGTAACCATTAAACCAGGCATTTATTTAGATAGAATTTAAATCCCATTTTTTAATGAAGCCCAATGTCTTCCTTTATTCTTATATGTTTTTCTTTTTTTTTTAACCCGTGACAAATGGCCGATGTTCTCTATGTAATAATCTCATAAAAATTCTGAAAGTAGCAAGTAATATAATTCTGAAACACTACAATTTTCTAGGTATGAATTGAGAAATAGATATAATAATAACTGTAGATGCAAGATATTTTTGTACATGGAGAGGGCAGATGGCTCTACTATGTACTGAAATGAAACAGTGAAATACATTTTTTAAATCAGAAATTATACATATTTATAACAGAATTAGCCACAGAAAGTAATTTGATGTATTGAAATATAAGACAAAGAGCATAATCTATAATTTCAAGCAGGAGAGCACAATAACTCAGAGGGAAGAAGTACAGGACTTATTGAATTAAAAGAAAACCAACATAAAACAACCTCAAATATGTCCAAAAGATTATTAGGAAGGCAAGTACAAAATATGGAAAAAGTTTCTGCAATAAATTTGCCTATCATAAAATTGCAAGGAAATACAGAAAAAAATGAAAATAGTAAAAATACAGTTAAGCTGTGTCCTTTAAAGAAAATTACAACTGTCAGTGACAAAGATAAAAATAGAAAAGGGTCAGCAGGGATAGGAAACATAAGAAAACTGATACTAACACATGTTCAGAAAGGAGAAAATATCAAGGTTATTCTATTCCAGTTACCAAATGAATATTTTAACCTCAGACATTTTCTGTTATACAGGAAAAAAAAAAAAAAAAGCTAACCTAGGATAATTTAAAGAAAAAACTCAAATCAACAACAAAAAAGAAATATGTAACAGAAGCCAGGATATCTGAAATGGAAACAAAACTGAAAAAAATAAAGATAGTCCAATAGTCTCTGTGCTGAAGAATCTATTCTTTAAAAGAATCATCAGTTCAAAGTCCAGTAACATGCCTGAATAATGGCAATACTCTCTCAATAGAGAAGAAAATACAGCACTTTATTTACATCAGATCTATGTACATAATAGGCCTCAGGGCTGCATAATGACCTAGAAACATAATTCGGAGAAAAAATTCACAAATGCAAGGAACTCTGTAGACCTTTGAGCAAGTTACAGAATTACAATCTAGCACACTAGATTCACTCCATTTTTTCCCCCCAAGTACATATATATGCGTATTTTCTGACAGCTAATCCATTATATCATCATAGGCAAGTCAATTCTAATCTATCTAGACTTATAATAGTTCTTCATACAGTTCTCTGTAGAGAGTTATATTTCAAATGGACTTATATTCATTAGAAATTATGAATAGCTAGGCAACAGGAATATGACAAAAGTTGCATGAAACAGATCAGACTGGGGAGGACATTAGATAGTGATTTTTCTCAGTCGTTTTTCTTGTGGTAGATATGTTTAATATTTTCATTAGAGACTTCTATGCAAGAAATAAATGGATACTCTGAGATGTGGAAGGTGTTAGAAAGCAGAAAGAAGACCTGATCAGTAAGCGGAAGAGTTAGATAAACTTTTGATCTAAAGAAATGGAGATGAAATAACAAAATTTCCAAATATATATACTTCATAATTACTGAGAATTTGATAAAAAAGAGAAAAATTTGAATACATTGAGTAATAGAATGTCTATGATATGGCTGTGGAAATGCTAGTGGTATCCTGGAATGCATCAAGCCAGCAATTCTCAGTAGAAATAGGAAAATATTGCTCCTACTTTGCAACATATTGTCAGGATCTTACTCAAAATATTCTATACAATATTACTCATCTCACAAAAATAACATTTACCTGAATTAGATGCAGATAAAGACAATAAGGATGACAGATAATGGAAAAAATCCCTTTGAAGTCATGTTAGAAGCGATACTAAAACAAATGTAGAGGGAAGATTACTTTCTTCATAAGTGTGAAAATATAAGAAAAATAAGAATGATCTGCTTTAGAATATAATGCTATGCAACACAATATGGATATGAGAGGATCATGAATAATGTTGTCATCACAGTTTGAAAGATAGTTCTAAGTTCCTGGAATAATCTTTCTAATGTTTTTGGCTTTAACCCTGATGTTGAAAAGATTCAAGAAAACGGGAGCACATAAAACTGAAATATATCAATCATATTTCTCATGATAAAAGATGATGTGTGTTCAACTTACTTAAATTTTTGAAAGGTGTTGAAATAAAATTAAATGTCTAATTTATAAGAAATACAGACCTTGGTTTTTGGTACTACACAGAAGTTAAATATCACCAAGACTTCCTCCTAGACAAACAACTTGTCTCTTCTTCGGTGTTCCTTCTTTCATTCCCCTTCTCAAAAATCATTTAGAGACTGATCACTGACTGCCATATAAGTTCGAAAGTAGCTCTAGCAATACTGATGATTTTTCACGTGCCAACGCTGTATTGCATGCTTAGATACTGAATTATCATCATATATCATTAAATTAACAGTGACCCCAGAGTGACTGGCAGAAAACATTACAAATTTATTTTAATTTGTTATCAGTGTCCTTACTTATATGGTTTCATCTAACAAATGTTCACATTCTTCCTGTAATCTAGGATTGTTTAAATGTCCTTGATATTTTCAGCTATATTTCCGTGCATTTTTGTAGCTTTTTGCCTCATATTGAAATCTTTGGTTTGTTGAAAGAACATAGTGTTGTGACTCATGAATTAAGGTTTTCTGGTGCCTATCCAAGATGATGCTCTTCAGTCTATAACTGGTAAGCACTAGCCTTTATTGCTTTAGGGTTTTTTCGTTGGCTGGTTTGATTTGCTTTGGGGGGGGAGGGAGTTGTTTTGTTTTGTTTTCCTGCAAGCTCTATTTTTTAATTTATTTGCATTCATTTGTGAGTTTAAGATCTGTTATTGACGCTTTTTTCCTAAATGATAACATAAGTAATACAACATTTTGTGTAATTCTTGTTCTTTAAGGTCTTAAAGAAATATTCTGGATCTGAAATTTAAAATTTTGATATTATAAAGAACAAAATTTTAGATGTTAGGGTCTTAAACACTGCAAATGAATATACCTACAAAATCACTGGTTTTATTTAGGCTACTCAAACTTGTCTGTTTTTTCCCCCTTTACTGACACTTATCTCACCTTTCCCAGTGTCTCTCATTTCTAGCTGACTGTCTGAAACTACCGGTTATCATTCCCCTAACGTATATCACTCAAGACCACTTTCCCAGAAGTTAATTGGGAAAAGACAGCCCTTCCTGGCAGGAATAACCTCATGATATTTGCACACTCATGATATTTGCACACTGGAATCTTTATCCCTAATTTTCATGACTGATGCTGCTCTATATATATCAGTGTACAGAAAAGAGCAAGAAATTCAAACCTCTCCATTATCTTTCTGTACAGCATTCCAGAAGAGAAATAGGGAAAAAAGAAAGACATGTTTTGTTAATAGAAAACAAAAAGGTAGATTAAGGTTAAGGAAAGAGGAATTCGAATTTTTAATACTGAAGGAGTAAACATAACTTCAATCAGCAGGTTTACTCTTTTCATATGTAAAAATAAACAAACGTAGACCAGCATGAAAACAGACTTCTATGACCAAATATTTTTAAGGTTTTTTCCTTAATCTTTTTCTTCTTCACTACTTTCTCTGATCTATCACTATAAGAAACTAGCATGAAATTGTAGGTTATATTTTCTCAATTCTTTTCTTGTATGTTTTACAACACTAAGTTTTACATAACGGCTTTACAAAGTACATATTTTCAGAAGTAAATATCATTCATATACAGAAAGGAGAATGCCTTATAAAATCAGATGCACTGTAAGCAGAATCATGCTACCTTTAAATCGGTAATGCAGATTTTTCCCCTGATTAAGGAAAGGTCAGTGTTGAATGAATATAATAATTACAATTATGAAATTTCACATTTGTATTATGTGTTGTGTATGAAGAATTAGAAGTGTTTTTGAAGCTCAGTAGCATTCAGCCAGCTATTATAGCTGGGGAAGAAGCTAAGAATCAGGGCACAGAAACTGATTTACCCAGGGCCACACAACACTTCAATTCCAATTACAAAAATAAGATTCCATAATTTAAGTCTCCTTCTTATCCAGCCATACTTCTTTCCTGCCAAGCATCTGTCATACAGACAAATACCCTTGTTCTCAATTGTGAAGGGAAATGAAAGGAAATGGAGTCACCTTGTGTGATTTTATTAGCTGACCTGTCTTAATGAAATATTGAATCCTCTAAAGATGGTGCACAGAATTTATCTTTCTGGTCCTAAATATGTTAATAATATTCTTTTATTCTTTCTCCTGTAGAAATTTTGGATATAATCAAAATGTGGCAGTGTCAAAAGAGGTTCATCTTTACAGAACCATCTTTTGCAGCTGGGTAGACTTAAAAGTGAGCAGATGTAATAGCAGAGCACTGACTGCATTAACAGTTTAAATAAAAATAAATTATATATCCGACAGAAATTTGAAGAAAGTGAAATACCTTCTATCTAAATATACACTGCAGCTGTTTCCGAGGTAACAAAATGTGCCTTTCCGAACAGTAATTCCCCAAAGCAGGTGTAACTTTCAAGGTATGACTCAGTGCAGAAAGACATTCAAACCCATAACATTTTTAACACTCTCAGTTATTTTAGGTGACTTTTTTCCTTGATACAGGCCTTTTTAATGATTGTGAGCAAAATTTTGCTGGACAATAAGTGCACTCATCAGGCAATCTCTATATGTGCTTCCTGTAGAGTGATGTGTACTTCTGTATGTTGGTAAAAACAAGAGAAAAATAAGCAAGAGGCAATATGACAGAACAACTGTCTATAAATCTTCTGTGCTTCTTATACCTTTGCAAAACTGGATACTAGCCAATAGTGTGCAATCCAACGTGGATAGGAAATCCAATTCTTTACTACCTGAAACCTGTGTAATTTCTTATAGCTTTACAGTTTGCATGTAAAATGCTACTATTCTGATCATATTCACACTTCTTTGCAAATAGGATAGCAATTACCTAAGGCAGTGTGGAGTCAGACCAAGAAAGGCAGGGAAGAGGACTCCTTCCTTATGATCAATACTTATGTGAGAAAATAGAGAATAATAAGTAACACATGCATTTTCATGAGCTTTCACTTTCCCCCCCCAATGTTTGCAATAGCATTAATCAATTTTTAATTATCAATTCAGACAGGTGTTAAATATTCACAGTGTATAAAATTTTCCAGTGGATTGCGAATGCATTCAAACTCATTCAAAATAACATTTTTGTAGTATACCTGTAAAAATTGCTACTTAATCATCTCTGCAGAGGAGCTGTCTAAAACTTGACTCCTTCTGTAAAAATCTGGGTGCTGTAATGTAATGTACTAGTACTTTGTTTGGAGTGCTAGTGAATTAAAATATTTAAGAATGCATGGAATTTATATGGAATATCTACCTGTTTATCTTTTATAATATTTGAGTAAATCTTACCGCATTTTAGTTATAATGTCTCATATACTCAAAGGGGGGCTTGCAGTTTTAACAAGGTTTCTGTGCTTGTTATTCAATGTGGTCCTACAAGAGCCTTTACAAGATGTGATTGACTCTTTGTTTCTCATTCATACTTATATTTTTAATTCATAGATTGAAAGTAGAGGTCTACAAAGAAGGAGGATACATTCGGCCCTCTTCCACTTCGCGTCCCCCATATTGCGGCTTCACATCTTTCACAATGAAGAAGGCCACTTTTTGCAACTGTGCATGCATGACCTGGCACACGTGAATATTCAATTAAGCAGTTGTGAATATGTAAATCAACCCCCACGCCCTGCCGCATGGACCACAGGTGCTATGTTCTGCCTGTGGTGAGCCAAAACAGTGCTGGAGTGCCGGGGGGGTGGGGGCGCCGTGTGAGGGTGTGAGGCAAATTTGCATATTAATGAGCTGCCAATCAATGCAGAAGGTGGGCTTCACAGGACATGAATAAGACCACGGTTCTGTGGTATAGGAAACCCATCTGTATTACTGTCTACTTTTCAGCACTGTAATGGAGAATGATCATCCACCATTTATATTTCCTTCCCCCAACCTAGTTTTACTCATATGTGGTAACAATTGTAGTTTAGATGTAACTGAAGCAGATGTAAAATATCCATGTTCTGCTGTTTGTGTTTGAGAAATGACAAAGTATTTATGTGAATAATTTCTAATACTACATTGGCATTTAAGGTAAGGAGATGATGTCCTTCAAAGAAACTTTGAAAACTAAAGAAGTATGTCAGGACATGGATGAGATAAAGAGGTTAAAATCCACAAGAATATTAAGAATGGTTATAGTTCAAACTAAATGCAATAAAAAGTGAAAAATTAATATAGAAGAAATCTAGCAAATACAGGATGTGCTGAAAGGTTCTCAAAAAACTTTCCCAGGTTTGAGTTGGGAATTGGTGTTCCAGGACACAAGGCAGTTTATATATCCTTGTCTGTACCACTCAGATGAAAGTTAAGAATGGAAAGTCTTTTCACATCTCTAGGCATATATGTTTTTCCTGCTTTTTATCTCTGACAGATTTTGCTTCCCTCAAAACAGTCTGCCCACTGCTGTATAAGCATATTGCACTTCAGGGACTTCATAATCTTTGGTTATGGGTTCACTTGTCATAGAACCATGGACCATTATGAGTTTGTGCATATGCCTCAGCTACCACATCTGACCAGGCAGTAATTCTTACTGATTGCCACAGTTTGCTTACAAATTGTGCAAAAAACATGCTATTGCATTTTGAGAGATGACTTTGCTCTATTGGTTGACACAAGGGAAACAGAGTAAATTGGTTCTGCAACTTTCGTTTTTATGGAACTGCAGTAGAATCATTAAGATTGATGTGAATGGAGAATGAATGGAAAATGAATGGAGAATGAAGTGACTGGCTGCCAGCTAGGTGTGGCACCATTCACCAACACTCTCTGAGCTCGTCCATCCAACCAGTTCCTAACCCAACATAAAATGCTTCTATCCAGTCCATGTTCTATGAGTTTCTTCTGAAGCTTACTATGGGAAACCGTCTCAATGACTTTGCTAAGGTCCAAGTGCACAACATCCATGGCCTTTTTATCGTCAACCAGGTGAGTCACCACATCATAAAAGGAGGTTAAGTTGGTCTGGCAGGACCTGCCTCTCCTAAATCCATGCTGACTAGTTCACTTAACAGAAATTAAACAAGATGTGTTCTGTCAAGAGTATACAGTTCAGTTTGGCTTCTGGTACTTGATTTTGCAGACCTCTTGAAAATCGTGTGGAATTCAGCAGAAGTTCAGTGTGATTTAGTGGATACATGATTTCTCCATTAATGTTGTTCACAGAAAATTGTAAGTGTATCAAAAGCACAGATTCAAGATGGAAAATATACTTATTCATTATAAAAGCAGAAAAGGATATGGAATGAAATGCATCTACAATGGCTTTTACAGAATGAAGTTCAGCAGTCCCCTGCACAGTGAGTCATGTTGGAAGGCCAGTGCAAAGGGTCAAAAAAGACTACTGTGCCACTCAGCTTCTGGGGACATCTTGTTTCTAAAGGGAGATGCATAGATAACGTATGAAAAACTGGTATTGAGGATAATTGTATCAGGTCATGAAAGATGCACTCCAGAAAGGGCTGTTTGAGCCTTTTAAGTATAGCAGCATGCTGGAGGAACTAGACAAAAGACAAAAATTCCTTGTTTTGTTCTGAGAGTATAAAGTGAGAGGAATTATAAAGAAATACCTCCGTTAAATACCTTTTTACATTAAAAAAACCTCAAGAACTGCAATTTCTATCAAGTCAGATAGTTCAAGCTCTGCAAGCTGTAAATGAAGTGTGTGTGGAGATGTCTCACATTTAATTAGCATGTGACAATTTGGAATGTTAGCCACCAAGTGCCTATGTGTCTAGGTAATTTTAAAATAATTAGAGCCTCCTGCATATTAGTTCAGGTTAGTTGTTTTTGTCTGCATAGTTAGCATTCTTCAATGGTGCCCATTAGTTTGAACATCACTGGTATTTGCTCAATAGCAAAGAGAGAAAGAGAAAAGGAAAGTGACAAAAGGGTAGGAAGAAAACATACAAAGCTTGACAGGAAATTCCAGATTCTTATTGCAACAGCTGGAAAATTTAAGGTGTGGGAAGGAGGAGAGGGAAGTGAGTGCTGTTGTTTTCAGTTTCAGCTTTTGCTTAAACATTTCACAGATTCACAGAATATTATGAGTTGGAAGGGACCCACAAGGATCATCTAGTCCAACTCACCATCTAACACCCATACAGAGACCGAACGCTCACTGATTCAGTTCTGAATAATGTTTGTGGCTTGATCCAAAAAGGCACAGAAGCAGTCATATAGACTCTGTTTCCACTGCCTTGGAACACACCATTGACAACCAGATGTACGCACCAGGCATAGATTTAAGTCTGATACCCTGAAGATGGGTTTTTAATATGTAGCATAAAAAATCAGATGAAAAGTAGAGGGGACATGCAAGTCTGAAATTTATCTTTGTAGCAAAAGAAACAACTGCAGCAGTATTCCCCAGCTGTAGTTATTACTACTGCACGACAGTGATAATTACCAAATTTCTATATTTATAGAAAGCATTTGCCTCATAAATATCCATCTGTGCTTTTATCTAAGTACAATATGTGACCATTTTCTATGAATATGGACATTTGGTAGAAGAAGAATTACATTTTGTAATTGTTAAAATGCTGGATTAGGTTATAGGAATGTTTAACTATTTATTTATAATATAGAAAAATTCTACCTTTCAGGAAAATTACTGTGACTCATTATCATTTTCATTGAACCCATCACTGATCATATAGTGCTTTTTGACCATAGGGACCACAGAGGGATTTTTTTAGGAATATGTCTTGACTGGAAACAAGCAGATATTAGAAATTTTTAATCATGATGGCTAATGTGCATAATAAATGACTATGCAGACTATAATGCTCGAAATACTGGCACCAAGAAGTCTGTCAGTGGTGTGGAGCTCCACAGGTAGAATGAAATAGAGACATTGATTCAGATGAGATAGGTGGAACATTTCAATTATTTATATGAAAACAACTGCAGCAGCAGCAGCAAAACCCTGACATAGCACAAGACAGTAAACTTTCAACTTGGAATAGATCTTGTAGTCACCAAGGTACCTCAGAGGCAGAAGGCAAGTTGTCGGTAATTAATGGTTTGTGGATTTAAGAAAAGAGCAAGGTGTCAGCGTTTACTTAGGAAAGTACATGGGCACAATCTAGCTGACAACTGCAGGGAGTTTTGCAAATGTTTGCAAGTGGCATCTTAAGAAATATTCATCTGAAAGGAAATGACTATACTTATAAATGGATTATGATATCTAAAACTCCATATGTTTTTTATTGTCAGTTCTGGCTGCTGCTCTTCTTCTATCTTGTCTAATAAGATTTACCTTAAAGTGTTTGTCCTATTTTAACAACAGCAGTAGCAGCCAAAGAGAAGAAAAACAACCCCCTTTTTATGTCAGAAAAACATCTTTCTTTTTATTAGTCAAAATGGTTCCAAAGGCTGTTTTTGTATAGTGCATGATGTGTGTGTGGTGTCAGTGGCTATATGAAACAGAAATACACAACACTAGCAGGGTGGATTTCAGTCTACTGCTGATGAGCTTCCTCCCTTTATCCCTCCTCCCTCCTTGAAATAAACTGCTAAGCTTTCAAATGCTATCCTGACTCTCTATAGTCACTTGGCTAAAATGGATTTTAAACTTTCCACCTATTAAAATTCTTCTTTTTCAAACAGCACTGAGGGAACCTAAAGCACTAAAAATGTAGCAGAAGTCATGCCATCCAGAGAGGGGGAAGGGGAGAATTCAAGAAACTAAATTGCTGCTTAAAATGTCAGCAATTAACATTAATTGAAAATACATAATTGAGGAACTCTCATCTTTGTTTTCCTCTTCAGTGTTTATTTAATTTTGATTACACTATGTGTTGGGTTTGCTGTGGATGGGATTTGTTTGGTAGCAGGGGGGCCTATGTGGGAGGCTTTTCTTCGAGAAGTTGCTGGATGCCTCCCTCATAGCTGGCAGAGCTAATGCCAGCCAGCTCCTGGCCAAAGCCAGGCCAATCAGGAGAGATAGAGATGCCTCTGTCATAACATACTTAAGAAGAAGAAAAAAAAAACTAACAGGAAGAAGAAGATGGCTCCTGGAGAAGAGCCATGAGAAGCTGTAACAGCAAATGCAGGCACCAAGGCCCGGGCAGAAGGAGGGGGAGGAGGTGTTCCAGGCATCTCCCTGCAGCCTGTGGTGATGACCCTGATGAAGCAGGCTGTCCCCCTGCAGCCCATGGAATGGAGAGAACACAGAGATGCAGAATATCCACCTGTAGCCCATGGAGAGGGAGCCCACGCTGGAGCAGGTGGATGCTGGAGGGAGGCTGCAACCCATTGGAGCACACATTGGAGCAGAGTCACAGGAAAGATATGTGGCCCATGGAGAAGAGAGTCCATGCTTGAGGCAGAACTGAACCTGGTAAGATCTGGGTGCTTTGAGATGGGACCATGTTGGAGCAGCCAGTGCACAAGGACTGCACCCTGTGAAGTGACCCATGGGCAGCAGAGTATGGAAGAGCTGATGCCTCTGGGATTGGACTCATGCTGGGGAGGGTCATGAAAGACTTTCTCCCATGGGAGGGACCCCATGAAATGCAGGGAAATGGCCTCTTCCCCTGAACTACGGCAGAGAAACACCAACTGCCTGTTTTTTCCTTACTCCTGTTCCCCCTCTGCGTCCTGGAGGAAAGGGGGAAAGTGGTATCTGTTGTAAGAGATGGAGAGATGGGGGAAAAGGTTGCCTTTAAGATGATACTTCTCACATTAAGCTCTGATCTTGTTAGAAATAAATCCATTACATCCCCACTTGGAGTTTGTTTTGCCTGTGACAGTAAAAGATTTCTAATTATCCTCATTGCAGCTGTAGCACAAACCCTTCAGGCTTTTTTCCTTTTCCTCTCTCTTCCCCTGTTTGTATAGGAAGAATGATGTGAGAGAGTGGGTGTGGGTGAATCTCTGGCATCTAGCCAGGGTCAAACTACCACACACTACTATATTAAGTTCATATACAGGCTGAAAACCTGTTGAAAATTATCTGCAGTTTCATTCTTGATTCTTTGCAGGAAAGTGTCAGGGCTCTGTGGGAGCTTGGGGTCATAAAACAGCAAAGCCTGGCAACCAGGGCCTCTCGGGCAACCCCACCTCCAGGCATCAAGCACCTCCCTGGAGATAATCCCTCTTGCTGGAGCCAAAGACACGGCTGTGGACAGAATAGGGATAGGGACAGTGCTGTGTGTTGTCATCGTCTCAGCCCAGGGATGCCCACCTCCACAAAAAGCCATGTGTGGCAAAGAAGTAGTTTTCTAGGAAATTATATTTCAGGGAGTTTTGATAACAAAGATATTTTTATTTTATGACAAGAATCCAAGCAAAATTACCATAAAAAAAATCTCTCCTCCTTGCTTTCAGAAATCACTGTTCAAATCTTCTGTTTTCCAGCTAGGATTTTTGCAACTTAAAATCAAAATATTGATTCTGAAATTAAAATGAAGAGAGGACAACACTGTCTAAATGGAAAACAGTTAGTGGAAGAGAGACAAGGCTGCAGTAATAAGTAATATTCTTAATTTGAAAAAATAGTGTATTGTGAAAACTAAGCTTTTGAACCTGCCACCAGTATTTTGTATTTGAACTCAGCCTAAGGCCAAGCTGCTCATACACTTTCCTCTGACTTCTCATGTCCATGGCTTTTCCTTTCTGTGGTTTTCTCGTTCAACTTTCTGGGTGCCTCAGCTATGACAGTAAATGCTTGTAGGCCACAGGAATAAGCCAGATGAGTCAAATGATCTAAGATAATGACAAGCCTTGGGAACTAAGAAATGTGGAAGGGCCCATACCAAGTCACACTCTGAATTTAACTTACTTATGTTTATGATTTTTAGAAGCTTTTGGACTTGATTTCTGTCAAGCAGAAAAAAAAATACTAGTCACAGAAGAAGTAAGAAAGGTGTTTTAGTGTGCAGAACAGGAAGAGCTGATTATCACCTAAGAAACATTAACAACTGCTCTGCAGAAAGATGGAGAAAAATGCACAGAGCATAAATAGAATAGCCTTATTGAGCTTTTGACTTTTAATAATAATTTTCATGAAAAAATGATAGAAAAATGTTTTATTTAAAGTGAAAAGAATGTGCTAGGATTTTGTCAAACTGGATGAGTACTTCACTTTTTTGTTGTTTGTTCTTGGGGTATTTTAAGATTTCTTTCTTTTTTTTTTGTTTTCTTCTATAGACAATATCTTTCTCCAGGTGCCGTTCTTAGTGTTATACTTGTACTGGAATCAGAACCTGGAGTGTTTCTTAGCAATAGCTTATCCTCTACATCTTCCTTTTTTTTGAGACGTTTGAGCAACGAATTTTCTTTTGTGGATATTTGCTGTCTCATCAGGTCCTTCTCACTTTTAGAATGTAAACTATTTTCCCCGATCTTTTGATTCCTTTATTTTTGAAATTTCAGTCTGAGTCAGAGTATTTCCTCCAATCAGCTGGTATGCTGCCAGGATTCTATTTCTTTTCTTGTGTCAGATACAGATGCATTTAAAGTTGCCCTCATCAGCATAATTCTGAGTGCTACAAGACCTAGCTGTACAGCACAAGACTTTGTATTTCACAGTACCGGCTGAAGCTAACCTAATCCCTTTTAAAGATGAATTACAGGTATAGCAGATTGGTGAATGTGGGCTAAGCACTCAATCTTCCTCAATTCACAAAAAATATGAATATATATGAGTACATAAGACTTGATACAAGATTGGTTTTTAGCTCTAGCTGTCAAAATCCATGTTTATAAGTTTTGAATTTCCCAGTCAGTCTGCTATCATTATTGACAGTTTTTCAAAACTCGGTTGGACAAGATTCTGAGCAATTTGATCTCAGTTTGAATTAACCCTGTTTTCAGCAGAAGGCTTGGCAAGGTGAGCTTCAGTTTCCTTTGAACCTAAAATAGTCTATGCTTCTATGAATAATAATGAACTACTGTTCAGTAGTGAATTTACTGTTGATTCTCAAAACCTCGTGAGCTTTGCTCATTTTATTTTTATCTCAATTTTTAAGTGACTACCTGAAATTCTACAGCAGCTTATATTTGTTATTTAATCTGATACATAGTTTTATTTTGCTTATAAAGTAACATAAGACTATAAGAAGTTGAACAACAATATTTACCCCATTTATCTTCTTCTGATTGCCAATAATTATACTACTTGTACATTTTGCCACATTTCTTCCTTTGCCCCTCATACTACCATTACTGTTCAGTGAACAGTCACCTCCATTTCATCAGTTACTAGTGAGAGGAACAGCTGTCATTTACAAAATCTTTCACAAAGAATTATCCTTTTAGAAACCAACTGACAACACAACAATTTTCTTAACAAACTATTGATTTTCTTGTGTTTTTCTCTTCATATCAGATGTAAACACCTTGATATTTTTGAAAATACTGTAACTAGGCAGTACATATGTTTTGCACCAGATTTCCCCTTTCATCCCTTTATGTTTCTGCAAGTTTATCAACATTTTATAACATTACTTTTGCCAAGCAATCAAGGCTCTCTTGAATACGTAAGTCTTAAGAAGCCCTAGAGAAAAAATATCGCTGACTTCTCCTCTTGGGCACATCTATAAATCACAGTTTAGGATTATTTTCTAAACATCTATTAAAATTGGAGAAAATATGTGGCTGACTTAGGTTAGGAGGAAATAACGAGGTCATTGATTTATTTCCCCACCCATGAATATTAAGTAATCCCATTCTGTATGTTTTCAAATCACACAAAACAGGTAAATATTGAACTCCTAAAGATATGTAAGAAAAAAAGACATAAATATTGAAGAGATTATTACAGATGAGCTGAGTAGGAAGAAACTCTGCTTGTATTTAGAATTAGTAGAAATCAATCTTGTGCTTAGTTTTCAGTAAGAGTTATGGGATTAATGTTAATATTCAGCTACCATGAAGATTAATAGATTTCTTGTACTTCCTAGCAAAATCTTTGGGATTCAAAGATGTTTCAAAGAAGGATACTTGTTTGTGAGAATAAATACAGGTAGGAGTCCAAGCCTGCAAATGATCTTATTTGTGCACTGCCTTATTCCTCCACATGATCACGGGTGCACTGCTTGGCCCCTGGTGAGCCACACTGGCCCTGCTCTGCCCCTCTACTCCGAGCTGCGCTGGCCCCGCTCTGCCCCTCCACTCCGAGTCACGATCCCTCCCTCCCCTCGGCTCTGCTCTAGGCTGCACCGGGAAGCACCGACATAAAGACCAATACACATCAAGGCAGTGCCAAAACAGTGCCGGAGCGCTGGAGGGGCCGTGCAAAGGTGCGGGGCAAATTTGCATATTAATTAGCTGCCAATCAATGTGGAAGGCGGGTTTCCCAGGACCCGAATAAGACTGCGGTCCATAGAATAGGCGATCCTACTGTACTTCTGACATCCTATTAGCAGCATTAGAAAAACAATAATCATTTGATATGTCTATAAGGCATTAAATATATCTTTATAAAATATGAGAACTTGTATTTGACTAGTCACAGATTCTAGAGAGGATTTTGTTATATTTCTTATCTGTTATATTTTCTTAGATTTCTAGTCTTACAAAACTGTTTTCTTCCAACTGTATGGAAGCTGTGAAGTCTATATTGTTTCTTAACAACACCTTGCAGTTCTCATGCTCATAGTCACTGAACCACAATTGAGATGTTTCTTCTTATCTTGAAGAGATAGGGCTCATATGATATACAATAGAAGGAACACTATGTAAAGATTTAACTATTTCTGCCCTGTAAAAGTCTTGTGAGGTAGATGGATGTTCTTGTCAGACAGCATAGGCTTTTAATACAGTAATAAACTTTCCTGTGTCTAGGTGCTGTAGTAAATTCCAGCAAGGGATTTTTATGTAATTGACTATTGATTTAGAGCCACTACCTTAAATATTAGCAGTGGTAGGTCTGGAATTTTACAGATTTTCTGTCAAGGTTCCTCTGCTTAACAACTGTTGAGATTAATTTTTAAGAAACATTTTGAAGAGATATCTTGAATAGAATGGGTAATAATTATAAGCCAAGACAAATCCATATTTGTGATAGAATCCCTCGTCTATTCAACCTCTGGACTCGTAACCTATCTTCATTTAATATATTCTCCTCCTTTATCAATTGCACAAGTTTCTATTCATAAACTGCAAATTCTTTGAGTCAGTGCTCCTGGAAAGATAATTTTTTTTAAAAAAAAATCCCTTCTATGTTGATTATTTAATGGATTTTATACGTACATTTTAAACTAATCCATACAAACAGTACTACAAAGCAGCCAGCTTCCCATCTCCAGGTGCACTATGGGACCTATGATTGAAAAAGGAATCACAGAGGAGAGGAGACCTCAGAAAATAAACACTTTAATCACTCCATCTATTTCAAAATGCTTCTCATAGTCATTTATCTTTCAATCACCCCATACAGCTCCAGGAGAGAACTTCTTCCTAGTTATTCTTATTTCTTCTCATTCATATTGAGTAAGAAATCATATCCATGTCAAAACTGAGGTTCTTCTTAATCACATCTACTGTAGAAAAGTTGATGTTCTTTGTCCCTCTTGAGTTACTAGGTTTTTCAACCCCCTCAACAAGACTATAAAGTATATAAATATTAAATATTAAAGGTCAAGAGTTTGTGATTCCTCAAAGGCAGAAAATGTGGAGTTATTGGATGCCATAGAAAAAATAAAAATTGAACATAATTTCTTAGCAGAAAGTCAGAGAGTGTTTCAATATAGCTTTAGTCTCTATCATTAAAGTATTTCAAGAAGGAAGAAAAAAGGGAAAAAGGGAATACACATACATGCATACAAACACATACACAAACACCTTAAAGGCAAAAAAAAACCCAACTAAAAATTTTTCAAAAGCCCTGGTGAGCAAATGAAAAATGATGATAACAATTGTAAGGACACTGTGGGAAAGAATAAAAAACAAATTGTATAAGCATTGCAAGTTTTCCCCAAAGAACACAGATAAAAAGTTATGGTTGCTGTTGAGCAAAATATAAAATGAATGAATACAAAATTTCCTTCTTTGAAAGACAAGCTATCCTAACGTATTTTTTTAAGCCATTGATTAAGAAGCTTACAGGGCTGTTGATTGTAGCTATGTATATGTGCCTACAGTTCGAAGGAACAGAACCAAATATCCTGTAATGGATGTATCCTGTAATAAACACATTTTTGAAGGGTAAGGGCTAGTATAAGGTAAGACATTTCTTACTATCGTATTTTTTTTCTTGCATTTTCCATCAAGGAAATTATCATCCCAAAGGTTCCCCAAATCACAGACTCAGAAAATTTCCCAGTAGAAATCAGAGGACTATAAAGCAGCTATTTGATAGCAGATGAAATTTTAGGTGTTTTTTCTTCAGAAAAACTTCAGTCAGGCAAGGAAATTTAGGTGTTTTTTGTTCAGACAAACTTCAGTCAGTGAAGTCACTTCTTTTTTTTAATGTAAATTACTGAATTCCAGTTAAAACTTTTAATAAAAATACCTACAGTTTTGCTTTAAAAATTTAATCAAGTTGGGCTCACCCAGTAGAAGAGCAGCCCCCCACTACTATATCATATCCTGCATCACAGCATGAGAGTATTTCCCAGCCTTGAGGCTTCAAGTGTTTACATTGGATTGTGTGGTCTCTTCCTCAACAGGATCAAGTATATTTGCGCATATAGAACTCTAAGAATGATTCTCCTCATCACCTCTTCAGAGAAGACATTTAGGCCTTTCTGTTATCTCTCAAGTTATATTTGTTCTGTTCCAGAGTGACATATTTTCTTTTTTTTTTTTTTCTTCAGGATTCCCAGTGCCATTTCTGCACACCTCCCCCTTTCTGTCTTTGGTGATAGAATAAATGCTACTATACCCCATGTGGACAATCAGTCCACACTGATTGTAACTCCTCTGCCATGTTCCACTTAAGCATGTGCACCTAAATGGAACAGTCACCTGTCCTTGTCATTAAGAGGCACCCTGAATAAAAGATGTTAACATCCAAGAGCAACATATCAAAAAGGTTAACGGCAAACGAAATGGCGCATTTCAGTGTTACTTAGGAGCTTCATTAAAATTTAGTACCCATTATTGGTCTTTTTAAGATCCCAACTTCCATTGAATCATCTGATTTTGTCCTTGTAGTTTCATTAATAATTCAAAAACTTTTGCTTCAAACACCTCATGTCAGCATCTCTGTCAGTGTCACGCTAATAGTTTGAACTTCACCTGAATACAAAAGAAAGGAGATCAGCATAGACAGAGAGAATGAAACCTGAATTCCATCCTTGCAGTAGCGATCAATCAAAGGAAATGTCTTTTCCACTGAGGATACCACCAGGCTAAATAGATTTGTTGGGGTTTTTTTAATTAATATTTTATTCTATGATGAAAAGAATCACGTGTTTGTACTGCAGAGAATATCCATCGAAAGTTTAGCTATAAAATGTGAACTACAGATTATATCATGGAAACATCTCATAGTGGCTCATTGCCTACTAGTTAGCATAATATTGCCAAACACTTGCATTTCAATTAGGAGAATTAAAGTGGGGAAGGGGAGAGACACAAACAGAGAGAGGGTTGAAGAGAAAAATGGTGTGTGAATCTTCAGGTTCTGATTCTGGTATTAGGCTCAAGTTAAGATAATAATTATATAGGAAAGAGTAATGTAAGTTTATAATAAATACCTGTGTATACTCTTACGTTTATAAAGTGCATTTATGCATGTTTTCTCAGCAGAGATGCAATCCATTTCTCTCGTATTCTCCCTGAGAAAAATATTTTTCAAAATATAAATACAAACATTTTAATAAACAGACAGATTGGTTGCCACAGAATCAGCAGTCTCCAGCAACCTTTTCTCTTTTGTTCACTCAAAACAGAAACTACTTTATATCTAAGCAAGATCTACAGTATTTTTATGAATGCATAAGACATAAATTCTAAAATAATAAAATATTATTTTCACTTAATACTGTAAGAAGATCATTCAATAAATATGAAACTTGCTTATTGGACATCGATTTTTGTTGTTCTTCAAAAATAACATCCTAACATTTATTGTTGCCTTGTTTTGTCAATCACAGAGAAAAAGTGTTCATCTACATATATTTACTTTTGCTGTTTCCAGAGCATGAAAAAGAAATAGAGAATTTCTTGAAATAATGTCATAGTGATTACTCATATAATATTCTTTAGTTTTATAAATATAACAAAATATTTTCACAGTTTTGGAAACTTTAATGAAAATAATAAATCTTTCTGAGTATCTAGGTTAGTCTGCTTGACAATGATTGACTTTCTGGGGGCTTTTCTGGTTAATTGACGTTATAAGAAGTTTATTATTATCATTATTGCATTTAACAAAAATTCTGAAAAATTTAATGTACAAAATAAACTCTCAAAAACAGTAATGAGCAGAGACAGTCTGTTTATTTCCACTTAAAAGGAGAAATGTTTCTCCTACTGGATCTCTTTTACTCTCATCTAATCAGAGCTTCCCACTTACTCCATGGTTGCGTGATATGTTCAGAGGATGATACAGAATCGCACAAAATATTCTGAGGGACCCACAAGGATTATCGAGTCCAACTCTTGAGTGAATGCCCATACAGGGTCATACCTCGGTGTTATGAGCACCATGCTTTAACCATCTGAGCTACTCTAGGGGTCATCTTCTTTTTTCTTTTTTTTTTTTTTTCCCACTTAACTCCCCATCTAATCACCCCATTCTCATTATCTAGACCATGTCAATGAGTAACTCATCCAATCTTTTCTTAAACATCTCCAGGGATGGTGACTCCACCACCTCCCTGGGCAGACCATTCCACTGAGAAATCTGTGAAAAAGCTCTTCCTAATTTCCAGTCTAAACCTCCCCTGGTGCAGCTTAAGACCGTATCCTCTTGTTCTCCTACTGGTAGCCTGAGAGAATAGATTTACATCCAC
>WEKX01021821.1:0-26447 GCA_013390025.1 Pitta sordida
TGGAGCATGTGTTGATCAGTTAGAGGGGAGGGAGGAGACTGGAGAGATGGGCAGATTCCAATNGTGATATGATTTAGACATAGAGGATAGGTTAGTTGGATTATAGGTTGGACTAGATGCTCTTCAAGGTCCTTTCCAGCCTTATGTATACGGTTGTGTTGGAATGGACTGCCCAGGGAGATAGTGGAGTCACCGTCCCTGGAGGTGTTTAAGAGAAGACTCGACGAGGAGCTTAGTGACATGGTCTAGCTGGGAGGTGTAGGGCTGGATGATCCTGGGTCCCTTCTGGCCCGGAGTGGCCTGCTAAACTGTGAGGGAATTAGGTTTGTGTTTACCGCTCTGGGACGTGCTTTCGGATCTGTACGGGTGTTAGATGGTGAGTTGGACTAGATGATCCTTGTGGGTCCCTTCCAACTCATAATATTCTGTGAATCTGTGATACTGTGACATGTAAAACTTTTGAACTAAGAAAAAAGCATTTGAGTATATTTATTTAGTTTAGGAAAGAAAGGAGAGGAACGTGCTCTTCATTTATGCCAGGAGAGATGTTAATCACTACCAGAACTCTGTAGGTGAAGTAGATAAACATTTTGAAGAGAAAAAAAAAAGTAATTTGCTCCCTACTATCGGAATGCTTATTACAATGTAATTCTTACATTGTATTGTGTTATACAGTTAGAAGTGTTGAGGATGATGTACTCCTTTCAGAACCTAATTCATATATGTATAAACATGTAGTACTCAATATGGTTCATTTACATAAGAAATGTGCAAGAAAAAAATTATGTTCTAATGAGAAAGACTTTGTATCCATTTGATTTGGCATCGCTTCGCGTTAGGTTGTAAATACCAAGCCATGGTGCTTAAAAATTTTTCAGGGTGGTGGTAGAGAGAGATAATGGATCCTGTCCTGGGTGAATTAAGATGAAGCAGGAATTAAATTTAGAAATACTTGAATTATATATATAGAGAGAGAAATAAGAACTTTACTGGGAGAAAGGGAAAAAAATTAATATAACAAATATATATATATGTTTTAACAATAACAGAATATTAAAAGGAAGAAAAAACCCCAAACCCCACACTGGAACAATGACAACTGTAAACAAATGGCAAAATAAACAAGCACAACAGGGTGCCTAGTTCCAGGGAAGAACCAGGGCATTCCAGGACTCCTGAGGCAGGGGGAATAGGGTTCAGGGTAGGCAAACCAGTGGGGTAAACAGCCAGTGGTCCTTTCCCGAAATGTCCAAGGGACTGCAGGGAGATCCAATGACCAGCAGGAGAGAAGCTGCGCTGAGAAGAGAAGTCAAAGGTCCACGTGGTCCTGGGCGAAATGGCAGAGGTGAAAAAACAAGGCGTCTTCAATTCGAAGGTCCCTATGAACCTCCCCTGCTGAGGCTCGGGAGCTGTAATTATAGTGTTTTGGGCCCCTCCCACGTCACATGCCTTGTGGGCATGTCTTCACATGCCATTCGCAGTCACTCAGCCTGCCCTCAGGCCCTTGCCCTAGTCACATGCCTTTCCGGGAGGGGAAGATAAGAGTCCTCCATTATTTGTCTTGGTAGAAAGGAGATAAAACCCCTCCCCTGCCATATGCCTTGCCAGGAAGGGGAGATAAGATAAGACACAGGGTCCTCCATGCCATATTCGTTTCAGGGAGGGAAAGGGAGATAAGAAGAGATACCTATTGTTTGTTCCAGTAAAAAGGAGAAAAGTTTTACAATAGAACAAAAGGCCTCTCCCCATGACAGAACCTTAGTAGTTGCTGAATGTGAATGCATCTGGCAAGGGGATTGGACTAGATAGTCTTTAAAATGCCTTCCAAGCTGAACTGTTCCTATTACAACAACAAAACAAATCACCCACCCAATACCAAACAAACAAACACCCTCCATCAAACTCAGACTAGCAAATATTGTGGATTTTCTTGGGAGGCAGAGCAGCTATGACCGCCAAGTCTAACCACCTTAGAGTTCATCTGTCAAATTTCAGATCTCTGTCAGTAGATATCACTAGGACAAATGAAACCTACAGCCAACTACTTGTACGTTTGAAGGTTGACAGATTTTTTCGAAGAAAAGCACTGGGAGTTTGCATGTTTATCAGGGTGCTAGTCACCAATTCCTGACTTACCTCATCCAATTGTGGCCTCATTTAGGAAGTCCGTGAGTGCCAAGCCTTCACTGGTTATGAAACACTTTTACAAAAACAGATCACTTTGCTGGAAACACAGAGGTAAAATTATGTATGTGTAATTTGGGGAATTTGCTTAACAATGCATCTTTGTTGGTACTTAATCTCTTCTGTTCTGAGAATTATAAATTGGTTCAACTCTTAAAAATTAAAGCAGGAACAAACCCCACCCACACCAGGGTGGCCAAACCAAGGCCCAAAACTAGAGCTGCAAGCTGCAGACCATTTGATTGTCTTCACAGTAGTTTTTAGTAGGATTTTTTACAACTTAAGAAATTTGCCATGACTTCTGTCCTTCAAAGATACTGGTTTCCGTAACATTTAAAGAATATGCAGTTTATCTGCTCTTCCTCACTGGTGCCTAACTATGCATAGGAGACTATATGGACTCTCCACTTTGCAGAAGAAAATTCCATATCTTACTTTCTCCCTGCTTCATGTAGAACTGAACTGTAATCGTTCTTTTACATCAGAGAGCAGCCATGCATATTCTCAGAAGAGAGATATGATATTGATATACTAATAATCCATCATTTATAAAATACTTATGTATTAAAGTTATATGCATGCTTGTAGCACAAGTTCCTAACTAATTCTGCTAAGTACATATATTTAAAGCAATGTAATATTGTAAAAATTTTGTGTGGTGTTCTTAACATCTTTTACCAAGATTCCAATACAGTAGAAGTAACTTATTTTGTCACACTGCATACAGTAAGGACCCTAGAATATATTTTTGAGTTTTGGTATCTATGTATTCCATTTTCTGTTTATTTCGAAAATTATGTCTCACATTATTATAAATCCACTGGTCTGCAGAAAGTATACGAATTCTAGAAGGGTATATCTCATCATATTTTCTAAGATGTCATTTTGATAGTTGAAAATAATCATTGAGTTACAGTGAAGTACAATGAAGTATGAAATACCATTGGCTGAATGATAGCCACCATCCAAAATTCATTTTCATTTACATAAAGTACAAAAAATCCAAACAAGATCATTTATTTTTAAGTGATGTCTGAATATAAAATCTCTCTTTATAAAAGTTTGTAACCATGGGGGAAAAAATGGGTATGTATATTTAAATTAGGAATGACCTTTCTCTCAGTTCACAATTTGGAAAAAATCCCCATGCAGCTGTTTCTGGTTTTCACTCCTCTTTGGAAATGGAGGTTATTTTTCCTTTCTGCCTTGTTGCTGTAATTACTCTTACACTGTTGAACTTTGCTTATAACTTGTATTTTTCTTGTTAACCAAACTAAAGAACAGTTTTGAAGCTGAAACAAACTACATGATTTTTCATGTTAATTCCTTGTTGTAATGCTGTGCTAAAAACTTTGTACCTCCATAATCGAGTGTTGTACAAGCCTTTGTGTAATTGTGTTAACCCTTTAGTACTTGGACTTACTTTGTGCCTATGTATATGCATGTATACTTTTCCTGCTAAATTTTTTGATGTAGAACTAGTTCTTAAGTAGTGAAGAAGCACTTTCATGTGTGATGTCATTTGCTGTTTATCAAAATCTCTTTGATTTAAAAGGATGGCTCAAATCGAATACCACAACAGAAATGTATAGCCAAGTGTTTGCCAGTTATCAATTGTTAGTGTTACTACGCAAGTAGATGCAAGTTTTAAAATAGCCAGGCTTAAAAATAATTTTAGATGTATAAAGGGCTCAGAAAGAAAGGTTTATGCTTAAGAATTTTTGAAGTCAATGCTTTTAAATGTTGACTCTTATTTGCTATATTGAAAATTGATAACAAGAATAACTTCTACAAGTTGAGGCTGTCTAGCTTCCAGTGCCTAAAATATTTTTAGACTAATTTGATCTAGGTCTGATTTTTTTTTACACTCTCATGTGTTTTTTCACAGTTTTGCCAATATTCCTGTATCGTTTAAATGATTACATTTTTAGAAGAGGAATGTGTAGCGTTTTTGAATACTGAGCTCAAATATTTCCTAGAATTAAAAAATATTAGTGCGATCTTTCTAGCGAGATGTGAAATTAAATAGCCCATTACTTTGTGTTTTCTTTAAAAAATAAATACCACTTCATGAGTTTGTTCTTACCATTCTGGGATTTACAATTAGTAATAAGTATTAATTATCAAAATGGTCACAAATAATATTTTTCTCAGTGTTTTTACATTTTGGTTTTTTTTCCCCTAGCTGAAGGACACAAAGTCTGCAGATCAGAAAACAACGTTACTCCATTTTCTTGTAGAAGTTTGTGAAGAAAGCTATCAGGATGTCCTGGATTTTGTTGAGGATTTCCGGCATTTAGATAAAGCTAGTAAAGGTTTGCATAACTGACTCAAAGTTTTGATTTTGATACATTACAGTGTCTTGCATGTGAGATGATGCTTCTTTTTTACAAACAATATTTAAATAATAGACATTAATAGTCTATATCATGGATCAGTAAACTGAATTTCTGCACATAGTCTTGAAGATAATTATTGTTTGGGCCTTTAGTGTTTACTAGAGGATTTCCCTTTACATTTCTTTTATCATATCTTATAGAATCATTTTTCAAAATAGATTTATTTTAAAAAAGTTCTTTTCTGTTAACAGAACATAATTCCAACTTTCAATCTTTAATACAATGTGTGTAGCACACTGTGGCTTTTAATTTAGAAATGCAGAAGGGCTGTCATGCCATCACTTAATTTTATTACTTTATTTTTTCAAAACATGGAACAGTTTTGTCTTTCCTGCATGTATGCTCTTCGTGCAACAGTAGCAATGGAAGTCAAAATATTTTTACTGTCTCGTCATGCAAATGAATTATGATTCATGATTATGGTAAATCTCAGTATAAGCAGAAGCAGATATTTTTCTAATTAATTTCTTAATTACTTAATTTAAGTAATTTAAACAGACAATGTATTGAATAAAAAGTTAATGCCATGTCAGCACTGTCCTACTGAGTCAGGAAAAAAAATCAGATTGACTGTCTCAGTTAATTTTTTTGTTTATATCAGTTTGGAAAATATCACTGTTTATCTACATTGCTTTGCGTTGGGTCACTCTTATGTCTCAGTCAGTCTCCCTGACATGAATTACAGCTTTGCAAAACCTGCCTCTGGTGGAGGACTTGAAAGAGTGGTCACTTACTTAGAATTCATTTTACTTTCTGGTGTCCTGGTGCTTAAAGTTTTCAATTTTACTTGGTGCATTATGACCACTTAAAAGTTCAATTCTTTTTAAAAAGCTGTCAAATGCTATAAGTTCTTCACCTGACTTTTTGTATTGGTCATAGAAAAAATTGCTGCTGTATATAAATTTAGTAGTTTTGGTGTTATTTTCAATGTTATCTGATTACTGATTTTTTTTCATTACCATTATGTAATTGTCTGCATTTTAGTTGAATTTTTTATATATATGTTTCTTATTAGAAGCTGTTATTTCCAGTAGAGACAGTCATCTTGTATGACACTGTTGGCTGTCTTCTTGAAAAAGTCTGAGATATACAACACTGACCATTCAAAGAGTAGCCAGTAAAATTATCAGTTAGTCCAGGCTTTCTGTTCTTTTTTACAAACCTGTAATGGCTAGATGAATCTTTGATCTCACTCAGTATGTTGTAGGATGGAAATCAATTATCATATTTTCAAGTTTATATATTTGATTTACTTCAGTGTATTATGAGATGTTGCATTTCAGTTTTACTGTATGAAAAAGGCAAAGGCTTAGGATATCTTTAACACATTAATGTATCAGGGTGTTTGTTTATACTTGTTTCCCTGTCTGCAGAACTGTATTCTGTTTTGAAAGACTCCTGCTGCACTGGAATTTTGGAAAATGCAGCAAATCAGAGACTGTAGCTCATGGGGTTTTTTAAACCTTTAAGTTTTTCTGCGGAAGTGCCTTTTTATGAAGCAAGTTGATTTAATATGCACCAACTTTCCCACACAAAATTTTTAATGAAGTGGCTATTTTCGCTTGAGCTTACCAAAAGGTCGGTTTAAAAAGTCTAAATCTGTGGTTGTGTTCAGTCACACCCAACATATGGACTCATGTAACTTACTGATGAGCTGATGAAGTCTAACAAGTTGATCAAGAACGATTTGTATTGAGGCTTCTACAGAGACCTGAGAAATTATAGCTCATATTACAGCAGATATTAGGAGCCATCTTTATGGTTGCTGGGGAAAGTGATAGAGGGGAAGTCACCAAAAGTCTTTTATGTGGTCAAAATGCATATTCCAGAAAAAAATACAGATTGTGGTAAAACAGAGCCTTGGTATTAAGGGCTAAAAGCATTTCCTCCATTCCAAGATACTGTACTCTGGGTTTATCTGGAAAATCACTGGATCCAAATGTTACATCTAAGGTTTCCAGGCTGCTGATAGTACAAAAGGGAAGAAGTCAGCCTATGTTTTTCCTGTCACCTGATGGAAAGGTTCTGTTCACGTATATGCTGCTTTGTTCCTCAAAGTTGTTGAATGAGGATATAACATCAGTCTTTTCTGGTTTTGCATAATACTAAATAATGTTCAATGTTCCTGTGAGCCATATAGGTTGTATTTTGGTCCAGTACTTGTTTCTAAAGCCTTTTTTCTTTCTTTTGCCCCGGCAAAGGTTAGGGCCTTGTACAGATGGTGAAATGTCATTCCCTTCATGATTTCACTTTGTTCTCTGAAGTAATTTTTAAAGTAATTCCCAAGAATAACCCAACAAAGTTGGATAAAAATATTCTGTTCTCCCATACCTTTATTGCAGGCTGGATTTTATTGAGCTGATTTTATTCCTTGTTTGCATATTAATGTCTTCGAATACAATAATTTCACATTTTATATGTGGCATAAAAGTATTATTTGCGAGTGTCCTTTAAATTATAAATCAAAATTAATGTGGTAGAAAAATGTTAAATGCTGAAAAATGTTTAAATTTGAACAATATAAGCAGACTAAGCATCCTGATACTGTAATAAGAGCTTTGGTCAAGAAAAAAAGGTATTTTATTAAATATTGAACTTAATTAGGTAAGGTATTCTCAGAACTGTAGAAATAGTAATGCAATGTAGTAATGAGTCATCACCTGAAATACTAAGCAGAAATATTTAGTAACAGAAGTAAGTGAAGAGGCTTCTGCAATGATTATGGTATTAGAAAACCTGATTCAGGAGAGGAAGCTTTAAGAACAAAGTTGTTTTAACCATGAAAAGCAGTAGTGAAGAAATCTAATTATTGCCTATTGCGGTGATTTGACTTCGACTGGATTCCAGAGACTTACCAACAGCTGTTCTTTCACTCCCTGCCCGCCCCCTGCGATACAAACAGGAGAGAGAAAAGAAAAAAACCTGAAGTGAGAAGTATCACTTGTAGGGCAATCTTCCCCCCCATCCCTCCGTCACCACATTCCCCCTTCCTCCAGGAGGCAGGGGGGGACAGGAGTAGGGGAAAACCAGTCAGTGGGTGTTTCTCTGCCGCTACTCAGAGGAGGCCATTCCCCTGCATTCCATGGGGTCCCTCCCATGGAAGAAAGTCTTTCACGACCCTCTCCAGCATGAATCTATCCCAGGGGCAGCAGCTCTTCCAAACACTGCTGCCCGGACGTCACTCCACAGGGTGCAGTCCTTCAATACAGGGTGCTCCAGCATGGGCTCCCTCACTGAGGCACAGATTCTACCAGGTGAAGCTCTTCTCCAGTATGGGCTCTCCTCTCCACAGGCCACAGGTCTCTCCCGGGACCCTGCTCTGATGTGGGCTCCAAAGAAATGCTGCCTCCCGCCAACATCCACCTGCTCCAGCATGGGCTCCTCCAAAGGGTACAGGTGGATCTCTATCCCTGAGAGCTTTCCATGGGCTGCAGAGGGACAGCCTGCTTTACCATGGCCTTCACCACGGGCTGCCTCCTGCGCCTCCTTTGGCCCTGGCCTTGGTGCCTGCATTTCCTGTTACAACTTCTCACTGCTCTTCTCTGGTGGCCATGATTGTCTTTTCCCCCCTTACTTTTTTTTTCCTTCTTAAATATGTTATCACAGAGGTGTCTCTATCTCTTCTGATTGGCTTGGCCTTGACCAGCAGCAGGTCCAGCCAGGAGCTGGCTGGCCTTGGCTCTGCCAGCTATGAGGGAGGCTTCCAGCAATTTCTTGAAGAAAAGCCTCCCCCATAGCCCCCCTGCTACCAGAAACTAGCCACAGAAAAACCGAAGACACCTATAAAAATATCAGAAGCCATTTCGAAAAAGGGATATGAGAGTTTAGAGGTTATAAGTGAGAGATTGCTTAGGCGCACATGCATTTTACTCAAAAAACCAGCTTGGTTTTGTGGGCTTACTAACTTTCAAACCCTGAGGTTTTGCCCTGTTTCTAAACCAGCGCATGAGTTGTGTACTTAAGTTTGGCCGAAGTTAATTTTTGAATCTTCCCAGAATTAGAGGTCAAAGTTTGGCAGAAGAAGAAAAAAACATGCCTTTCACAGAATCACAGAATTAACTAGGTTGGAAAAGACCTTTGAGATCATGAAGTCCAACCTATTACCTAACACCATCTCATCCACTAAACCATTTCACTAAGTGCTACATCCAGTCTCTTTCTTCTATGTCCCTTCAAATTTCATACCATCTCTTTCAGAGGGACAAAAGGGAAGGGTAGCAAGTAGTTTGTATTTTTTTATAGACTTGCTGGTTATATTTACACTCTTGATTTTTTTTTTCATCTGCTTTCACTAAATTGAAAACTGCAAAGAAAATAGTACCAAACTTAATAGCAGCATATTGTGAACTAGCCTCTGCTTGAGGCTGTCATAGAAAAATAGTCCTAAAGGAAAATATATCTAATAGTTACACACTGCTAGAATCAAAGGAATGTTGCATTCTTAATTTTAAGATCATGACAGAGGAAAAAAAACCCTCTTCAGAACAAGATACAGATGTAAAGATTCATAATCAAATATGTAACTGTTCAATGGCAAAATACTTGAAGTACTAGAATAAAAAAATTGGCTTTGCTGGAAGCAAGAATTTGAACATTTCTTGTATAGAACCTGTTAATCAGCTCTAAGCACAGAGTTGTTTTGTTGAGTTTTTTATCTTGCTAGCTTTTACTCATTTACTACCTGCAATTTTTGGTGAGTCATGTTTTTGTATTGTTTTTAAACCTGTGTACTTAATGAGTTTCATCACTTTGATGTTATGTAAGAATCTCACACTAATTTACACCATAAAATCCTTTTACAAGACGAACAGTATTGTGAAGAGTCCTGTCAATAGTTATATTAGGCACAGGTTGTATTTTGTGTTTCATAGCAGCTTTCTAAGTAAATCAGTGTGTGCCTAACCTTCAAAGGCTTCCTTTGACAACATAAGTATGACTTCCTATTAAAATCAGTTTTGTTTCTGGAATCACTGAAGACTGAAACACATCTTAGTCAATATTGGTACCTTCTAATTTTAGCTCTGCTTCCCAAGAAAAGCAGTTTCATAAATATGTACTGAAACCATCTGATCTACCTGCTGATGATTTGGGCTCACCAATTCCTGAGTGAAAAATCTGCAAGTCTAACATGCAATTAGAGAACCGTAACTTCTGAGTAACCAGAGGCTTTTAAAAATTGTGATAATAAAGTAAAAGAAGAGTTATGAATTATAATGTGAACCTATATTTTTATTCTCTCCCTTTCAAAAAGTTGTCTCTGAATTATTTGGGCTCTTCTTTTCTTCTTTTTCACAGGTTACATTAGCAATTTAACAGATTGCCATGGATCATTTTGTAGTTGTGTTAACCTTTCTGCTATGAATGGGATTGTAGTTGCTATGCAACATTTTTCTTTAGTCATTTGGGGACTCTGTCAGGCTTTTATGAGAGAAGGATGTGTTCATTGTGTGTATTTTATATTTCCCATCACATAACTGTACTTGGTAGGTGAAATCAGAGATCCACTATAGATTCCAGTAACATCATAGGGACACAAACTTGCTCCAGGATTTTTGTTTAAATGAAATTGACAGTAACTATACCTTTACAGATACCGTGTATTATGAATTAAATAAATAATTAAAACCAATAAAGTCATTAGACTATAATTCACAGTATGTTCTTACCTCTTTATATATTGTCTGTGTGGAACATATTTAAATGTTATAGAGTTCATAAAAATTAGGAAATAAGTTTTAATTGATTGCAATAATATAGATTGAAGATAGAATACATGCTAATGAGTTATCGTAAGGTTACTCTTGGCATCTTGATATTTTAATCAACTATTTACAGATAAAGTGTTCTACTTTACCTGAACTGCTTCAAATGGATGAAAGTTGTATTTCTTTTTTTTTTTTTGAAAGGAAACTTCGCACTTTTTTACATCCTTCTATAAACCTTTTATGTTTCAGCTTTACTCCTTTTTCCTATTTTGCTAATTTTCCTAATTTTCCTAATTGCTAATCCTAATTCCTAATTCCCAATTTTCCTAATTGCTCTGTTGAACACTCTCAGTGCTTGGCAAGCACCTTCATTCTGACCTATTATATTGGGGTTTTGGTTTTACCATGCATACTGTTTTCAGACTGGGGAGTTAAGTTTTAGTTTTCATGCATAGGTGTTTAATGGCCCCATTTTCTCAGAGTTTTGAGAATCTTACTTTCTTCATGATTTTCCTTAACAAATATTATTATTTTCTATTTTAACAGAATTGAAAAAAAGCTTTGTGGTTTTTAGAATAACTTCAAACTTATCCTTTGGTTAATCAGAAGAGACAGACTGGCATATGTATATCGGGTTATTTAAAGCAGACTGTTCATTGCAATGCAAAATGGTCGGCACAAAAATAAATCAAAATGCAACACTCAAACAGCATACAACTAATCAGAATAAGACAACTGAATAAGTAAGGGAGGTGAACATTGGAAAGTCACTCCCTTATCTTGTTTTGTAATTTGTTCCATGTACTTTTATATCAGAATTAAAAAAATATAGTATGCTTATTTGGGTAAGTTTTTTAACTCACTTATTTTACAAAGAATGGTTTTTGTTTAAGCGTGTTTAACAGAATGAATGTTCTGTATTTTAGTCTCAGCAGAAAACCTGGAGAAGAGTCTTAAGCATATGGAGAGGCAACTCCAGCAGCTTGAGAAGGATTTGCAGACTTTTCCAGTTTCTGAAGATAAGCATGATAAGTTTGTGGAAAAAATGTCAATATCCTTTGGAATACTCTTAAAAAACAAAACAAAAGAAAAATCCTCACGTAATTCAACTGCATGACTTTAAATTTTAAATTTCTTTGCCTAACTTCTGTCCAGTTTGTAGCATATATTTTTGAAAAATTAACTTTTTTTTCTGTCAAAAACTAAAGATATGAACAGTCCAATTAAAAGATTCCTCTGTAGTGGAATGAAGGAGGAGAAAAAGACTCACTGTCAGGTTTTACACTGTAAATAAGTTTATCAACTTAGTGAAAAGTAGTTATAAGAGGAATGTTAAGGGCTGTAATGTTAAATGATTTCTTTCTGTCAGAGTATCTTAGAAAAATATATTTGTCACCCTGTGTCCGTTTGTTTTCTAGTGTATGGATTACCACTGTGGTTGTTTTTGTATGTGCAACCACAGAACCATAAAATTTCTCCCGTTTCAGAAATGGCATTAATATTATGTATTTTCTGGTCTTATTTTTGCCAAAATTCCTTTTGTCACTACTTACTCCAAATCTCACAGCCAACTTCAGTGCCTGGCTCTCTTAAGAACTCCTTTTGACGTGAAGATAATTAAACAAAAGAATCATTCTTTCACTTAAACCTTTCTAGCAAATGTTGGCTGCATATGCTCGGCAATGAGACTAATCTGATAGCGGAAATATCAACAGACAGGTTTGCTCTGCAGGCATTAGGTTATGGCCTAGCTGGAGGACTACTTTGTTATGTACAAGGACTGAGGTACTTGGGGCAATCAATCCTCTTGATTAACCTCATACAGTTAAATGAAAGATGGCTGGCGACAGTGAGGCCAACTAGATATACTGGTTCTTCCTACATAAGGGCCAGTTTCATCTTCATTAGATTAGCTGCAACCAAGTGTTTGCAACTTAGCTTCAGGCCTTCTCTGGGCAGTGTAGGTTATCTTAAGCTTTCAGTGTCGCTACTAATGTTTTGTAAGGTCAAGTATTTTGTAGTTGAGGTTTTTCTGTTGATTGTTGTTGTTGCTGGCATTTTTTTCCCACCTCAATGTGTTTTTAAGAGATACGTTGCAGCCTACCAGCATGGTGTCTCTACAGTATGAGACATAAGTTTTGTCCCTAAAGAAACTTATAGCATAATAGGAGAACTGAGAACCTAAAGGCAAGAGAGAAAATATTGTCATGAAGTTAGAGGAAAATATATCCATGAAAGTGTTTAGATAATATTGCTAGCACTTAAAACATCTGTGCTTTCTTAACAAAATGACATGTAGTAATGAAGTTAGGAATGGGAAGCACTTATTAAAAAATCTAACCTATGAAAAAGGACAGACTCTTCTTAATAGAAGGATGGAGCGTGGTGCCCATGGCTCCAGGGTTGTGGGTTCGATCCCTGTGTGGGAGTCGCTTGGGAGTTGGACTAGATGATCCTTGTGGGTCCCTTCCAACTTGGAATATCCTGTGCACCTGTAATATGTTAAAATAGAATAGACTACAGTAAACCCTCATTACTTCATAGTTCTATTCTTGCAGGTTCACTTCTTCACGGGCTTTTTCTCCATGAAGATGCCCTATGTTTTGCAGTGCATTCGCGACTGCGCAAGCACTAGCAGTCATGAATATGCAAAAATAGGCAGTCATGCATATGAAAATTGGCCCTGCCCATTGCACTGCCTCCCTTAGCCCCGGCGTGCCCTGACAATGTGTCGGCCCTGCCCCGCTCGCTGCAGCACAAAAGGATGGGAGGCTCCTGGCACCTGCAGGGCTCCCGGCACCTGCAGGGATCCTGCGCTGGGAAAAACCCCCACTTCCTTTCACCACTTGGCCATATGCACTGGTGCTGGGACGAGCCTGCCCACCTCGCTCCTCCTGCTGCTGGGGGACCTGCTGGGGGACCCCAGTACTGGAACTGTTGGCCTCACCCTGCTGTGTCCTGCCGTGTGTGTTGGTGGCCCCCCTCAACCCTGGCACACTCCGGTGGTGTGTCAGCCTTGCCCTGCTCGCCACAATGCAAAGGGACAGGAGGGGCCTGTAGGCACACCACGTCAGGAAAAATCCCACTTTCCTTTGCTGCTCAGACATATGCCTCACTTCTAATGCTAATTAGTACACATGCTCAATCTTTCTCTTCTTTTGAGTTGGTGGGTTATGATCTCTCCTTTCCAGAATTACCTTTTACCCAGAGCTGATTTTAGCACAGTTGCTGAGTTGGCTTTCTTTGTGGCTCATAAATTCTGTGTTCTTTATGTCCATTATCAGTAATACATTCTTATCCCCCACCTTTGTTATCTTTACCCTAGGTCTGAGATAAGACTTGGACAACATTAACACCTTTATCTTACCTCAAATTCCTGTTACAGTGGCTTATTTACAGTCCAAGTTCCAGGTATCCACAGAGGCATATTTAGGACATGGGAGAGGGCTTCAGTGGTCACAGGTGCTGTCTGTCCCATAACTTTGTTTGACTAGTGGTATGTGTATGAGCAGTTGCTTCTTTACACATTTTGCCTCAGTGGGAGTTTTCATCCGGATGCATTACCCAGAATATATTAACCACATCTCGCCTCCGTCAGGCCTGGAGTTAGTGCCATCCTGTCACTCCCTTCTGTGCTTATCTCATGGCAAGGTCCTTCTGTGACCTAAACAGTGCTCTTTAAGTCCTTAGGCAAATCATACTAAATATTTAGTTTTATTAGACTATTCAAATACAATAATTTGAACAGTAAATATTATGAACACAAATAGTTTGTCTTACTGACTGCCTGACCCAGCAGACAGACAATAATTTCAAAACAGCTAAATTGCATATGTTTTCTAGTCTGTGATAACACTAATTAAAGAAGCTCACCTTTAGAAAAACAGGATCCTCGATAGATTACGAAGCAGAAAAGGTTTGATGTAAAGGTTAGATAATCCTGCACAGCATGATGAAACCTGAACCTGTCTTTTATACCTCTGACAAGAAAAGCTGAGTGATGCTGGCATCTTGAAGCTCATTAGAAGAAACCAGCAGGAAATCTGAAAAAGAAAGGATGATGCTTTGTTGGAAATAATTTTTCATCCTGAATACAATTAAGTGCCATGGACAAGCAGGCTATTACATCCTGCCGCTAAATATCACATCTCAAAGCCCCCTAATGAACTTATTAGCATTCTTGTTTCTTTAGGAAGTCAGAGATACGCACAGTTGGTACCTTCTTTTATTGACAAAGTCTGTAATTATGAATATTTTTCCTCTGTATTAGATTGTGTTAATTTGTCAGTCATCATACGTATGCTTGCTGAAAAGAGATAATAGTTATCACAATTCTTTTGTTTCCTTTAATTAGGAAAGTCAAAGAATATTAAATTGATATTGATCTAGTGTATTAAATCCATCAAGTGAAATGTTCCATAAAAAGCATAGTGAACAAAATACACTTGTACATTAAAAATAAAATTTTAGTGAGTTTATGGAGAGTATTTAAGTTGCTTATTAAAAGTTTAATTAAGTAATTTAGACTATGCACTCTTTATCAATACAACTCATCTTGTGATTTTTCTAAGTAACAGTTGAGAAACTCTTGGCAAGTTTGAGCCTGCCAATGAAAGTAGTTGATGTTTTTCCACAAAAACTCTTGGAATTAATTCTTGAGACTAAGTTGATTGCTGCCTTTCAGCTAGGAACAAATTCTTTTCTTTTGATCAATTCTCCGTTCCTCTTTCCTTGCCATTTAATTTGCTTTGTTGACATTGCAAAAAGGGAAGGAAGAAACAGCACTTAACCTGAGTCAGAGCTTTCACTACCAAGTGAGGTAGAAGAAAGTGATTTCAACTGCAGCAAAGAGACTACTTGGGGCTCCAAACTGTTGGATACTTAATCGACCTCATATCTTGAAGTTCCCCCTGTGCAACATAATCAAATTGAAGTCTGTAAGATCTCCTTGTAATCCCAAGGACTTTGGAGGATTACGGGACCTGAGATCTTTAGGTGAAGAAAGGTTGTGTGTCACTCTTTAGGAGAGGTTCAAGATGTTAACTGTGTAAATTTAATTGAAGTACAGTGATCCCTTGGTACTTTGTGGCTCAGGTTTTGTGGCTTCAATTCATCACGGTTTTTTTTCCCCACGGAAGTGTCATTGTCTTCCTTCAGTCGTTCGTGGGGTTCTTCCATGTCATGTGAGCACGGGATGGCCACGCATGCACAGTGAGTGCCTCGCCGTGCTGGGGAGTGGAACCGACCTGCCCCATGGGGCACGATGCCAGTGCGTACCGCTCGCTTGGAGACTGGCTGGACTCCTTCGCTTATGAGAGCATTGGAAAGATGAATAAAATTGTAGGGAAGCTTTATTCACACTGTGTCAAGCTGGCCCGGGGCTGTGGAGGTGCGGACACAAGCTGCGGTGCGGACTGCGAGCGGCTGTGAGCATTGCCAGGGCTTGTGAGCAGCAGCGGTTGTGAGCACAGCATGGGCTTAAAGCAACAGCAGCTATGAGAGGCGCAGGCTTAAAGCGGCGATGGCAGCAGGGTCGGCCCATGGCGTGGCAAGGGACAGGGAATACCTCTTGATGCTGAGCGGGGCAAAGGGCAGGGCTTAATTTTCATTTATATTTTCCACTTCTTTGCGGAAATCAACTTTCACGGGAGCTTTCCGGAACTGACCCCTTGCAAAATTTGAGGGATTACTTCTTATATTACTTCGTATATTATTTCTTATATATGGATCTTTAGTATCTAGTCTGGGCTTCACACGTGTATTACATCTAACACTGGTTTTGCTTGTAATATATGGTATATACACACTGAATACAGCAGCATTGTATGATACAAATACCTGCCAATTTGTTATAGTATTATGACATAGAGTTAAGTTGGAACGAATCAAAGAAAAGCTATTATTTGACAGATACTCTTCAAAAGCCACTAATTTAAAAATCCAAATGTTTCTATGTGTTTCTTGAGCTATTATATTCACATACACAGTTTTTCTTTTGAACCTTGGTATATGTATACAATAAGTCTCTCTGACATGTATTTTTCAGAAAATTGCAACTATTTTCCAAAAATATGGGAAATCCTTAATAGAGCCCTACAGCATTTGTACCTCTTCCTCTTATAAAATCATTTGTTGCAATGATTTGAAGTGACCTCAAAGTCTTTTTGCATCAGTCTTCAAATGTTTGCTATGATTTTATGGAGACTGTTGTTATCTAGTGTAGTGACAGTCTCATTTCTGTTTTGAGGATTCTGCTAAAATATGTACATTATCTATGCACCTGCTAATCTTTTTGTTCTTATGCAGAACAATATTCCTTTTACAATTGTCTGCATTTAAAATGTAGGTGAGTTTGTGAAGGCATTACAAGTGGTGAATATTGTGGTCTTTTAAGGAAATATTTGGTAGAGACTAGTGTAGTTCATTTTCTATTCTGCTGTAACAGCTGCTTTTTCTTGGCTTGGCCTGCAGCACTATGTTAGTATTTTAAATACTACAATATATTAAAATCAGTGTAAACTTCAAAGAAGCAATTCACTATGAAAATATCTGCCAGAATATGCAAGATCAAACATACAGCTGTTAGAAATGTTGCTACAGGTATTACTTGTCTCAGCTCTGCATTGCTTTCCTGTTCCATTAATTAGCAGAATGATCTCTAGTCCCATGAGTCCAGAAAGGCAAGCCATGAAGTGAAGCCACTTCAGAAAGAGTTAACAAATACCAAACTTCTTGATTTTCTTTTTCTCCCACTTGTGCTGTTACTCAGCTGTACTTTTGTCTTCATTGATCCAAAACCAATGAATCCTGTAGTTGATAATGCATATATATCAACCTGTTCATAGTAATTACAGTTGGGGTTGCTGTACTCAGTAGTTTTCCCTGTTGTCTCCAGTTTAGCTAGAATTGGCTAACCAAGGCCATATTTAAAGAGAAAAGGAAGAGGAGTTATTAAAAGTACCTAAATTGAAGCACAGTCTCAGTAGAAGGCCAAAATCTTAGGGGTATCCTGTAATGAACCAGATAGAAAATAAAAATCTCAGGATTTATCATGTCTGGCATTGAAATACTAGGTAGTAAAATATCATTCCACAGTGCTGTATTTTGTGTTTAAAATTGTGCATCACATATTTAAGGAGAGTCAGTTTGAAAAATATGTATAAACTGACCAGCTTATATGGACTATATTAACATAGCTGTAACTTCAGCTGCGTTTTGAACAATATCACAAAAATTTTGTCTCTCACGTCCCCCACTCTCCAGATTTTCTTTGCAAGATATTCTCTGGCATTATAAGATGAAGTTTATATTTTACTGATACTTTAAAGTTTTTTTCTTTCTTCTTCCAAGAGAAGAGAAGGAAATTATTGGAATGTTTGATATTTGGCATTTCTACATAGTGACAATGAAACAAATTGATCTTAAGTTCCCCTTAACCTTTCATTCTGTGGAAATAAGCATCCTCATAATTGCAAAAAACCTGTATAGCTTTCCATAACGTCTGTTAATAATCTAAGAATCACAAATAAGTATCTGAAATTGTAGGATCAAAAGTAAACAAGATGTCAAAATTCTTTTTTCTGGTTTCACTCTGTTTTCTTTGTTGTTTTGGTTTGCTTGTCTTTTTGTGAACTGCTGATACTTCTTTTGAGGGTCCTAGCTTGTGTTTTAGTATGTGTTGTTTCTCCTATTTCTTTTTTATGTAGTACAGTAATATACCCTGAATAATGTGAGGGCTTGGTTCTGAGACCCCCCCTGCAGAATGTGAAAACCACAAAATAGGATTTATACATATATATACATATATAAATATGGCTCACCTGCCGCCCTGCCCTAGGGGTGGGGGCACTTAGGCGCCTCACCTGCCTCTAACAGCTGTGCAAGGAGCACCAGGATCTATTGCTGGGTGGGAGCGTTGCTGGGGATGTATCCTAGGAGAAAAACCATGAAAGAGTGAGGATGCGAAATTCAAAGCACAAAATACAGTCGGGTCTCCTATATCACGGCCGTGAGGGCTTAATCGGGTTCCGCGAAGCCCTACTTCCATGTTGAATGGCAGCTCATTAATATGCAAATTTTCCCCACACCCTCACGCAGGTCTCAGTGCTGTTTCAGCACTGTGTTGCTGTGTATCAGTGTTTGTGTTGGCCCTTCCCGTTGTCTGCAGCCACCACACGCTGGGAAAACCCCTTTTCAGCTCAGCCAGGGACACAAGTGCAGGGAGCTGCCTGAGCCACTGTCCCGGTGACACTCGGGGTAGACGAGTATGTCTTGGGAGAGTCACTCAAGAAAGTCTCAGACACCTGAGAGTGTGTAAATCTTTCATAACTGCACGGCAGCAGCTCCAGGGGAGCAGCCCCACTGCTGCTGTGCCATGCTGGGGGAGGAACAGGGTAGGAGCAGCCCTGCTGCCCCTGGGCTGGAGGGGGAGCGGGGGAGGAGCGGTCCCGCTGCCGTCGCACCAGGGCCATCAAATCTGGTGGGCCGGGAGGAAGCGGTGGGGCTGCCGTGGTGGCTGTGCGAGTTGATTTCCATATTCATGACTGCCTAATTGAATATTCATGCATGCCAGGTCGTGCACACGCGGTTGGGAAAACGTGCCTCCTTCATCGCTAAAAAATCATGCCGCTAAGATCTGAAGCCGCAATATGGGGGGCGTGAAGTGCAAGAGGGTCGACTGTATTACTGTACTTGGGCTGCAGTTGAAGACTAATTTCTCATCAGCTTTCCTCACTGTCCCACTGGCTTTTTAAGAGTCTTAAGAATTTTTAAGAATTTCAGGTCTAAAGAGTAGTCTTCTGTGTGCTATGGTCATCTTAGGAGCTATGTAAAGGAAAGAGATTCAAATTGATGCAGAAGAAAAGTTGCCTGATAGCATCCATTCTCTTTGAGCTGTTGCTAGCCAATCAGCACAGGCAGTCTGAAACTGCTTAAAAGCTTCATCTTGCGAAGTCAGTAAAAGCCTGGACAGAAGCTTGTATTGGGAAAGGAACCTTGTTGGAGAAAATCTGTAACCGAGTGGTTGAGGGGTAGTGGAAGACATCTTTTTAAATCATTGAAGTCTTGACTTTAATTAGTCATTTTTGACAAGACTATCATAGATGACACTAAGTTGAGTGAGAGTGTTGTTCTGCTGGAGAGTAGGAAGGGTCTGCAGAGGGATCTGGACAAGCTGGTTTGGTGGCCTGAGACCAATGGTATAAAGTTCAGTAAGATAAAGTGCAGGGTCCTGCACTATTCTACTGGCCTAGTAGAGTAGTGCACTATTCTACTCTAGTAATACACTTGAGTAAAAATCCTTCATGAAGTAAAGTGACCATAGTGTATTTATTGTTTAGTAGAAAGGGTACAAGTACAGTAAATGCTCTTTTACAATAGTTGGTGGGCAATTGGAAGTAAAGGTAAAATTCCCATATCTTGTCTTTTGTAGTCTTTACTGCAGCAGGAAAATAATGGAACATAAATGTTTGTTTAGCTATCATTCCATTAAAGCAAACACTTCATAAAGTTGTCCTGCATAAGGAAACAACAATGTAGAATATTTTATCTTTAGCTTCTTTGACAAACTATGTTATCAGAAGTCCTGGATAAATATAGTTTTCTTATTTAATTTATGCTATGCAGTATTTTGATGCTGTTTATAAGTTGTCTATCTTTTGTCAAAGTAGTTTTATTGTTTTCACCTCTAATTTAATTATGTTGTATTGGCATTGCAAATAGCCTTAGAAAAAGCATAAATACCTGGTGCAGCCACCAGGAACACAAATAAATGCATTGCTATTACGAGAAAGTTTTTTTATTTGCCATGGTTTTTACTTTTAATACTGTTTATCAATATTTCTATTTTTATTCTAATTCTAGTAGGAACTGTACTGTTTCTTGATAAATTATTGGTATCTGTACCTAAATTCAATGTAAATTGGAATTTACATACCTAAATTTTTAGCTTTGATAAGGAGATAGTGGTACTACATGAACTATGTAGGTGCTTGAAGTTATATTAGTTCCATACATTTCATTTCATACAAAATTATATGGTAATGGAATAATCCTTAAATCTCAAGTTGTTGAGATGCTTTGATGAAAGTCCCTGAATTTATGCATAAGCCTAATAGTTTATGCAGGAAGTACTAGGAAGCATATATGACATGGAAGGAATTCTTTTGGTCCTCTTTTGATGAAGTAAAACATGTATATGACATACAAATAAACATTAAGTAAAAGGTGTGTGTTTGACTGGATTCACTGAGTATTCTTGCAGCCTTAACAGCAGTGCACAGCTTTCTAATTCATGCCAAAGAAGATTTTCAGAAGCTTTCACAGATGCATGAGAACATGGAAAAGCTCTATCAGAATGTGATGGGATATTATGCCATTGACCTGAAGAAAGTTTCAGTGGAGGAGTTTTTAACAGACTTAAACAACTTCAGGACTATGTTCATGGTACAGTATGTTAAATTTATGCCTAATGTTTTGTAGAAGTTATTTTTTGTAACCTTATGTAAATGTATATGAATTTGGATAATAAGTAATTCATGTCACATTAGCTTATGATTACATAGCTTAACTTACTGGTACTACACTCCTGCAGGAATACCATATGAGCATGAGTTTTGTGACAAAATCTGGAGGAGTGATCCAACTAATGCCTATTAATCTGTAGAAAAAATCGCTTAGTCATTTCACCAGCTACTCCTCATTGTGACCTGATGCTTATCATTGCAACACACTTAAGTTGTTTTCATGTTTCCCAGTATTTTGGGGGTTTACTTAGTTGGTTGGATTTTTTAATAATTTCAAACATGTGTGAAGATATAGATAGGGAAAGTTAATTTTTTCATAGATACTGAGAAACAGTTTGAAATTCATATATCTGTCTGTTCTGAGAAAAGCACTAAAGCACTAAACTGGAACTTGTATTTAGCAAAATACATTACTAAGGCTCTGCTAGTTCAGAGTTTAACAACTGAAAACCTAGGCAGTACAGTCTTCATTTAGAATAATTTTGATTGCCAAGTTACAAGGTCTAATATGAAATTTAGTTGTATTACTTTAACTTGTGATGTTTAAACCACATATTCCACATAAATGTTGTAGAATGAGAGTGCTAAATGCTTCAGTTCATTTGCGTTGGAGACTTTAAGTAATTGTGCTTTGCATTAATTTTCCCATATTTCTTCTCTGTGTCTGTAAAATTAGCACTGATACTAACCTCTGATTCACAGCAGTGTTATAAAGATAGATTAATTAATGCTTCAAAACAGTTAGCTGTTATTGATTAGCATGATAGAAGAAACCTTGAGGAAAATGAATAATTCTGTCTTGCAGAGCACAGTTTGAAGGCTGTATGAAAAAGATGTGTGGATAAGGCATGCAACCCCTTCTCATTCAATGACACTAAACAAAATACTGAGTTGCTACTCAGTTTTGAGACTCCAGAAAAGATTTTTGAGATGCCTAACATGAGACACCTGAAGTCTGAGTTTCAAGATTGTTTAGTATTGGTCTTCATTACTGACAAAAGCTGAAAGTGGTTGTTACCCTAGCAAATTTAGTCCAAAGGCTTGTAAGTTTAGTGCTGAAAAATCGTTGATTTATTAAAAGTCTAAAAGACCTCTTGTCATGAGTAGATATTGGAAAGTAAAGTTCAATCATCCTTGTTGCCATGCAAATCTGATAAATCATGTAAATACATAATGCATTTACCTACTTATAATTATTTTCTTTTTTTCATTCTCAATTAAGGAAAAAGTTAAAAAAGTTTTAAAAAAACACATGTTCAAGTCTGGGGCCATCAACTTCAATGTCATAACTAACTTTGGACTGCACTTTATACTTCAGTGTTATTTGGCAGCTGTGGCAGCTATTATTTGCATTCTTTGAGCAAATCTAGTGGACAGTTAGTTGGCCAGATCCAAAAAAAAGGAGTGAAACATTTTACCTTCAGTGCTTTAACTTCCAAAGCTAAATTCCTGGTAAAGTTGCATTTCTTGCTGAATGTATAATCCTTACTTGCAGGCAATTAGTACTGTATTACTATGTTTATTATTGTTATAGTATTATAACAACTTTCACTCCTTATTGGATGCAGAAGGGAACACAGTAATCAGCAATGAGGAAAAGGCAGAAATACTTGATACCTTCTTTGCCTCCATTTTTAGCAGTAAGACAAATTGCCAGCAGGACAACTGGACTAGGGGGCTAACGGAAGGAGTCGGGGCGCAATATAATCCCCTTGTGATCCAGGAGGAGGTAGTCAGAGACTTGCTGAGTGGCTTGGATCCTCATAAGTCCATGGGGCCAGATGGGATCCATCTGAGGGTGATGAAAGAACTAGCAGATGAACTCGCCAAGCCACTCTCCATAATTTACCAGCAGTCCTGGCTTACTGGTGATGTACCACAAGACTGGAAATTGGCTAATGTGACACCCATCCACAAGAAGGGCAGGAAAGATGATCCGAGTAATTACAGGCCTGTCAGCCTCACCTCAGTCCCATGCAAAGTCATGGGACAGATAGTCTTGAGTGCTACAGTGAGCCCCCACATATTCGCAATCCGCTATTTGCGAGCTTCAGTATTTGCGGGTGATTTTTCCACGAGCTGTGCAACCTCAGCGCGCACACAGATCCTACCACAACCTCAGTCTGATTGGCCCCCAGCTTCGCTGCTTACGGCGCCAGCTCCATCCCCTCCCTACCTCCCCGCTCTCACATCCAGCCACAACCCCGCCCCAGCCCCCCCCCACCCCGCTTGCAATGCTCGCGGCACACCCCCGCCCCGATCCAGTCCCGGTCGCTTGCCATGGCGCACCACGCCAGCGCACCCCCCATCCCCCTCCAATCCTGTTCCCGTCCCGGTTGCTTGCCGCACCAGCGCTCCCACCCCGCCCCGTGCTGGTCCCAGTCACTTGCCGCACCACGCCGGCGCTCCCCGCCCCACCCTGCGCTGGTCCAGTCCTCAGCGGAGCACAGCCAGATATCTGAAACCAGCCCCGCTCTCAGGACCCTCCTCCGGACCTTATATGGGGAGGGGGCGTGGCTACAGGCGTGGCGTACGTGACTACATAGTGGGTCGCTCTCTTTGCGGATTTCACTACTCGTGTGAGGCAGACCAGACCCAACAGCCTGCGAGTAACGGGGGTTCACTGTATTACGCAGCATCTGCAAAACGACCATGACGTTAGTACTAGTCAGCATGGATTTAGTAGAGGCAGATCTTGCTTGACCAACCTAATCTCCTTTTATGATCTGGTGACTTGCCTGGTGGACGAGAAAAAGGCCATGGATGTTGTGTGCTTGGACCTTAGCTAAGCCTTTCACACAGTTTCCTGTAATAAGCTTCAGGAGAAACTCATAGAACACGGACTGGACAGAAGCATTTTATGTTGGGTTAGGAACTGGTTGGATGGACGAGCTCAGAGAGTGTTGGTGAATGGTGCCACATCCAGCTGGCAACCAGTCACTAGTAGAGTCCCACAGGGGTCAGTGTTAGGCCTGGCACTGTTCAACATCTTCATTGATGATATGGACGAGGGAATTGAGTCCATCATCAGCAAGTTTGTGGATGATACCAAGCTGGGGGCAAATGTCAAGCTGCCGGAGGGTGGGAGGGCCCTTCAGAGGGACCTTGACAGACTAGAGAAATGGACAGACTCCAAAAGTATGAGATTTAACGAGACTAAGTGCTGGGTTCTTCACTTTGGCCATAACCACCCCATGCATCGCTATGAACTGGGGGATGAGTGGCTGGAAAGTGCTGGAATGGAGAGGGATTTAGGAGTTATGATTGACAGAAAACTCAGTATGAACTTGCAGTGTGCCCAGGTGGCTAAGAAGGCCAATGGCATCCTGACCTGTATTAGGAACAGTGTGGTCAGTCGGACTAGGGAAGTTATCCTTCCCCTGTACTTGGCCCTGGTCAGACCATATCTTGAGTACTGTGTTCAGTTCTGGGCTCCCCAGTTTAAGAAGGATGTTGAACTGCTTGAGAGAGTCCAGAAAAGGGCGACAAGGATGGTGAAAGGACTAGAGGACAAGCCCTATGGGGTGCGGCTCCAGGAACTGGAGAAGAGGAGGCTCAGAGGTGACCTCATTGCTGTTTACAGGGAGTTTGCAGTCAGATGGGTGTAAATCTCTTCTCTCAAGCTGACAACACCAGAACGAGAGGACATGGCCTTAAGCTACGCCAGGGGAGGTTTAGGCTGTATGTTAGGAAGTAGTTTTTCACAGAGCGAGTGATCACTTAGTGGAATGGTCTGCCCAGGGAGGTGGTGTAGTCGCCATCCCTGGAGGTGTTTAAGAGTAGGCTGGATGAGGCAATTAGTGCCATGGTTAGTCAGTGGGTTGGTGTTGGGTTACAGTTTGGACTGGATGATCTCCAAGGTCTCTTCCAACCTGGCTAATACCATGATACTGTAATTCTCTGTTAGGTTTTAATGTATTTTTTCTGAATTTGCTTACTCTTCCGAATAAAATGTGCTAAATACAAAACTTGAAATACTTGATAAATTAAGATAGCTTAGGACATGTGATTTGAAAGCTTTTTCCTTTGTTTTTAAGGTTTAGCTTTGTTTTTGCTAAGACTTCAGTTTTAATGGAACTCTATATTAATTTTTTTCATAGCAAGCGGTGAAGGAAAATATGAGAAGAAGGGAAGCAGAAGAAAAACAGAGACGTGCTAAAATAGCTAAGGAGAAGGCAGAAAAAGAAAAACAAGAGAGGCAACAAAAGAAAAAGCGCTTGTTAGAAATGAAAACAGGTAAGTGATGTAGAAAACACATTTTGTCAAACATTTTACTAGAAGTAAAACTACTATTTTGTCGTCTGAATGTGCTGTGAGAAAAAACAGAATAGATTTTTCACTGATTAAACTTTTCAACAAAGAGGTGCTTAAATTTTATTTTGTTAATGAACTTTCCTAATTATCTGTTTCTTTCAAGTAATTTTGTAACTTATAATGCTGCTTTTTATTTTTCCAGTGGAATATACTGCACCTTGTGTGACCAAGTATAAGTTCCATTATGCACAGAATTCTTTTTAACTGAGAAAAGACATTTTCCAAATCATATAGCCATTTTCTTTAACTCAGGTTACACACTTGGTTTTGTTCTTTTATGAGAACAAGCGCTTCCTAAAGTACTTTGTATTTTTCTTTGAATATGTCAATTTTTATTTCAAGAGGTCTCTATTGAAACACCTCAAAAAGCTCCTCAGCCATTCATTTTTAAAGTTGCTCATACTATGCTGTCTTTTGTATCAAGAGATAGCAGATACTATGAGTTCTCTGCTACTAAAGCAGATTCCTGATAATCCTCAATTCTTTGTTATTTTATCCTAGACTGAGGTTCTGTAAGCCTTCAGAATGATACTTACTGTGTAAATTACCATGAGCTACTCTTTTTTTTTTTTCCCTCAGCAGATCTTGTTAAAGAGTTCCCTGCTCAATCCCTGGCTGGCACCTTTGCCATAAATGATTATCTGTCTCTTCCACTTTTCACTAATAGCCAGAGTAGGTGTGTTTAGTTTCAGAGACGCTTCCTACCAAATGTCTTTGATTTATTTTTATAAGACTATTCATATCTTAAGGTGTGTGACTAAAACTTTCTCGTCAGTTGAGAAATCAGGCAGCTGCTCTCTGAACACAGAATTTCTAATTCTTTAGAAATAAAATTCAAGACCAAATCAGAAAACCATGAGTGACAATCTTTTCAAAGCTCACAGAAGACAGAGGAGATCTTCAGAAGACTAGGAAAGGGTAAAACAAAAGTAATCCCTCGCTACTTTGCAGTTCACCATTCGAGCCTTCAATACCTTGCGGGTTCCTCCCCCCTTGGCGCTTTACCAGGTTGTCCTATGTTAGAAGAATACCTTCCAGGGAAGATGGGAACCTTCTTAGAGTGGAGAGAAAAAAACCCTACGTATCTACTTTACTATATCTTTCAAATCAAAAGGGCTTTTGATCAAAAACTGTAGGAAAAGAAAGCAACAATTATTTACTTATACATATATATATGTATGTATATATATACAGTGAATCCCCGCTGCATCGCGACCTCTCCATTACGACCCCGCGCATTTGCGATGTGAATTTATCGCAGTTTTGATTCCACCATTTGCGAAATTTTGTGGCTCACACATGCGCAGTGCCTCTGCTCCACC
>WEKX01021821.1:26535-77421 GCA_013390025.1 Pitta sordida
TGGCCTGCATGCATATTAACTACCTGTACTTATGTGTGAGTTTAGGGTTTTGCAAGGGCCATCGCCTGTCCCTTTCCTTGCGAAGGAAGGGGTATAACTGTATATATAAAAAAAGAAAAAAACAAGAACAAACAGTAACACAACAGTAACAAGGAGAAAAGAAAAATAAACAGAAAAAAAATTCAAAAGGGCACTCCACCCCTGCTCCTGCACAGCCACTGGGGACCAAGTGGCCCATCAAGAGCCATTAGCTCTCTAGCCAGAAGACTAAAGGAGACCTCCACCCACACCCTTGTAGAGGAATTCTGCCATTTGTTTAGTTGGATTAATTTCTCCCTTCCTTGGAGTTTGATAACGGGATGGTGGTTATGGAAAAATTTAATCANGCGCGGGGTGGGTGGTGTGGGATGGGACAGGTGGCGTGGGTCGGGCGGTGTGGGATGGGATAGACGGCATGGGGCAGGTGGCGTGGGACGGGGCGGCCTGCGCGGGATGGAGGGGCGGTACGGGACAGGTGGCGTGGGGCAGGTGGTGCGGGATGGGGCGGGCGGCACAGGGCGGGACGGGCGGCGTGGGGCAGGCGGCGTGGGACGGGGCAGACCATGCGGGGCAGGCGACGGGTGTGAGTACTGGGGCTGGGAAGAGGGGGGGAGCAGCGGCACAGGGTTTGGTCACGGCGGACCCACGGATTCTCTGGGTTGGGAGAGGGGTGTCTCCCGAGTCAGAGGGGGCTCAGAAACGGTTCCTTTTGCTTCCCCATGCTCAGAGAATCCGAGGGGAGAAGCAAAAAAGTGCTCGGAGTCCTCCAGAGTTGTGGGGGGTGGGGCAATGAGCATGGCCTGCATGCATATTAACTACCTGTACTTATGTGTGAGTTTAGGGTTTTGCAAGGGCCATCGCCTGTCCCTTTCCTTGCGAAGGAAGGGGTATAACTGTATATATAAAAAAAGAAAAAAACAAGAACAAACAGTAAAACAACAGTAACAAGGAGAAAAGGAAAATAAACAGAAAAAAAAAAGGGCACTCCACCCCTGCTCCTGCACAGCCACTGGGGACCAAGTGGCCCATCAAGAGCCATTAGCTCTCTAGCCAGAAGACTAAAGGAGACCTCCACCCACACCCTTGTAGAGGAATTCTGCCATTTGTTTAGTTGGATTAATTTCTCCCTTCCTTGGAGTTTGATAACGGGATGGTGGTTATGGAAAAATTTAATCAATGACACGGCTTTACCATATTAACCGCTGCTTCGCATATTTCACTTAGCATGGTATCTTTCTGAAACTGACCCCCGCAATGTAGTATCTGTATTCATGCATAGTTAGAAGTGTTTAAAGAGAATTTTCTCAGGCATGTTGCATGTATGACTCGTAGTGCTTTGGATGGAAAATTAGTAGTCTTTCAGCGAAAGTTAAAGCCACTCTCAAGTCCTCTTCTTCATAATGTCACTTTCAGGCTTACCAGAATACAGGTGCCAATGCTAGAGACTTTGGTGTCATATACCCAGATATGCATGTAGGCAGTGAACCCTACCACTTCCGTAGCAGGGAACTAAGTACTTGTCATCTACTTGTCTTTGAGTAGCTTGGTTTTTTCATGTTAAATCATGTAAGTGTACAGAAGGAAGTTTCTTGATTTTGTGAGCAGCCACTTAGGGTTCAGTCTGAAATGACTGATAAACTGCAAATAGTAAAAGATGATGTTAGGGTCACCTCAAGATATAACTGTCTCAAGTCTGATATTCACAAAATCAGCTACTGATTAATTGTAAGGTTTTTTGTGACTGTTTCCAACATACTTTTAAAGGTCTATTAGAAAACCTAAATTCTGGCAGTGGAAAGCATGTGCAATAATTTTGTTTTGTCATGGAGGACAGCAACAATATGAATTGGGATTGGTTTTTTAATTATTAATTTGACAGTCTTACCAAGACTGTGTTTACAGTATTTAAATGAAGAGACATAATATTGCTCTAATTCTTTGGAGCAACAGAAAATAAAAAAACCTCTTTTTTTCCTTTTCCCTCCCTCTTTTTTTCCCTAGCTGTAACTAGTTGACTGAAAGGCTGTTTTGTGATTAAGAATCTGTGAATCAGTCACAAAATGTCACAAAATGCTAAAAAATTCCTAACCAGGTTCTCCGTCTGTCATAATACCAAGCACTCTTACCTGGAATGTGACTGTGGAGTAACTGATTTTTGCTACCTAGTATATATTTTAATGGTGACTAGATCAGATGTTGGATTTGTAGAAACACTAAAGTGAATAAATGCTTGGATAAAATAGCTGAAAACTCATTGATGTCACCACCCCAGACATTATTTTCTGGGTTTCGAACAGGTGCATACTTGGAAGAAGAGGAAAGATTAGAATATATGTGCTAAATGGTTCTTCAATATTTTTTTCTCAGTGCAGCTCGTAGTGTAGTCTACATCTCAACTCTTCTTTTTTCCAGCAACATATCTTTTTAACTGAAATGTATCTGGAAGTTATAAATGGCTGTGTGTCACTGTGCTATGTGCTATGCAGGACTTTCTTAACTGTTTCTCTTAAACTTTTTTTAAAACCCCAAAGATTTAGCAACAACAACAAAAATTCAAAACAAACAAGCAGCTTAAAACCCCAAATAATAGCCCAACCACAATTTATTGGACTGATAGTCATTAACAGCACAGGTTGTGCTATTATGTTACTCTTGTGCATTGTTTGTCATTATTACTATAATTAATTCTTACTGTCAATCAGTCACTACCACGACATAGTCAAAGCTTTAACATCTGTGTCCTAAATTTAATGTGAGTGTAAAATCCCATGGAGTTGATATTGTAGTGTTGGCAATGATGACTACCAGCAGTGGTTCTAACTGACAAGATGGCATACTGAAATTTGAGAGGTCTTCTTCAAGGGAAGCTAGAACTGAAGCGGGTATGTTTCTTCTTCTCTACCATCTTCTCTTTCCTTTTCCACGCATAGTTTTGGATCTTATTCTTTTATAAAATAGCGTCATTTCTGGATAGTTCCCAATCCTCTTGTCTAACCCTGGATTATAAGATCCAAAATGCTTCAGTTGTTAATTCCCCAGACCACAGCAGTGCTGGGAAGAAAAATTACGTGCAGGTCCCCCTAAAATGCCAGGCAGTGGCAGGATTTAGGAAAAATTTATTTCTGAAAAGTTGAGAACATGAGACATAATGATATGAACACCAGGCATAAAAAAATACCCTGCTTTTCCCTCTCCAGGGCCTTTTCAGTGCCTTGCTTGGCCCTGACTCGTGGGGCCTCCAAGTTTCTCTGTGAGAATTTTTTTCTCATACCAGGGACACTTTCTCTGGAATGCAGGAGGAGAAAACATCTAAAACTGTCTCTGGGAAAGATATCTCTTTCTGGGCAGGAAAGTCTTCCTAAGTGAAATAAGCTCTCATCTCCTTGTAATAAATCTTCCAGAAGGTATTCTACACTTAAAAGTGCCTTTGATTTGCTCTTGCTTAGCTACTGCTTCTTTTCTTAATGTAAAAGCAATCTTTTCACCGTGCTTGAGGCTGTGCTTTTTTCAGTGATCACTAATTAGCCGTTAGTGACTACATTATGACTGTAGCTTCTGCTTTCAGCCTGTAGTCAGTACCTTTCAAGACCTGAGCTGCTATCCTATTCTTAAACAGGATTTGTATCTTCATTCTAAGCTTGTTTTGTTAACCACGAGTCTCATGTGCAACATAGACATTTAACCTGTTCTAGATTCTCCACTGTCCTTTTCTTTGAGTTTCTTCATCTTTCATCTCTTAAAACCATTTGGAGAGCAAAGTTTTGTTGCCTATGGTGCTACTTTTGGCTGCACAAGGTGGAGGAAACTGTGGCATTTCTTTGCATGAGTGAATACTACATAATACTAGAAAAGGTTTTAGTTATTTGGGGAGTATTGCTGACTTTTTACATTTATGAAATCTTAATATGGAATTGTAGATTATTAAGGAGTTGGAACATAATACCTAGTGTGATAATCTAGTCCTAACCCCCGAGTGTGAGGACATGCCTCACTTACATTTTAAAGAAATAAGTAACAAAATATAACTTTTAATAAAACATACCCAGTATGTGACTTGTGATAATAAGTTACATATAGCATGGTAGGACTGTATTATACCAGATTTGACTGACACTACAAAGATCATATGAAATCAAAAAGAAAGTGTTTCTGGATTTAAGGTAGCTCCTGAGTTTTAGCTTAAACTAATTTCTTCAGGTTGAAAACAATAATTTCATTAGTAGTAATTGACATTTACTGCGAATAGGGTTCCTAGATTGTCCTACAATATACCAGCCTTCTCTTGAACTATGGTAATCTTTCTTAGCCTATGTTGTTCCTTTGATAAACAGGTGACAACTGACTCATCTAGATAATAGCTTATTCTCCAAAATCCATACCTCTGCATCAGGATGCCTTTGAAATACAGTTACACCCAGTTCATTATTGATATGTTCATTTTTCAAAATTAGATAAATATGTGTAGTTTATGAGAAGTCTTCATAAAGTCTCATGTTACATTTTTTAATATTTCAGATATAAATATATCCAAATTTAATAGTTTGTAAAGCATGTTTTTATGAGTATGCAATACAGCATGTTTTAGAAAAACCTCAACATTTTAGGTAGGCTTTACAATATAAATTTGGATCTCTGCTGTTGTTATTATATGGAATTTTTTTACTTGCTCCGTTGCAAATATTTTTTTTGGAGACACGAACCTGAAACCAATGTCAGATTTACATACCTCTAAATGATAGTTTGCTAAAATTCTCTCTCTCTGTTTTACATCTTAGCAATACCTACATGTCGTAATGATCACAGCTCAACTAGTTCACTGATAAAAAAAGGCTGTGACTTTTAAGTTGACACAATTTAAGAAAGATGTTGAACTTCTTGAGAGGGTCCAGAGAAGGGTGACAAGGATGGTGAAAGGACTGGAGAACAAGACCTGTGGGGTGTGACTGGGGGAGCTGGGTTTTTTCAGCCTGGAGAAGAGGAGGCTCAGAGGTGACCTGATTGCTGTTTACAACTACCTGAAGGGAGGTTGCAGTCAGGTGGGTGTAAATCTCTTCTGTCAGGCTGCCAGCATCTGAGCAAGAGGATATGGTCTTAAGCTACGCCAGGGGAGGTTTAGACTGGATGTTAGGAAGAGCTTTTTCACAGAGGGAGTGATCTGTCAGTGGAATGGTCTGCCCAGGGAGGTGGTGGAGTTGCTGTCCCTGGAGGTGTTTAAGAAAAGACTGGAGGATGAGGATCTCATTGACATGGTCTAGATAATGGGATGATGGGACGGGGTGTTGGTTATAAAAAAAAAATTTAAAAAATGACATGATCCTGAGATTAGCTCAGATAGATAAAACATGGTGCTCATGGCACAAGGGTTGTGGGTTCGATCCCTGTATGGGCATTCACTTAGGAGTTGGACTCGATGATCCTTGTGGGTTCCTTCCAATTCAGACTATTGTGTGATTCTGTGATAGTAAAAATACCAGCTTCATATTTTCCTTTCAGCTCCATCCTAACTCTAAAAGTATGTGAATTTCAGTAAACATTTTTAGTAAGTAGTGAATAATATTTGGTATTTTGAAATTTATGTTAATAAAATCTGTCTTCTAAATAGTCTCTGGACTGCAAGATTGTATTCATCATGAGATGCTTTGTCAATAAGATTGCTTTACTTGTTTTTGTGATTCCAGATCAAACTATCACACACTATCCTTCTAAAGGTAAATAGCCAATAGAAGGAGATCTTTATGTAAATGCCACTTGTCTGCATGCTATTAACATTCAAATGCATACTTCATTGTGCTGTTCAGATTCTTAGTGAAAACAGCACCAATCAATTATTTTGATCTTATCACAGTGCAGAGAATTCTATAACTGTGATAATACCAGCTAAATTTATTGTAATATAATTGAGAGGTCCATCATTGTGGCATCTTCATTGCGTCTTACTTTGAATACTGTTTATGTAACAAACCTCTTTTATTGGTGGTTATTTACAAAGACTGCCCTTTTCTTATGCAAAAGCAGTTAAGTAATGCCAAAATGAAAGATCTGATTTCCAATGTAGAATATTAGCTTTTCAGGTGTGTTAATTAGTTTCACTTTTATCACAATGATCTAGTTTTAAATACATCTTTTAGTTTATTTAAACAATGACTTTATTTGCAATCAATTTTGCAGCATTTATTTTTGCATAGGTTTTATATTGTATGTCTTGTTTTGGGAAAAAACCCTCACATTTATTTGTCACAAACTTGCTAAGTGCGTTTTCAGTTTAGCTTCTTCAAATATTTACTACTTTATTATTGTCTGCTAAGTTGCGCACTGTGACTATATTTGTTAGTTCTGCAGTGTTCTGCAAAACAAAAGGACACCATGGATCCCAGTACTAGCAGTTTAAGCAAAGAAAATAGTAAATGTAATTAGGTAATTAGAGTTCAGATTCCAGCAGATAAAATGCTTGGCTTTGTAATAAATTAAAAAATCCCCCACCTATTTATATTAATAGGTACCCCCAAAAGACCCTACTTTTCCTGCTTCACTCAAGTTTATAAGGCTTCCATTTTATTAATTTCTTCTCACTGGATTGGGAGAGTTAATCCTTCTCAATAGTATTCCTGTCTTCTTAGGGAGCAAAAGGCAGCAAATGATGCAGGTTATAAAAATGCGCTCATGTTCCGTTACAACTGAGGTGACATCATTAATTTCTAACAAATGCTGATAATTTCTTGTTTTAAAATGTCTAGTGGGCTATTTTACTGAAAAAACACATTTGAAAAATAGGCGTATTGCTAGATTTCGCTCATTTAGGAATATGTTTCATGCAGCTAAATTTACTGTAAGGACAGAAGGTCTGATAATGATATATATGATAAAGTCCTGAGCATATAATATTACTATCCAACAAGCATTTTCTGTAAGGGCTTTTTTCTCTAGGGAGAAATTTCAAGTGCTTTACTCATCTTGATTCCTTTCTGGTGCTGAACACTTTCCTGTTGTTCCATGACTGCCTCCACATACCCTCAGATTGGACCCTCTTCACTAAGAGGATTCTCCTATTTGAATTTGTTCCTAAGGATTACTTTTGTTATGAGGCCAGTGGAAAATAAGTCTGTTACGTAACTGTGAGGATCACTAACTTCTTCCTCATATGTTAAATTACAAGGGTCAGAAAGAACTGTCAGACATTATAGAGTTTCCTGCTTAGTACTTATGTGAATACTTAGTGCAGAGTTGATAGTAAGCTCATGACAAGTTTGGGTAGTAGATCTAATTCTGCATAATATCTCTTTCCCTCCCCACCAAAAAGTGTTGCATATGAAGAAGAAGATGTGACAGATATTGACCAAAAATGCACCAGAAATTAAATGTTGCTTGCTAAGTCCCTAAGGATGGAGGTTATTTTTGACAATAAAATATAAATCTGGGTAAATTACTGGGAACGGATATTCCCTCAAAAATAATTGCCACATTTATACTTGAAAATGCTACAGTCCAAGGTTGTAAAAGGTCCAAGATCCTCCTCTATTTGTTGCAAGGCTAACTGATTGGAAGGTCACGTCTCAAACTCTTCATTCAAACTGAGACTGCTGCTACTTCTTCTATTTCCATGCTGTTCACTATGATGCTTATCTTCACTCAGCAATAAAGTGGTTGTACAGAAGTGCAGTCTTGTTACTGCATACCAAAATATTCTTTCTCTGAAGCTTTCTGACAAATCTTACATGATTTCTCACTCAGCTTCTATCCACTGAAGGTTATTAAATGTAAATACAGTCTTTGAATCATGAACAGCTGGAGACCAAGAGACCATTCTAGAAATGCCATTATGTATTTATCCTGTCCTTTTTATAAATGTTTACTATTGGCTACTAGAGAACAAAGTATACAGGTCAATTGGACCATTGCTCTGATCCTCATGGGTATCCGTGTGAATTTATAGCTACCTAATCAGAAAAGGTCTTTCCTACCCTAAGGCATCCAGAAGCTTTCCTTGAACTGAGCTCATGTAATCCAGTCAGAACTTTGTAACTCTACTACTAAGAAATTACGTAACTTGGATGTTTCCTTCAGCCCCTCCTCTCTGTAGTTTGTCATTATGAGGGATCATTGTGTATATTTCATGATTTATTGGCTGCTTATAAATTTGAATGGAAATAGTACTGTGCTCAATGAACTCCTTCAAAGGTACACAGTAGCCAGGAGACAAGATGTTCACACATACTCACACATGCACTATGTTCAGCTATACAGTAATCCCTTGCTACTTTGTAGTTCACCTATCACGGCTTCAGTACATCACAGGGCTTTTTCCCACAAAGATGCCCTAGTCTTCCCTCGATTCTTCATGGTGTTTTCCCATCTGCTCATGCACACCTTACTTTTGAATGCAATTTACTGTAATCAGTTTGTGCTCATTGCCTCCTATCCTGTCTCTGGGCATCTCTAAGATGAGTCTGGCTCAGTCATCTTTATAACCCACGCAGTCCCCTGTATTGGTACAATCTGCCTGAACATTCTCTTTTCTAGGCTGAACAGTCCCAGCTCTCTAAGCATGTTTTTGTATGAGAAATTCTCTGGTCCCTTGACTTTTGTTGGATATGTTTGTGTCTCCCTTGTACTGGGAAGCTCTGACCTGGAGCCAGCACCACAGACATTTCTCACTATGGCTGAGTAGAGGGGAAAGATGACCTCTCTTGACCTTCCAGCAATGCTTTTCTTTGGTCATCTTTGCCAGAGAGGCACAATACTGACTCATGGTCAATATGTTGTCTATCAGAATCTACAGTTTATTTTTTTTAATGCTGCTTTCCAGCCAGTTAGCCCCTACCTGTGCTGCTGTATGAGGTTGCACCTCACCACATGCAGTTCTTTTGTTGGATTTCGTTAGGATGCCTATGTGCCTATTTCTCCAATTTGTCAAGGTTCTTCTGAGTGGCAGCACAACTGTCTGGTGGGTGAGCCACTACTTTGAATTTTGTACAATATGCAAACTTTCCCATCATCTGCATCACAAAGAAAGATGTAACAAATATTTTCCCCCGTATCAAGTCCTGGAGTACACCACTTCAAAGGCTTGGCATTCTGTTCATTATTCTGTAACTCCAGTTTATATCAGGGAAACTTTTTTTTGGATCTCTCTCAGAAATGCTTGCTCTGGCAGTCTTTTTGCTGGATCTGGCATCAGTATGAATAAACCTGGATAATCTGTGGAAAGTGAGTTTACAGTGGTGTTTGTCTGTTCAGTCACAGAAAGAACAGGATTTATAGAGTCACAATGAATATCAGAAATGTACACATTTTAATGAAAAAGCTCAATATTAAGATGATTTCTTTCTTGATCTCATTACTTAAATGGGAAATTATTATCCAACTGAGATGCAGTAATTAGTACCTTACATCACTGAAGTAATTTTGTTATCTTTGTGATACAGAACCACCTCTTAACACAGCTTACCTTTTGGTTTCTGTAGTATGAGCTATTTTACTGTCGTTAATTTGGTGCAGGTACCAACCTTAATTTTAATTAATAAAGGGACAGCTGTCTTTCAGAGTTCACAGGTTATTCCGAGTTGGAAGGGCCGCCAAGGATCATCTAGTCCTGCTCCCAAGCGAATGCTCCTGAAAGGTGGAGTTTTACACTTATACCCCGTCATTTGCGAGGAACGGGTCATGCCAGGGGCCTCACAGAACGTCAAACTTGCAAAGATGCGCAGGTCATTAATATGCATGCAGGGCACAACAATTGCTCCACCCCCCGGCACTCCGGAGCGCTGCGGACAATTTTCTGCTCCTTCCCATGGTCTCAGCACAGGGGAGCAAAGGGAACCGTTTCTGAGTGGCTGCTGTGACTGTGCTTGCAGCCCAAACCCCGCGCCGCTGCTCCCCCCCCCAACCCCCCTCTGGTGCTGGTGCTTGTGCTGGCCCAGCCCCGGGGGCCCTGTGCTGCCAGCCTGTGGGTGCTCGCCCTGCCTCCGCAGTGGGGAANGCCCCCCGCCACTCGCAGGGCAAGCATGGCTGGCCCGGCCTCACTCCCCCACTGCCACTCACAGAAGCGGTGAGCACAGGCGGTCCCAGCCCCGGTGTCCCCCCCCCGCCGCTCACAGGATGAGCTGGGATTTGCCGCGGCGCCGGGACTCGCCGCGGCTCTGGGACACCCCGCTGCCATGGTGCCAGGACTCACCGCTGCTGCGGCGCTGGGACTCCCCACTCGCGCAGCGCCAGTACTCACTGCTGCCGTGGCTCTGGAATGCCCCCCTGCCGCGATATCGTCACCCACCGCTCACCCCCCACCCTGGCGCTCACCCCCCGCCCTGGTGGAGCAGAGCCAGACATCTGAAAGAAGCCCCACNAGAATTTATTTACAAGAGAGAAAAAGGGGAACAGGGAAATATAAAATGGGAAAATAATTTGTGTGCAAGTGATATCAACAGTAGGGAATATAAAAACCAAGACCTCCCCCTCCCACACGCAACGAAACCCACNAAAACCTTAACTTTGCAACACTGCAACACTCTGAGCTGCTTGTGGGGGTGGGGGGAACGACACGTCGGTATCAGTCTTGTTTTAAGACCAGTCAAGGGTTATTTATCANTGTTCACTGTATTTAACTTCTTTTAAGCCGTATGGAGGTTGGAGCACATTTTCATTCATATGCTCAGGTCAAAATGTAAACTTGTAACCCTAAAAGCACTTTATGACAGCCCAAAAATGGACCAATTTATCAAGAGCAACAAGATGGCATGAAACTACTCTTCTCAGCTAGATTTATGGAACAGGTCCATCAGTCTTTAGGGGAAATCATACGTTTCTATATTACACTTTCCTAGGGCTCTGAAGCACTGTCAAAGGCTTTTTACTTTGTGTTTAACTTAAGTAAGAAACATAACTCTTCTGATACTGTACTAGACAGTTGATGTAAAACATGAGATATATATACGTGCTTTACTTCTGGGAAGGGCTCTTATGTGTCTTTCGCCTGAAGTCACAGTGACGAGAGATATTTTTGGCTGAAATTTGATTTAATACTTTTTAATCTAAAAGCAGATGTCTTTCAGCCATTCCATCCAAGGCATGCATGGCAGCTACTTCTGCTTTGCATCTGTACATTGGAAATTTTCCTTTCCTTACTGTAATATAGCCAGATTCTTCTAAAATTTGGTCAATGTCAAAGGAATACCCATGTTTTGAGTCATGCCTGTAGGTCATGCACTGTTACTGAAAGTCAAACTGACAGTCATGTGTTCCTTAATCACTTGTCAGTGAAGATTATCTGATTGGTGCTATGGCTTTTACCCCAAAAACGTTAAAGTCTTAGAACAAGTCCAAGTTGAAGTCTAGATATTATGTGCATTTTCTGAATAAAGTTGCTCATAACACCCAGCCACAATTTCTTTGTAAAGTAAAATTGTATCTGAGTTTCATTGAAGCAAAGACTCTGAGTTCAGGTGGTCATTGCTAAACATTTTGAAACTTTACGGTTGCTTTGTATTTTTATGTTTACAATGTAAAAGTGTCCCTGCCCGGTTCATATGTAAGTCTGCAAGATCAAAAGGTTATTACAGGTCAGTACTACTACTTGACAGAATCTGACTGCCTTAGACTCTAAGACTGAAAAGATGGAACCACATCTGAAACATTGGAGCTTGCTGCTGTATTGATAGCTTGCACTATCTTCTTCTCTGTGATCTGCTGTTCAGCTTCCTGGAGCCTAACTCTATCAACCTTGCAACATGGCTAATGTGACATTATTTAGAGAATAGTCCTGCAGTTACTCACAAGGAGACCTTTATAGTCATCTGAGCATTGCTTTGCAGGCTGTACTAATCAAAATCAATCCTCATACAAACATGGACTTTTGATGATGTGAAACTAAAGATACAACATTAATAAAGGTAAAAGATATATAGTTATCCCTCGAATTTCACATGGGGTCAGTTCCAGAAAGATGACACAGTAAGTGAAATCCGCAAAGTAGCCGTAGATGTGGTAAATATGGTAAAAATGGTAAAGCTGGGGAAAAAACCTTGTGATGTATTGGAGCTGCAAATAGTTAACCATGAAGTATCGAGGGATTACTGTATCTTTGTTTTTTCCCATGCCTATGTGAATAGTAGTCTGGAAAAATCTCTGCTGTGATTGTCCCAAGTCTGGTAGTCATTTGCCTTTTAAATTATTGTACATTAATGTACAAGATGTGATGTAACTAAATGTGGAAGAAGGCTTTCAAGGGCATATGTTTCATTTCAGCATATTGGATACAGTATATCCAATCTGAATTACATGAGCTGAAGGGGGGAAAATAGCAGTTTGTATTCTAGCAAACAAGAATAAAAAAGCATTAATTCAGGTACTTACTGAATTTGGAGATCAGGACTGTATTCTTAACACTTTTAAAGGCATAATCATGAAATTAGGTAGTTTATACCTGACTTGGCACTGAAATATCAAGGGCAAAACCAACTATTTTGGGAAGTTTACTTCTCCTTTAGGTGGTATTTAAAAGACAGTTGTATAGGTTTTAATTAGGTATGATATTAAAAAGTATTTAAATCTCCTATTCTAAAATTGAAGGAAAAAAGATCATTTAAATCATAAAAGGGTATTTTTCTCAAAGGAATTACTGTGGGCTGTGTAGCTATCTGCAAGACAACTAGAAAAGTGGGTTCTATGATGTCAAAAGATTGATACACTTGTCTAATTAGGAAGCCAAGTGGGGCCAGTGACAGCAGTGTGCAGCAGCTTGTGAACACAGATTTAAAGGTCCCATAGGAAGTGTCAGGATCGAACAATATTTGTTACTCTTGTACTATCACTGTAGGAATGTTGTATGCAGCTCTTCCAGGGCAATTTAAAGGATTTCTAAAACACTGCATGGTAGACATTTTATTTCTTAATCTTCCCATCATATAAACTTGGACAATATTATAAATAGTGGGGTATCTAATAGCTAGGTGTGTAACTTGATAGAAAGTTTCACAGTCCACTGCTGATGCAGGCATCAAAAACAGATTTGGAAGTTGTATCAGTTTGAAAAACAGCCTTTCTGCATGTTTTAGGTACAAAGATTATTAACTCTGAATGCTTTTTTTTGCAGTGGTTAGCTTTTTTCGATACACAGTATATTTTGAGTTGGAAGGGACCCACAGGGATCATCAAGGCCATCTCTTAAGTGAAGGGCTCACACAGGGGATTGAACCTGTGACCTTGGCCTTACTAGCATCAGATTTTAACCGACTGAGCTAATCTCAGGGTCATCCATATACATACATCCATGTATACAGAATAACTAGAGGAGGGTTTTTTTTCAAGTTTCAATCTACTCCATTTATTCTTCTGTGAACTGTTTTGCTTGTCAATGGAGGCACTAATCTATAATCCACTTTGTGACTACAGTATATTTCAGATAAGTATGAAAACCAGATAGGTTCATTTCTTTGCATGATTTCTTTCCCTGAAGATGGCCCTATGTTTTGCAGTGCGTTCACAGTTGTGCATGTGCTGATAGTCATGAATGTGCAAAGATAGGCAGCTCATGAATATGCAAATTGCCTCTGCCCATTACACCACACCCCTCAGACCCGGCGTGCTCCAGCGATGTGTCAGTCTCGCCCCACTCACTGAAGTGCAAAGGGACAGGAGGCTCCCATCGCTCATGAACATGCTGTGTTGGGAGACAAACCACTTCCCTTTGCTGCTCTCCTATGTGCACTGGCACTGGGACCAGCCCTCCCTGCCGTACCCAGCTTGTGTCCCACCAGGGGGGGAACCTGGCTGCCCTACTGTGTCCACCGGGGCTGGGAGCAGCCCCTGCCACCACTGCTGGGACCAGAAGCAGCGCCTGCCACTGTGCAGGGACCAGGCTAGCATTGGTTCCCCGGTTTAAGCCCATTTTGCTGCCGCCAATGCCGAAAGCAGTTGAATGGCCATGGCTCCCCGGGCATTCTTCAGGAATTTTAGGTGGGACTCTCAGGATGCCTGCTCAGCTGCCACGCCAGTGCAGTTCCCATTGCAACGGGTGGTTGCAAGACCTGCCCAGGCATGGCCGACCACTCGCCCTAGCTTCCCCCGTGGGTAGCGGGGCCTGACCAGTGGGGAATCTGGGGGGGGCCAGGCCACTGCTCATGGCGGGTAGGAGAGAGAAGGCCCTTCTTCCTGAAGAGCCACAGGAAAAGCCAGATTTCCAGCAGGAGCCTCACACTGTGCTTGTGATCAGCTGTGGTGCAGTGCCAGCAGATTTTGGTTGTGGGCAGGTGCAGTGCCTTCTTGGCCACCACGCCACCACCATTCCCATGCTTTTGCAGGACCTGGCCAGGCACAGCTGGCCACTCACTCTTGCTTCCACCCAGAGGGATCTAGGGGGGCCAAATGCAGCACAAGCTGTGTTTAAGCATGGGGGTGGCAGCAGTGGCTGCCCAGGTGCTCCTGCAGCTTGTTGCCATTGTAATGGTGCTGCTGAGGTGTGCTGGCCAAGCAGGCGCTTGTGAGGTCCTCCCCACATCCCCCCTGGGGATGTTAACAGAGTGTGTAAATCATACATAAGGGACGAATAGCGCAAGTGTTCCTGTTCATGGTGTGACCCCCTGCATGTGTTGGGAGCGTCCCCATACCATGTCCCTTTGTGCAGTGCGGAGCTTGTCTCCCAGTCCCAGTGGCGGGGCACAGAGGAGTGGGTGGCTACCACTGCCGATACGCAAACTGGGGACAGCAGGGTGGGTGGCTACCCCCCCATCAATACACAAGCTGGGGACAGTAGGGTGGGCGGGTCCCAGCACTGGCATGCACAGGTGAGTGGCAAAGATAAGTGCAATTTTTCCCGATGCAGCATGCCCACAGGCGCTGGGAGTCTCCCAGCCCTTTCCACTTCAGTGAGCAGGGCGAGGCCAACACACCGCCAAAGCATGCCAAGGCTGAGGGGGGCGGTGTGATGGGCAGGGCTAATTTGCATGTTCTTGAACTGCTTATCTTCATGGAATGAGGTCTTTGTGGTATCCTCAAAGACCCGCGGCCCCGTGATACTCGAGGATCAACTGTACTGACAATAACTACAGGGTCCTGTGACTCCTTGACCTAGGGAGTTTTGCCCAGTGAGGTGCAATGAGATTTCTATCCTCTATGGGGATTTTTTGTCATATACTGTAGTTCAATCCCTGGAGCTATATTCTTTGTCCTCCCATGCATACATACAATGGGTTAACAAGGTTCAAACAGTCTAATGTTTTCTAATGTGTTTATTTGAGGAAAAAAAAGGAGGGTGTTTAATGCTTGTATTTGGTTGCCATCTCACAATAATATTCGTAATTCTTTTAGAGGTTATTATATATATATGTGTGTATTATTACACACTATACATGTGTAATTTGATGAATAGAGTTTTCCTGAACTACATCAATTATTTAATATTGGCCAGAGGTTACTAAATGTGAGCTGAAAATGGCTTTTGATTAAGGCTACCTATGGATATCACTATCCAGTCAAGTACTGTTCGCTCAGTTTCCTGCTGAGAAACAATTTTGTCTCTTTATAACAATAACTGAAATGATCTTTTGTCTAATACAGAAAATCATTTAAGGGATAGCTGGCAACGGACTGATTATTTGCAGCTGTAGAAGGGTACTGAAATGAAAATATGGATGAAATGACATTTCACTTAAAACTGTGCTTGATTCTCAGTATCCATACTGTTAAAAAGGAATGTGAAATGAATGGAATAAAATGTTGCCTAGTTCAAACTATAGAAGACCAAATCTGTTGTGAGTAATTGCAAGAGAGCAATTTGTTAATATTAAAACATCGGTTGAAATTTTAAATAAATATTTTTTTTGTAGTTCCATTGGTATCTGTTATTATTGTTTCTCTTTGGTATTACTCTTTATGCTTTGATATTGCTATGGTAACCCCGAGGATTCCTTCTCTCTCCTTTACAGAAGGTGAGGAGACTGGAGTGATGGATAGCTTGTTGGAGGCCTTGCAATCAGGTGCAGCTTTTCGAGACCGAAGGAAAAGGACACCAAGGTCTAAAGGTGAATATTCTCTTTTAGATTTTATTTTCCAGGGAAAGTTAATATCACTATGAGTCCGGTGCTCTAGAATTTAAATCCTGTCAGGCTTAATTTTTTCTTACAATGCTAATTTTCAGGGATGTTCAGACTGTTGCTGATGTCAGTAATGCTGGAAATTAATGTGCTGAACATATTATAGCCTGATCACTGTGGCAAGACTTTTCATTACAGCCATATGTACTTTAGCTTTTAAGGTTTATAGTTGTATGGGGGAAGTAAAAGTTGTCTTGTCCCCTAAGTGAGTCACACTATTTCTCTGGTATATAACTATAATTTATTCTTAGTAATACTTAGCTTCTATATGGTTCTGCTTAGTAATGTTACAATACTCCAGTAGCTTTCAAAGCAGTGTTTTATTTCCATTGTTTCCTTGCTTTTGCAGACATACCACAAAATCTCAGTCCAACCACACAGCGGCCTGTGCTGAAAGCTTGTAACCATGGTAATGAACCATATTCATGCATTGCATGCACTTGCCGTATGTAGTTGATCTGTGCTTTCAAGACTGCTGTGATTTTTTTTCAGTTTGTATATTATATTGATTATATTAACTATACCTCATGTTTAAGTCTATTTCTCGAAGTGTCTATAGCAAAAAAACCCCAACCCGACAGAATTTTGCCCTATTAAACACAAAATTGAAGAAAATAGGGCTAGAAGGACAGTTTATAGATAATTTATTCACTTAAAGAATTAGATCAAAGAAGAATCAAGTAAATTTGACAGGTACTTGTCTAGCACATAACATGTTGATATTTGTATAATGACTATGGAGCACATCTGAGTTTGTCCTGTAAGTGTTTCTGCTTGTAAGCGCAATTGTATTGAATGTTGTGTCTTCTCAACACATTCCATCCAGCTAGCTGTCTGTGGACTGATGTAGTTTCCAGTTTTCAAGCTAACCTGTTTTGGACAAGCGTTATGACAATGTTTTATGTTTCAGGTTAAAAAGCCATAACCCAAAAACTAACACATACCCTCCCTTGCCAAGATTTTAATGCTACAGTCTTGATCTAACCCATGGACTGATTTGTTCATCAAAGGGATGTAATTTGGTGCTGAAGTTTAAAGTTCAGATATTTGGTTTGGAGGGAGGAGTAAAAGGAAACTCTTATTTTTGTTATTTTTCCCCAAAGAGCATTTTGTCTAATTCTAAGACAATTTAAAATTAATTCAGCTTTTCTTTCTTTCACCTGTCTTGTTAGCTCAGGAACTGGCTAGTGCAACTCTGAGCTTGCTTTTAAGGAATTCATTAGTATGTTTTTGAAATGTTGACACTTGTCATAATATCAACACATCTTCCTATCTTCACCCAAACCTAAACTTGGTGTAGATTAAGGTGAGCTCATTTATCAAGGCCTTTTTTCGCTTTTTAGTAGAAATATATGGTCATTATGTTACATACTGTCTAGAATGAATAGTAGACCCCCAAGTGTCAAAGTTAATTTTTGGATAATAATATTCTCACTGAAGTTAAGGATGTGACCAGTCAGGGCAAGAATTATAGTAATAAAATTATTTGCTTCCGAGTTCAAGAATGCGTAAAATCAGGTATTTATCAGTATTATTTTCTGTATCATTTTTCTTCTCTTCATATTTGATATAGAAATAGTCTATTCTATCTATATGTGTATAATAAGTGATTAATACTGTATATAGTGGTTTCTTTCATGGATAGTGTATAAGCAAGAGTCTATGACTTCAGCTCACTTCAGAAAAATTAGGATATGTTATTAGACAGAAGTATTGGTTTGGTGTTTTCTTGATTTGCTGGTTTTTTCCCAACCTAAAACTTCAAATGAGTGTTAGATTTTGTATCATGGAAAAATGCCACTGGCTTACTCTTAAGATTGAAATATGTGAGATGGCTAGAAGCCCTTAAGCAGCAATTCAAGCACTTTGCTTGTTTGCTTCTGTCGTGGTTTTGGCTGTTTGGGTTAACTGGTAACTGGTTTGCTTACTGTTTACTGAGACTAACAGATTCACTTATATAGAAGACCCCTGCTTATCTGCAGTCTGCATCTCCGCGGTTTCAGTACTTCGCTAGTAATTTTTCAATGAAAAGCAGTGCCGCGTGCAGGCACAAAAAACGTAGTGAAGGCAGACAGCTCATGAATATGTAAATAAACCCCGCCCGGGAGCCATCAGGGGTGGCGAGGGGAGGGAACCACGTGCTGAGCGGCCTGGACCTTCCAGGCTGCATTTAATGTTAACATGTGTTTTTGCATGGCTGGCATTGTTCTCCACTGGGCCGCAGGAGGAGATTGCCATTGTCCATGTCTGTGCGTGAGAGCGGGATCCACCTTTCCCCCATCCCTCTAGAGCGGGCAGGCGGGTGCCTGCACTGTGCCATGCCAAGCTGGGGCGGGCGGATACCTGCCTGTGCCACGGAAGTCTTGAGTTCTTGTTGTTCCCAGTCATGAGCCCGAATGCCAAGGCCGAGTAAAAAAGAAACAAAAAAAGGGAGAAAAAAAAGAGAAAAGTGCCCATTTAATAGTCAGGGCGTCCCAGTCCCATCCCTTCCCATTTCATTCCATCCCATCCCACTTCGGCAAAGAGAGGGAGCCGGGGAGGAAGCTGTGAGCGACGTGGCCTGTCCCAGTCCTGTCCTGTCCTATGCCATCCCACATTGGCGAAGGGAGGGAGCCCAGAAGGGAGCCATGAACGGCCCAACCTGGCTGCGGCAGTGGCCTGTCCATGAGGAGGGCGGGGCAACAGGTGGGGCTTAATTGCATATCCATGAGCTAACTGTCTTTGCAGCCTTCGTGCCTTGTTCCTGGGCCCATGGACCTCTAACACCTGGAGGTTCACTGTAGTAGATATATTTTACTAATGAACCCTGAAAATTCATGCCTAGGATTCATCATGCAGTCTAAAAGATTTACAAGCCATGACTTGAAATGTCTGTTCTCTAAATCCTTCAGGGTGTAACAGTCTCTGTTGGGTAGGTGCCATCAAGTTCTAACTGATCTCTTCTGTTTCAAAATGCAACAAACCAAATTAATAAAATCTGACTTTGTCTTTATGATTAAAGATATTTTTCTTAAAGAGTGGAATCCAAATCAGACCCAAACCTAGATAATGTTTTAACCCAGCAGGCAACTAAGTATCACACAGCCATTTGCTCTATCATCCCTGGTGGGATAGGTGAAGGATCAGAAAAAGGTAAAACCCATGGGTTGAAAAACAACAGTTTAATAACTGAAATAAGTAATAATAATGGAAAGGCATAAGAGGAATAAAACACAAAAGAAACAAATTATGCACAATACAATTGCTCACAACAGTGAACTGATGTCCAGTCTAACTCTTAGCAGCAGTCATTAGCTCCCAACCAACTGCCTTAGTTTATATGCCAAGCCTGATGCTATATGGTATGGAATATCCCTCTGGCAGTTCAGGTCAGCTGTCCTGGCTGTGCTTCCTACCAGCTTCTTGTGCCCTTGCTCCCTGGCAGAGCATAGGAGCCTGGAAAGTCCTCGACTTAGAGTAATCACTACTGAGCAACAACTAAAACATCAGCATGTTATCAACATCTTTCTTACACTCAATCCAAAACTGTACCAGCACTGCACCAGTGTAACGGGTTTTACCCTGGCTGGATGCCAGGGGCCCAAATGGTCGCTCAGTCCCGACAATAAGATCATATACAAAGAGTGGTTTGGAATAAGGCAGTTTAATATAGCACAAATGAAGCAAAGCAAATGCCCGTGCAGAAGCAAAGCAAAAGAACTAATCTCTACTTCCCCATCCGCAGAAGTATCCACATGCAGGGAAGTAGGGCCCTACGCGTCTCAGGAGGAACAATGAATGCCCCCCGTCCTTGCTCCCTTCCTCCGCTTTTATATCTGAACTGACATCATATGGTATGGAATATCCCTTTGGTCAGTCTGGGTCAGCTGGCCTGCTCGTGTGCCCTCCCAGAATCTCGTCCTCAGTTAGGGGGAAGGGGCAGTGTGCCCAGCTGTAGTCAAAACACTTGTGTGTTATCAACACCCTTCCAAGGCACAGCATTGTGAGGACTGCTGTGGGCTCAGACAGACCCAATACAACCAGCTACTAGGAAGAAAGTTAACTGTGTCACACATGAAGCCAGGACAGGAAACTGGAGTCCATTGACTCCGTGTCTCACAGGGCACATCAAGGGAAGGAGATAAAACCTGAATGCATACTTGGTCCATAGCTGTCATATAAATGGAAGCAGGAAGGAAATTTCTGTAGCCATCACCAATGTCACTCTCAGTACAATGCTACACAAGGTATCAAACTAGCACTTGCTCATCACACTTAGCCAAGTCCTATAAAACAAATGCAGAGGAGCAAGCCAATGCTACTTTGCTCTAGAACTCAGAATTGCAATTGTTTCCTTTAACTAAATAGACTACTTAAGAAAAAAGAAAAATAAATAGTAAACAGTGAAATGCTAGCTATTGGTGGGTCATTTTTCTCTTCATGATCTGTTGAGTTCCTCAGAAAGCTCTGGTAATGTTCAGCTGATATTTCTGATTAAAAAGGAGTACTGGTTCTCATGCTGCATCCCAGAGTGGCCTATTTGGTATATATTTTATTTTCAATCCTACTCCATTTTTCTTTTATTGAACAGATTGCCTCTTTCTAACATGGTATGTAGGTTTTGTCAAGTTTAAATCTGCTTTATTTTTGTGATCACTATTGCCAGTTGTATTTTTAATGCTTGTGACAGGGCCCATTAAGTCAGAGTGTTTCTTGTGGAGAAAAAGTCTTGCTGCATATGTAACATTACGTACATTTGGAATTGCTAAACCTTGGAAACATTCTAACGCCTTAAGAATGCAAATAATAGACACTATATTTTAGCTGACATAGATAAGATTGGAATATTTTGTTCCTGTTCATAGTGCTTTGTATTTTTAAATTAACTAAATGACATCCATGTGCAAAACTACCTGCAAAGGTTACAATTTGTTTCAACTGCAAAGGGCCATAGATTGCAGTAAATATTGTGGTATACTTTTTTGCTGTAATTCCCATTCAGAGCACTTGTATGACACAAGTAGAGTATCAGTATAGTTTTAGTGTTGTACTTCATATTCAACAGCATCTAGTAGAGGAGCTCTTTTATTTTATTTAGGGAGCAGAAGAGAGCATTTAATTTTCTGTAATTGGGATTTTACACATTAGAAGATAATTTCAAACAGCTAATACTTATGGCTGATCTGAATTTATTAATTATTTACAACAACAGTCAAGGCATATTTGCAGCTTGCACATTTTTTTTAAGCTATATGGGCTCAAATGCACAGAGCAGCAAATCCAAGGCAGCACAGAAAGCTGCATTATTCACTAAGTTTTCAGTCAGGTTTTGCAGCCTGCATCCACTTCTCTGCTGCTATGGCTACACATTTATCTGCAGTAACATTAGCTTTACCTGAATTACATGAATACAAATTCGAAATGCAACTTTGCTTACATGTATACACATACCTCAAATGCAACATATAGTATTTGTCTTTACAAGCAGATTGTATTCAAAATACTTTGAGTAAAGAAAAGCTATAATGAAACGAAAGTGAAAAAATTGCTTTTTGAAACTGCAAAGGTTGAAAGAAATCTTTGTCGCAATCAGTAATTGTGGACTGTACTTCTAAAGGTAACAAAAAAGTCTTTTTCTGTATTCAGATCAAACTTTCTTTGTAAGAAGATAGTTGTAATTGCTATAACTGTTTGTTCAGTAGATCTATGCACAATAGAATAATTTTCTTGTTGTGTAGTCTGAAGCATTTAAAGATCTCTGCTAAGTAAAACACTTATGAGCCCAATTAAGCAGAAGAAAACCCCTTTTTCATGTTCATTAGATTCTTTTGATCTCGTATTTCTAATAGAACTGTCATCTGATGTTCATATTAGTGTCTCTGCTACCTTATTTTTGGCAATCATAGCTCACAGTGAGCTCAAGCTCATTTTAGTTCTTGAAACCAACAGTGTGACCACGTAGAGGTCACTTTTATTTCATCGTTGCTGCATATAACAGCAATCTGTGATTTGCATTTCAACCCATTTTTTTCTTAAATCTTTATATGTTGCTGTCTTTTCCTCAAGTTTATGTAGTGAAGGTTAAGAAGTACTTAACATTGGAGAAGCTGCAAAACCCATGAAGGTAACTTTTTACCCATGACATCTTAGTAGTAAAGACACATTCTTGAGCGTTACCAGTCCTTTGGTAGATACTGCCTTGAAGGCACTATGCATGTTAGCCTTATGATCTAGAAACATCAGTACCTCTGGTGGAGAAAATTTTTGTAAGGCTTTGTAAAGTTTTACTCAATAGACAAGTTTCCTCAGCAGAAAACTTGGAATATCTGTAGGCACTGTTATGAAATGAAAACATTTAATAGGATTTATATAACAAAATGGTTCTCAGTTGTTGCCATTTTAAGACCAAAGCTTCACTTCAATATTGACTTCATAGGTCAAGTAAAATTGTTGCTTGTTCTAAAAGAAGTAATTCCCCTGAAACCATCTGCACTGTTTATAATAAAGAGTTTTTTACTAGAGCAGACAGCAAAGTTCAAGGAACCTGACCATAAAAGTCAATTTTGCATGTGTGAGGGGAAAAAAAAACCACAGACAAGGAAAGGTAATCTACACTTTTTTATTTTTTATAACTATTTCTGCACTGCCATAGTTGCAAATAGATACAGTCACAGAGATGTCCCCGAAGAATTTGCATTCTAAAATATCTCGGAAAATGATTAATTTTGATGCAGGATTTTTAGGATCTTGTTTTGCAATTTCTCCCTCTTGTAATTTAATGTTGGAAGGAAGAAAATATCCAGGTCAGGAGGGATGACAGCCAGCAAGAAGAGTTTGGAATGAAAAATTACAAATTTGAGGGGTTTTTTCCAAGCCTTTTCTAACAAAATACTCTTCATAATAAGGACTGACATAGAGAAATAAAACATTTATTTAATCAATCACAGAATCAGTTAGGTTGGAAAAGACCTCTGGGATCAAGCCCACCCTTTGACCTAACACCCCCACAATCGACTAGACCATGTTGCAAAGTGCCACACCCAGTCTCATCCCTTTTGAGGGATGGTGACTCCAGCACCTTCTTGGGCAACCCATTCCAATGCACAGTCACTCTCTCTGTAAAGAACTGTCCCGGTTTAGGTTTTTTTGCTGCTCTGGCAGCGAAGGGGTTTAACAGCTCAGCTCTTGCCTGGGCCTCAGCGACTGAGTCGCTGCCATGGCATTCAAGGTTATAGAGATAGAGACGTCTCTGTGAATAAACATATGAGAGAGAAGAAAAAAAAACTTAGTAGGAAGATGTAGTGTGCCAGTTCAGAACATGCGTGGAGAGGCTGAAAGCCCGAAGGCCCCCAGGCCTACGAGAGAAGGGGTAGGAATGTTCTTCCAGGCATCCCGCTGCTGTTTGTGGAACGACCATGGTGTAAGCCTATGGAATGGAGAGAGAGGGACCAGGGATGCAGAATCCATCTAAGCCACGACTGAAGATGGAGATCAAGCTGAAAAAAAAAGGTGCAGATGTTTTTCGGAGCCCAGAAACAGAAGCCTGGAGCTGAGAGCTCAGCAGAGATCCTTTGGACAGATGTTTTGTGCATTGTGGTAGGATCTGAACCATGTACTTTGGGATGGGCTCATTAGGATGCAGTAAAAAAGCCAGTACTTAAAAGCTGCATGTTGTGATGTGACACTTGGACAACAGAGAATTTCGGAAGAGCTGTCGTCCTCGGGTCGAGATCTCGCTTGGGAGGGGGTCATGAAAGACTTTTCCTCTTGTGAGAGAGAGAGAGAGAGAACTTTATGGAAGGGCAAAGAGATGGTTCCTACCCTGGATCTGGTCAGAAATACCAACTTGCCTGGTTTACTCCTACCCTATGTTCCCCCTTTGTCTCCTGGTGAAAAAAGGGAATATGACATCTGTTGTAAGAGAAGCAGGGGTGGGGGGAAAAGGTTACATCTTAAATGATGCTTCCTTCACAGTTCTGATCTTGTTAGTTAGTAAATAAATCCTTTATATTCTTTACTTATAGTTTGCCTTGCTTTTCTGCCTGTGACCAGTTTTATTTTCCAGTTTTTTCTCTGGGAGAGGTTGTGGGTGAATCTCTGGCATCCAGCCAGGGTCAAACCACGACAAGAACTTCTTTCTAATGTCTATTCTAAACCTCTCCTGGTGCAGCTTTAGACTGTGCCCTCTTGTCCTACTGCTAGGTGCCTGGGAGAAGAGAACAGTCCCCACGTGTCGACAACCTCTTTTCAGGTAGTTGTAGAGAGCAATAAGGTCTCTCCTGAGCCTTGTCTTCTCCAGGCTAAAAAACCCCAGCTCCCTCAACTGCTCCTCACAGGGCTTGTGCTCCAGTCCCTTCATCATTCTTGTTGCCCTTCTTTGAACATGCTCCGGCACCTCAATATCCTTCCTGAATTGAAGGGCCCAGAACTGGACACAGTACTCGAAGTGTGGCCTCACCAGTGCCAAGTACAGGGGAAGAATTACTGGCCACACTATTCCTGATATAGGCCAGGATGCCATTTGCCTTCTGGGCCACCTGCGCACACTGCTGGCTCATGTTCAATTTCCTGTCAATCAGTACCCCCAAGTCCCTTTCTGTCTAGTTGCTCTCCAACCACTCTGTCCCCAGCCTGCAGTGTTGCAGGAGGTTCTTGTGGCCAAAGTGCAGGACCTGGCACTTGGTCTTGTTGACCCTCAAGGTGTTGTATTCGGACCATCTATCCAGCCTGTCCAGGTCCCTCTGCAGATCCCTCCAGCAGATCGACACTCTCCCTCAACTTGGTGTCATCTGCAAAGTTGCTGATGGTAGATTCAATACCCTCATCCAGATCAACAGTAAAGATACTAAACAGGACTGGGCCCAACAGTGACCCCTTGGGGACATTGCTATTGACTGGCCAACAAATGGATGTGTCACCATTCACCGCCACTCTCTGGGCCCAGCCTTCCAGCCAGTTCTTAGCCCAGCTCTGAGTACACCTGTCCAAGCTGTGGACTGCCAGCTTTTCGAGGACTATGCTGTGGGAGACAATGTCAAATGTTTTGCTGAAGTCCTGATAGACTACATCCCCAGCCTTCCCCTCATTCACCAGGCAGGTTACCTGATCATAAAAGGAGATCCAGTTGGTCAGACAGGACCTGCCCTGTCTAAATCCATGCTTGCTGAGTCTAATCCCCTATCTGTCCTATAGATACCATGTAATCACACTCTATAACCTTGCTGGACACTGAGGTCAGGCTGACAGGCCTGTTGTTCCCTGGATACCACTTCTGGCTGTTCTTGTGGATAGGTGTAAAATTGGCCAACTTCCAGTCAACTAGGACCTCCCTGGTGAGCCAGGACTGGTAATAAATGATGGAGAGCAGCTTGATGAGCTTTTTCGGCAGCTCCCTCATCACCCTAGGATGGATCCCATCTGGTCCCATAAGCTTATGAGGATCCAAGTGGCTCAGCAGTTCACTATATGCTTCTTCCTGGATTGCAGGAAGACTATTCGGCATCCCATCCCTGTCTGCCAGCTCAGGAGACCAGTTGTCCTGAGGACGACCTGTCTTTTTGTTGAAAACTGAGGCAAAGGTGGTGTTAAGTACCTCAACCTTTTCCTTATCTTTGGTAACAATGTCCAACAAAGAATGGAGGTTTTTCTTGCCCCTCCTTTTGCTGTTAATGTATTTATAAAACATTTCTTTTTGTCTTTAACAGAAGTGGCCAGGATAAGTCCAAATTGTGCTTTCACCACTCTAATTTCCTTTCTGCATGTCCGAATGACATTCTTAAATACTTCATGAGTTGTCTGCCCTTTTTTCAAAAGCAATAAGCTCTCTTTTTTTCCTCAAGTTTTTTCAAAAGTTCCCTGTCCAGCCACATTAGCCATCTTTCACACCGACTCACCTTTCAGTGCATTGGGACAGCCTGTTCCTGTGCCTTGTAGATTTCTTCCTTGAAGTATGTCTGTCCTTTTTGGACCTCTTTGTATTTAAGGGCTGTTTCCCAAGGTACCCTCTGAATCAGCCTTCTGAATAGGACAAAGTCTGCCCTCCAGAATTCTAGGGTGGAGGTTTTGTTGATATCCCTCCTTATTCTACTGAGTATTCATTTCTTTTAAAATAATGAGTGCTGAAAAATGAATGAAGGCTCTGTTTGGAATGGAAAAGAGTATTTCATATTAGTAGTAGTACTAATTGCGTATTAGTGCTGTGAAAATACTGCTTTAGACAGAAAAATGTTATCTTCCTCATAGTGTAAGCTAAACAGACTCTATCAATCTTGCGTATTTTATTAAAGTCTTGTAAAATTCCCCATGTCAATTCTCATGAGTAAGGTGGCATGCATATCCTCCACTCTATATCTTTTTATAAAGAATTATTTGTGAACATAATGTAGACAAAAAAGAGGAACAAAGCTTTTTAAGAGTAAAAATTTTAGGTGCCACTTCGAGACAAGGTGGACCTTAGAATGTGGCTTTCTCTCCAGGTATTTGACAATTTGATTCCTGAAATTTGACCCTTTGAAGATGTCAAATTAGGCACTCAGAAGAGATAATTACTTTTGTAAATATCTTGGCAGTGTTCATTGGTACTAGTTGAATAAGACTGCTTCTCTCAAGGGAGGCAAGGACATTTTCTGCAAGATAAGAACTGTAGCAAAGAGGTGACATTTGAAAGCAGTGACACTGTATATTCCATAATTGCACATACAGTAAATGTCAGCTTCATAATCATCTAGGTAGGTAACCAGATTTCCAAAAGCTACAGCGGGGCAAGCTGTATTCAAAGCAGTCTGCTGGAAATGTATCAGTGGAAAATCTTAAATCTGCAAAGGCAGATGTAATTTACCAACAATTTACCTATATTTGTCTTTTCATTGCTTATTCATGCAGAACTTCCCATTCAAAGACAATTACTGAGTTTATATGTATAGCAAAGACATTCTGTCACTTCTCAGTGTATGTTTCAAATCTCTTCCATATTTGTTAAACAAGATTTTGGATATAGATTTACCAATCTCTGACTTCTGTTTTCTGAACGTTAAGAAGAAGTACTACCTAAACTTCTGCCTCATTCTTCAGAGGCTTTTAGAAATTTTATCTGAATAGAATAAATAATGTTACTGTTCACTGAACAACAGCCATGAAACTCATTATAATGAATATGTATATATATAACCTATACATTTATATCTTATTAAAGGAATTGTCTTTCTCCAAAAAAATCCACAAACCACAAGTGACAGGTAGGAAATTTTCATCAACTAGATATTAAAAATTAGTTTTCTCTGATTAAAGACTTCACTGGGGACAAAATCTGAAATTGCAACAGTGTATGATTTCTAACTTGAGTCTGTTTTGTGACTCAAGTGATGTCTGGTTAATGCAACATTATTTAGTCAGTAATTCAAAAGATTCAGAGAAAGCACAAAAATTACTCATTCAATTCTTTAAGCACTCATCTTAAATCATCTTTTTTTGCCATGTAAGGGAATGTGTTCCCTTAATGTTCTGAGGGTTTTTTCCTCCTTTGGAAGAATTTAATTTTTTTCCTACATGGTTTTTGCCCAGAAAAAAAATGTATAGAAGAAATACTTGAGTTACATTTCTGACTTATTATTTTCATTATAAGCTAGTGCTCTACAAATAGATGCAGGGAGAACAAGAACATCTTCCATTTTTCAAGGTAAGAACACTCAGAACCTTTACTTTCAAGTTTTTAAATACTGTAAAGGGAAATTGGCATTTAAGTTGAATAAAAATTGGTGGTTTTGTCTGTAAATTGCTAGATAAATCCAGTGCCTTCTTTTCTTCATTCAAAAAATGGGTGTCTTGTGTATTTCCATCATACATGTCTTTGGCAAAATCTTCATCAATCACCCAGCGAAATAATCTGAAGCCCCCAGAGACACTTTCTTGGTGGCGCCTGTCTGGAGATCATGAGTGGTCAAGGAAGGAAATGCAAGGGTCAAATGCAGCTCTTGCATGAATGTCAGGAGGAAAGAGGATAGCCAGACTTGCACTGGAGTTGGCCTTCAACCCCTCTTTTCTTACGGTTATGTAGTTTACAAATCCAAGATGAGAAGCTTCAGTCTCAAGTATTTTCAGGAAGGAGTACAGTCGGCCCTCTTGCACTTCGCGCCCTCCATATTGTGGCTTCAGATCTTAGTGGCATGATTTTTTAGTGATGTAGGAGACCCGTTTTGCAACTGCACATGCGTGACTTGCTGCAGCAGTGGCGGCGGCCCGGGCGGCGGCCCGGGCGGCGTGGGCAGCAGCGGGGGTAGCACAGGCGGCGGCCGCGGCACAGGTAACAGCAGCGGGGGCAGCTGCAGGGGCAGCAGCACAGCCGCTATTCAACACGGAAGTTGGTCTACACGGGTCCCAAATAAGACCGCGGCTGCGCGATATAGGGGACCCAACTGTATTTGGATTTTGGTTAGCGTACACTGGGAAGTAGTTTGGCTCTGGTTCTTGACATGGTACCGTTTGGTTGTTTGTTGTTTTTTTTTTAAAACCCTCAACTTTTAAAAGAAAGATTGTTTTAACTGAACAGAAAAATTACATGAAGTCTATGCAATTTCCTAGAAGATTTTACATCCTTGAGGACAACTACTATATACTTTCTTCTTTTCTTTGAAAGACTATAACTGTCTACTAAGTAACATAGTCTCTGTTACAATATTTTGTCACCATATCTTAAAAAGAACACTTACTTTGTACTGATGTTTTTAAATTTAATAGGGGAAAGAATTTTTATCATGCTTTTTTGTCTCCTGATACTATGTAACTCCATATGCTAGAGAAATTTTAAAAAACTCTGTTAACTGACCCTACAAGCTTAACTATATGTATTTGCCTTAGGTTTTAAAAAATCTAAAGACTGGGATTTGAAAAAATAGAGTGAATTTATTCTACACAATTCAGACTTGCAGTTCTTGATTTTCTCTCTCCTTGTGGCATAGCAGAATGATAAAATAAGAAATTGAAAAGATAACATCGAGAATACTTAGTGTCATAAACAGGGAAATGAAATGAAATGAAATCTCAGCAGATTTTCAGCATAGGCAAATAATTATTCCAGAGGTTCTTCTTTTTATCTGTTTTCTTAGGCTTTAAACCTGTTTCCTTGTATTTGAAAAGAGATGAGTGTACATAGTGTGATAGAATACAGTGCACATAAGAATACTTGAATTAACTGTGGAAATCTACTCTGTGTGCTTGAAGCAGGATAGCTTTTAGGAACAAATTTGGATATCACAGCCCAGTTTCAGGGTTTTGGAAGAGATTTGAGTATCTATGAACGGCGCCTAATCGAGCTATATGATGTCAGAACCTTGTCTGAGAATGTGGCAGGAATCATCATCAGCTTTCCCCATCCAATATGAATATTTGAATCACTAGACTCAGTAACATTTATTATTTATAGAGGAACTTTCTGAGGAGAGAAGCTAATGAACAGAAGGGAACTTTCTAGGGATACAGAAAACATCGTTTAAATTGCCTCTCCGTGGAAATACGTAGTAATAGAATCTTGATGAACCAGGGTTAAATGCAGCTGAGTGAGAGCTTTCATTACCCAGGTTAACTTTGGCACCTAATTTTTACTGGTCTTTTATCTTGGCAACTAAATTTGTTAAATACAAAAGAAATTACTACCAGTGTTATGTACCTTAACGGAAAGGCAGTGATCTTTGAATTGTTTTCTCACCTCTGGAGAAAGGATCAGAATATAAAACTGGTAATACATAAAGGCTTCTGCTGCTTTTATAGCTTTGTGTAAGGTTGGCATTTTGTGTTTGTTTTTTTACTGTAGTCATAATTACATTTGGTGATTATTTTTTTAATCTTTCCTTAGTTTCAAAAGGAGAGATTAATCCACAAATACTCTGTTTCCGTTCCTTGCCAAAACTGGTTCTTCTGTACGTAAGTACAGAAGCATTTATCTGAGGACATATTCTTATTTCAATGTGTGCATTTTATTGTGCATTTTATTATCAAAGAAGGTAGACTGAATATATATTTTTCTTCCTACATTCTAAAATGCAAGTATTTCCTTTGATCCATCTTTTCTAAGAGAAAGTGAACTTTATGATGTCTAATCTTTCACTGCAGCATCATTAGCTCAAGAACTGGCTGAGTTAATGTAATAATTCCAAATCCGATGATTAATTCAGATGAACATGATACCAAGTTAGGGAATTAGGCCAGTGGAGGAGCTTGGGGAGGACTTTGTTATGTTTTGGTTAGTATTAAGTGCATCAAAAGAAATGCTACAAGCTGATAGACTGCCCTATCCTTTCCTCTGATCCTAAACTGTTTAAACTGTTTTGGGTTTTTTTTGGTGAGAGAGAGTGGGTTGGAAAAGACCTCCAAGATCATTGGATTCAACCTTTAACTAAACACCACCATGTAAACTAAACCACAGCACTAGGTGTCATGTCCCATTGTTTCTTGAACACTTCCAAGTACAATGATTCCAGCACCTTCCTGGGTAGACCATTTCAAACCTTAACCACACTTTCAGTGAAGAAATTCTTCTTGATGTTCAACCTGAAGTTACCCTGATGCAACTTGAGTCTATTTCCTTTTGTCCTGTTGCTAGTTTCTTGGGAGAAGAATAGACCCCCACCTCCTTACAGCCTCCTTCTAGGTAGTTGTAGAGAGTGACAAGGTCTACTCTCAACCTCCTTTTCTCCTGGTTAAACACTCCCAGCTCCTTCAGGTGCTCCTTGTAGGACTTACTCTCCAGATCCTTCACCACCTTTATTGCCCTTCTCTGGACACATTTGAGTACCTCTTTATCTGCTTGTAGTGAAGGGCCCAGAAATGGACACAGTATTTGAGCTGTGGCCTCAACAGTACCAAGTGCAGATAGATGATGACTTCCCTAGTCCTGCTGGCCACACTATTTCTGATACATTCATTATTCAATTACCTGGAAGCCCTGGTTCGAACTGTAGCACCTCATTAAAGGAGAGGAGGTGCCTTTTGGTGCATGGAATCTGGGTCCGGGATGTTATGGACACGCATATGTGTCCAGGTTACACAGCTCGCTGAAAATCCAACCGAGACTAATTGAATACACAAAGATGTGAACTGTGAATATGCGTGGTTTCTCTGTAATGCTAATTAGTCTGGGATATCAGGTATTAAGTATGTTTAACTGACCTCCAAAATTAATCTATGTATTTAATCTCTTGAAGAGATAAAAGACCTCATAAATACATCCACAGTTTAGAGTGTCTAGGGTCCTTGTAGTGGATTGAAAGAGGCACATGCCCATCATACACAGGAATTAGCTCATATAAATTGTTAGTAATAATGAGTTCAGGTCTCTGATTTAAAGTGCTTGAAGCTGAGAAACCTGATAAGATTTTTCCATGTTCTAGTTCTCTGTCTATGATAAAATTAATAAAATGTCACAGTACGCTCAATAGTACAGATAAAACAATAGCTTGAATAGCTGCTCTTAAAGTTAGTATTCTGGGTAATGAATGACACAAGTGCTTCCGAGAGGAAAAAAAATAATTCTCTTACATGCATACATATAAAATACAGTTACAGATACAGATAGCTAACTTTGCCATGCTTCAAAATTCTAGTACTTTGAAACTCATCTCTTTTCCTTTACTAAAGAGTGTATTTGTGTAGTTTGTATTGTACTGCCAGCTGCAATGATAATTTTTTTGAGTGTACTCATGTTTCATTAGAATAGCTGGATTAAAAGTAAATGAATCAGTACTGTGGCTTTAAATTATGGACCCTTTGTGGTATGCAAGGAGAGTTCATAATTTCAACATAAAGAGTAAATCAGGATTGATGCATGAGTAGTTGCAAGCTCTATTCTGGCTATTCAGCACAGAATAAAAAGTACTTCCCTATCAGGTAATCCCTAGTTTTATAATTGTACTGTAGATGGTAGTCTTCCCCTTTCTCTAAAAAATAAAAAATCATTTTAATTCTGTATGATCCATCATCAGGTAACTACTCAAACAGTAACATTCTTAAATGCTCTCAAATGTCCAGTAGCAAAAATAAATGAAGGTCAGAGTGCATTAAGGGGTTTCCAGTTGTGTCTCACAGGGCAGAGAAAACTGCTGTGAGAGAGCTCTTGGGAAAGCTCCTACTCTTGCTGCCTTTAGCAGTAGTTTCTTACCTAATCAGTCTCCAGGCTTACCCCAGTGCTGTAAGCCTGTTCTTTCTCTGTTGCCAGCTGCTGACTGAAAACAGGACACAGTCAATTACTCTCTGCTGAGTTTATCCAGTCTCTGTTTATCCACCTAACTGCACTTGCTCTAAGATCATTTTATTGAAAACTTGTTATGTAGTGAGATCCCCTATAATAAAATGTTGCATTTGTTTTAGTGGGGTCAAAAATATATGAATCTTACAGTCTAAAATTGGATTGTATGATTTTGAGTAGATGCATCCTATGTGATGAAAAACAAAGCATGCTCAAGGGGGCTTAATTTCCTTCTTTTCCACATTCAGATGTCTGTCAATTAAAAAAAGGCTTACCTTAATTATTAAAAGTTTTAAAATAAACTGTTAATGACTATACTACCAGCTGTATCCTTATTTCTTGGTTTGGGGTCTGATCTTCCTTCATGGATGTTTTTTATTCCTTTCTATTTACATCTGAAGCTGTATGAGTGATACCTAATGATAGTTTTAGTTGTTCCCAGCCACATCTTGTTGCATCCTCATTCTAAGCCCACCTTTCTTACTCATCTCCCAGTTTGATGGTTTTCACTCTGCATAATATAAAAAGTATCACAATTGATATTTCAAGTTCTTGTAACGTTCTTGTGTGGTATATTTGAGCTTATGCCATTTTCAGTACATGTTGAAATCTTTCCTCCATTTAATGAAAGTAACATACTTTAACAGATTGTTAACAGACCTGTTACCTTGGAGGAGTTTCTTCCCTTTGAGGTTTATGAGCAGTGTTGGATTTAATATTAGTTCTTATAGGTATTTTGTAGAACTGGCACGTGGAAATGAACAAATTCACCCAAAGAAAGCTGAAATATCTTTCAGTTTATTCGGTAAATCAGTCCAGACTTATTAAGTCAGCTTAGGAATAAAACTTCTATCAGTTAAACTTTCCACTGGGATTTATGATTGGAGTGCATATAATAACTCATTACTGATCAATGCATGAGAGATGCTCAGTTGTAATATGTATTCATGGGAAGTATCTGTACTCATTTTCATTTTACATTTTTGTAAATAAAATCAGATTAATTATTAACAAATAATTGAGTCAACTTTGAAACTCACTGGATTACAGTGCATCAATCAAACTGAAGCAGTGATTTTTCTAGGGTACCCTTCATTTCAAAATAGGTTTCCAATTAATTTCACTTATTTCTTCCTTGTTGGCAAATTATATTTTCAGCAGTTTAAAGAAACAAGAAATACTGTGGTCTGACCAATATTATTTGTCAAACTAAATTAATGCTTGAAGAAAGTTAATAAGACTATCTTCCAAAGCGGCAAAATTATAATACATATAAAAGTTTTCCAGGTGCCATACAGGCACTTATGATAAAGATTTTCGTATTCTTTGTCACAATCAGAGTTTACCTGAGAGTGACATTTCTAATGCAATACCAATAATTACAACTTGAACTTGGGGCAAGGGGGCTATTTAAAGAAAAAGTGTTTATATGATTTTTTTTCTTGTTAGTTTTTAGAAACTGATTTATTTGTGCCAATTCTTTTGGTACTTTTGAATATGAAAGTGTACTAGTTTCTTGGGACAAGTATTTAATTACTAGCCAGTTCATTGGCCCAGCTGCATTAACATGAATCAGCTGAAGGAGCATTTATAGCCATAATTGTGAGTGGAGTTTGCATTTGATAAACTCATAAGCATTACCAAAAAAATAGTAAGTCTATGATGTTTTCAAAGGTTTAACAATTCACAGCAGTTTCCTCAATTAAGTGTGTGACCTAACAGGAAAAAGCAGCATGGAGTTCCCTGTTTTGTTTGGGATAAAAGTTTAGAAGAGTGCTTCTGAACCACTTTATTTACATGTTCTATTTTTTTATACAGTATTTTCAGTTAGTTCAGATTCAGCTCAAATTAACAACTCTGTGTGCTTTGGGATAATTAAATTACCATTTCCTCTTATCTTGGCTCACCATGCAGACTATTGCCCACCCCTATGGCTGCTTTTATTCCATTCCTGTAGCAGCTCGGTTATTTTGGGATAAATCTTTTCTTCTCCCAATCAATTGTTATGAAAGAAATATAAACCACCTGTGAAAAAAATTTGGCATATTTGGTCAACTTCTCACATTTGTTTGCCTGGCTGTATTTCAGGTGTTCTTGTGGCTGTGTAAAGGAAGAGGTAAAAAAGGTATTTTGGTTGTTCCTAGCTATTATAGTTGACCTGGATGTGCATTGGGCTGGGAAGGAGGGGACAGAAGGATGAAGAAAACCAGGTTCATATGAATTAAAGTGGGAAATAAAAAGGGAGGGATGTGAAGCACGAGTGTATTAGTCGAAGCCACGGCTGCTGTGCTGGAAGTGTTGGAAGCATCCCCTGGGAGGTACCACTGCATCGACTGGGCAACCGGAGTTGCCATGGCGACGGCGGTTGCAACCAAGGGATGCATGCTGCTGCTGCCTGGGCCCTCTGTGGGACCATGGGTACCAGCTGAATGTTAGAGGCTCCTCCCAAAACTTGTTCCGGCAAAATGCCATCATTTCCAGGCATTGAGAGGCACAGACAAAGGCTGCTGCCAGGTTTTTGAAGCTATTGCACATTCAGCAAAACTTTACAGTCATAGGTGTTCCTTTCTGGCTGATGGTAAAGAGAAGTACAGCTTAGAAGGCAGATTTGGAAAACAGACACTAGTTCTATGCTAGAGAAACTAGTGATGAAGCTTTTTTTAAAAAATCGGGGTTTTTTAGGAATACACACGATTACTAGTATCACAGGCACTCTTAATTCCCTCCCAGGAAAACAACATAAAACTGATTTTGTCCCTCTTATTTGTTATTACATAGCAATACTCCTTTCACTCAATTATTTCCTTCAGCTCCCGGGAAATATTTGAAACTGACTGTAAAATAAGAGGTTTGTTGGATTTAGTTTTGGGGTTTCTTTTGTTTTTTGAGGGTTTTTTGTGGTGGGGGAGGGAGAGGTGGCCGATATTTGTTGTTGATGCTGTAATTCGATACCCAGGAAGATTTAGGGGAAAACAGTCCTAGGCTGAAAATAAATGTGATAACTCTTCCTTAAGTGAGTCTGTCATTGAACAGCAGGCTGACTGCTATCAAGAAGACGCACTTCTGCCACTGTAGATGTATTTGGGGGAAGGAGGGAGTAATAGAATCCGTTATTTTATGGGGAGTTTGTAAACGTATTACCTGAGAGACATGTCTGGATCAGACCTTGCATATCTATTCCTTTTCTTTCTTCCTGTTGGTATGACAAAGAGACAAAAAATACAAAAAAAGTATATTTTTCTGCATTGTGTTGAAAACTGAAATTTCTTTCCATTTGGCATGAAATATTTGGTTTTCTGAGAGACAGAAAGAAACACAATCCAGAATGAAGATAGATGTTACTGCCTTTGCTCAATACCCAGATTACTTCATCATTTCACCAAGATATGAGAGACACAGATTCAGTGTCTTTCCTTTGTGTGAAAATATTTGTGAATTTTCCAGAAATAAACAGGTCACCTACCCACCAGACTTAGCTAGTCTTTCCCAATTGCTGCATGCTCTGAATATCTATGAGTAGTGGAACAGTCTCGATGGATTGATCTAACTTAATTCACTGTGAGTTAATCAAGACATCCAGTCACTGCATTGAATCATTAGCTTATTTTTTAGGTGAAGTTGCAAGGTATATGCTCTCAGTTACTACAATTTAGGTAAACCTTAGGTCAGGGAATAAAATCTAAGAAGCTACAGGTTGATCTGTAGGCCTTTTTTTGTGAGGTGCAGGATTTCCTATGTGGATATTGTGCTAGTAGAATCTAAAAAAACCCCACCTCAAAACATACCTGCAGCCTTTCTTTTCACATCTTTTATGCAACCTTTCTTTTTGTAATAACCTGTGAAAACATGCCACAATAAGTGACATTTTTTTTTTATCTGTCTTTGGAGAAACAGAATCCCACCTTCCCTGAGTACCTCGGGAATAAAAGCTCCTGAGTTTACCACAATTCTCTAGATCATAGGGCCAATATGCGCTTTTTTCTCTTTTTCTTTCTTTTCTTTTGGAGGTTCACATTTTGCTACAGGATTCAAATTAACACAGCAACTTCTGAAAAAAGTTACTGTTCTGATTTCACTTTGTATTTTCTCAGATCATATCCCTCATTGCCCTTTTCTGGGGCCTTCATGGGAGAAATTGTTTTAAAAAGATGAATCAATTTAGGCAGAAGCAAGATAAATTCTTCTACACTTTCAGGAAAATGTCTCTTGTGGTTTTTCTGTCCAATGATCATCAATATGTATTAAAATCTGGTTTGCAATTACTAACCAGTCATTTCCTGGGTATTTTACCTATTTCTTTTTTTGTCCCATTAGTTATGGTTAAGATAAGCATTGAAGAGCACAGTATATATTTGTAATGTCTCTACTTTATTTTCCTTACACTAACAAAAGGATATAAAATAACATTTGGGTTAGACTTTCATCCCAAACAAACAAGTCCTTCCTGGTCTATACATTTCATGATAAAATGGATTAATTCTTTTTTGGATTTTACATTGTTATGCTAGCTTCTTCCATCACTTCATCAGCCCACTCATTTCTCTAAATGAACACCTTGAATTTAGTACATTTGTCACAGTGATACATAAGGGAAAAACCCTATTCTTTTACACTAGCTGCAGATTAAAAATTGAAGTAATTGATTGGCAGTGGTAAGATAACACTGTAGGCATTGGGTAGCAGGTGAAGCTTTTTGACTTCCCATAATGTAAGAGAGCAACCTCTTGTTTAATTCACCCATGGCGTTCTAAAATTGTAGATCATTTGTTCCTTTAAAACCAGTGGGTCCTTTGATACCTTAATCTGTCTGTTACATACAAAGTGTCCAGGAAGGCTGTTATTCATGTCATTTGCCCTAAGTACCCAGGGAAGGAAACTCAGAAAGACAAGTTGTGTGGAAACTGATTATAATCTTACTATCAATACAAGTAGATGACCCCAAAAGACATTCAGTTAGAACAAATTTTTTGAAAAAATATCAGCACTCAGAGGGAAAGGGAGCCTGTGAAGAAAAGGTTGGATGATGTACTTGGTAGCTTGCCCTAGATATTAGGGTAGTGTGTTATTGATAGGATAGGTGTTGGTAGCAGGATGACAACAGGTTAGGTAACAGGTTAGGTTAGGTCACAGGTGGTAGGTTGGACTCGATGATCTCTATGGTCTTTTCCAACCTTACAAATTCTGTGGTTCTGTGATTCTGTGTGTGTGATTTTGTTTTGGTTATTATCGGTGTTGTTGAGCTGAGCATGGCAGGAAGAATACAGAGTTTGTCTATCATTTCATGCTTGAAAAGCCTGAGTTTCATTTAAATTATTTACTGTTCAACTTGCAGGTATAATTACTGTGAGGCCATAATAATTATGGGTCAGTAAGCTCAATTTCTTTTTGAATCAGATGATAGTATTACCTAATAAAGAGAAAATTGCCACCAAAGATAGGTGCCAATATATTGTTAAAATTACAGAGCATGTTTCTCTTGATTCCTCCTCCTATCTTTAAAAATGATTGATGGTTTTTTTTTCTAGGTGTTGCTTTGGTGCTAATGTATAGGAGATTCTAAAAGAAACCAGTTTTATACATTAACCTTCCTGAATAGTTTTTGCGTTGAAAATTATAACAGTGAAGTGAAACCAGATGGACTGAGTAGAGTTGACAGCACCTTTCTGAGTGATGAAATTGCTATTGATTTATGACAAATGCCAGTAAAAGCAGGCAGGGACTGTTTTGTTGCTGTCAAATGAGAACTGAAAGTAGGCAGGTTTTATCAATCATTTGTTGTTGGTGTAAGACAGTGACAGGCTGTTATAATTGATTTGATAGCTCCGACTTACTTGAGCTCTAGTGGCCACCACGGATCGTGGCAATGCACCAGTGCAGAGAATTGACATAAAAAAGAAGTGACATGACTCCTTAGAGGCCAAGTTTTATGATTTAAAGGTGTATGTTTGTCAAAACATTTTATAAATCAGAATTTTCAGACTGAGATATCATTTATTGATAGCATACAGTTTTGGAGTTAGTCTGGAAATGGGCATCTTATATCATAGCATTAATTTAGTAGATATTTTGTGACCTAAAAGGATTTGCATGGATAAAGAGACTTTTTCCTCCCTCTTTTCTTTGTCTTGAAGAGCAGTTTACATTATTTCATTCAATTTGGTCTTTTGATGAAGCTATTCCACTGATATAGTATCTATCCCAGCTATGCCTGCTGTGATTGTAGAATATCACAATGGCACTTTAATCCTCTGTAATAAGCTGGGTTTTATGTTTTAAGGAAATAAAATAATAATGATGGCTATTGAAGACCTAATAAGACTACATATTGAATAAGGCTTTCGGGACTTAATTCTGAGACAACTCTAAATTATTCTCCTATGTAATGTCTAGAAAACTACTTGCTTCTCTGTGAATTTTTGATTCCTGAAAATTTTAACTTTACTGTTCCACCTGACTTAACAAACATGGATTGTCTTCTTCACTATTCCCTACAAGGGGAAGCATTGTAGAATAAGAAAGCACACAGCAGGTAGTGATCTTATGAAATATTTAAAACATGGAGCTCATGGATACATTCCTCCTCTTCCTCATTTTAAGTATGAATTCTACCAATTCTACCAATTAGATACAGACTTTATTCCCAAACATAACTGTGTTGCAATACTTATTTTATGTATGTGAGAACTTGAGAGATGAGAAAACATCATATACTTTATATAAACTGAGGATTCATGAACTAGGAAGGACTTGAACAGGTAAGCAGGTGGAAGGATCACTTATTTTTAGTTTCACTGCTGTGTATCTGTACAGAAAGTCAGTAATTCCGTGACTGGAGTATGGAAAGTATTTTTACAGTAAAAAAAATGAGATATTGATGTTTTCCAGCAGTGTTCAAAAATAATTAATTTGACTAGAGTAAAGTTAGAACAGGGCTGCTAAGTTAACACAGGAATAGACTACTTAAAACTAAGCGATTGAAACAGGTTAGTTTCTTGTTTGTTTAGTCTAACAGAAGAAGGCAAGAACAAAGTGTATCTGTGTGTGTATAAAATACACACAGATATATATTATATCCAATATAATTATATGCGGTTACAATATATACAGAATGTTGTATATGTTTTGGAGGGTAAATGTTAACAGCATAAACACAAGAGCAAGAGGAGATTAATATCAAGTGAAGTATTGAAAATAGCATTCTAGTAGGATGAGTGGTTGGTTAAACACTGAAATTTCATCTGTTAGGCAGCGGGTGAAAGTATATTAACATCATTATTGAATATAATTAAGGAACTGGAATCTCTTAAGACTTATATCCTATATTTAAATGGTGATTTTTTCCACATTGATTTGTAATTTGTAAATTACAAATTTATAATTTTTCCCAGTTAATTCCTATTTGCTTACAAGAGTCATCTCTTTTTAGATAAAATACGCTTTCAAAAAGACATGTTCATTGCTTGTGTTTATATTACAGAAAAAAAAGCTGCAAGATTTTTACACTCCAAATGTCAAATATAGCTGTATCTTTTAAATATATATAGGTTCTCTAAGTTCTTTAAATTTTATTAACATCTCTGTTTCAAAAAAAGCAAAAAAAAAAGTTTATTTTGTTTATGCTGAGGGATATTAACTTCAGAATAACATTATAGACAGGATGAAGAAATAAAAGACAAATGATGAATGTAAAGAGAGATCATATTTCATACTTCTAAAAAAAATCCAGTTTAAAGAGAACATGGATAAGAAGTGGAAATTTGCTTCAATAAAACACTTGAAGCTAAGATTTAAACACAACACAGAATACTGCAGTCTGCAGAGAACCTGGATACAGTAAGAAAATTGAAACAACTAGGATTAAAGATGTAGGTAAAGGCAGTATTATGGGAATAGTCTTGAAGATCTTGTAAAAACTTGTAGTAAGGTTACTGTTCCAACTCATAAACATTATTCTAGGAACAGTTACTAAAAAATTCTCTAAGAAGAAAGTTTCTGAAGAATTTGAATGTAAGTTATTTGCACTTCATGCCATCTGTTTATCATCTAAAATTTTACCTAGACGCATTCACAGCAAGTCATCATAGCACAGTTGTAATATGCTTCTGCAGATTATTGAGCAACTTCATTAAATATAGAAACACTGATTAAAACCTCTACACAACTCTCTCATAGAAAATGATGTGTTTGATTGCTTTAATTTTACGCCATTTTTATATTAAAGAGTGACACTGTAAATCCAGTCAGTTTAAGCTGTAAAATACCCTGAAAGGTCTGTTTCACAAGAAACCAGTCTGGAACTTGTAGAAGATGATCTGAGTTAATTAGGTGCAACCTTTAAGACACCATTCCAACATGCTGAAGTTCATGGGTTTTGACATAGGTGGAGTACTGAAATATCAAAACTGCTTGTGTCAAAGGTGAATGTGTTTAATGATGTATCTCAACTAGTGGTGCCTCTGCATCCTCATCTCACTATTTAGCTGCCCCACTTCATCATTAATGCTTATCTCTTTATGGTTGTTTCCATAAGCAGTGTATTTTTATATGCCATGATTTGTTTAATACACTGAGCTCCCCAGCTGAGTAGATTGCTTGCTTGTTAGGGAGCCAGCGCTGCAGTGAGGACTCTCACTGAGATCAGAGCTAAAAGTGGTTGCTCTCTGCTCATGGTATGCTCATTACACCATTGGTTTCTAACCTTTACATCCTGCCTTCCCCTAAAAAAAACCTCTGAAAAAATCATTTCAGTTATTGAACTGGTATTTCTCTCCACCACTAATCTAAAATATTCATTTTCTATGTGCTGCTTTAGACTCCTGTGTCCTCTTAACAAAATTTGTAACAATTCACTAGAATGTAACTTTAATACTCCAGCCTCTGACCTTAGGGGTAAAAATTCTAGAAATTTCTTTTCTTAAATATTGTGAGCCCTCTTTCTTTTGAGTACAACTATTTGACATGAGCCACATAACAGTAATCTTTTCCAAAACCAGTATTTGTACTAAATAGATATGAAACCATTAAAACGTAAAATTTAATTTTATATATCCTGTAAACTAAATAAGGTATGGCATTTGAACTTAGTTACAGATGGATAAAATCAATAGCTTGTTTTCATATGTGTAATTTCACTACTTGCATTAACTCATTACCAAACTAATATGTAGCTACTGATTTTTCTTAGTAGACACTCCTTCTGGTCACCTGCATTAGACCATTAACATTTGATAGAGTATTTCATTAAGTTTACATAGTATCTCATCAAACTGTTCTTTGACTTGATATAGTGTGAGACTAAATCACCTCTGAGATTTCCCAAGTTGCTTCTTGCCTCTGAAACTGTCATGTCAAAAGCCCTTAGGAACTTGAATGTTTTTCGATTAGAATATAATGCTGCGACTGCGATTCAGGCAGAGCTTTGAAGGAATTGTACCAAAAGACACCAAAGGCTCCCTATTTATCTTCCCATTGTATAAAAATATAAAAATAATAAAATAATTATGTGTATAGTGAAAAATCAAAACTACTGGGTGAGCTGAATGACCTTAAAAACTTCATAACTCATTTGTAGCCTACCCTCAGTGTCCTCTGAACAAAGTTCATTTCCTTCCTCCCCTTCTATTCTGAATTAACTAATTTGGCTGGAGCTGAGCAAGATTACTTCCTCAAGCAAGAAGCAAATGGGCCATCTCTAGAAACTTCAAATTCACCTGTCCCATCAGGGGATGGTAAGCGGCCAAACTTTCTCCCCAGTGCTGTGATCTTTTCACAAAATAGGCATTACTGCACCCATGCAGTGAACTATTTAAAACCAAACTTTACAGCTGTTTTCTATATAATCCTGTTACCTAGCATTAAGTGGAGATAAATAAAATGTCTTCAGTGTGTTTAAACATTATCTAATGCTTTAGTGGGGAGGGAGGCAAAGAAAGCTTTCAGTGTTCTCCTCTTCGATGTTGTCCTTGAATCTTCAGGTTAAATATTATTTCTTTCTTATAAAATATTTTTACTGTTAGCTGCTTCTTTATTTCCTTAATTTTACTCCCTCTATTCCTAATGTGAAGGATAAGGACAGGCTATATTATAATAGATTATATATTTATCACTTAATACTTTTTGTTAGGAGTTTGGGAGGGATACATTTTAGCTTGAAATTTTAATTGCATGCATTTATACCTAATTATGCATTCCATTTTTACTTTTTGTGACTTTATTGTTACATTTTTCATGGTTTTCTGTCCATTGTTGCTTTGTGAAAGACCAATGCAAAAGAGGAAATAGGTAAGTTGAGGTAAATAATGCAAAAAGTTCCCTTTTAGAGGGGAATTATTCCTTTATTTTATTTCTTTGAATTGCAATTGGGTAAATGTGATTTCTAAGTTGACTGAGTCTTTTTTCTAAAGCCCTTGAAAACATTAAATCAGATACAGATGCCTAGCTAAGTACTACTGAGATATGAACAATCGCTATCATTCTTTATCATCCTAAAACCTTGCAGTTTTCCCTTTCATCGTATTTTATCTGTTTTCTTGAACTGAGAGGAGAATATAAACAATGACTCACTATTCTTGGAGTGTTATTTAAGATTCTGTGGTCTTGCAGTCGGGTGGGTGTAAATCTCTTCTCTCAGGCTGACAGCACCAGAACAAGAGGACATGGTCTTAAGCTACGCCAAGGGAGGTTGAGAGTGGATGTTAGGAAGAGCTTTTTCAGAGAGAGAGTGATTTCTCAGTGGAATGATCTGTCCAGGGAGGTGGTGGAGTAGCCATTCCTGGAGGTGTTTAAGAAAAGAATGGATGAGGAACTCAGAGACATGGTCTAGATAATGGGATGATGGGATAAGGAATTAGGTTATACAGTCGGGTCTCCTATATCGCGCACCCATGGTCTTAATCCAGATCCACGTAGCCTGACTTCTGCGTTGAATGGCGGCTGTGCCGCCGCCCGTGCTGCCCCCGCTGCCACTCGAGCCACCACCACCACCCGTGCCGCCGCCCATGCCGCCGCCCCCACGGCTGGTCATGCATGCGCAGTTGCGAAACGGGTCTTCTACCTCACTAAAAAATCATGTCACTAAGATCTCAAGATGCAATATGGGGGGCGTGAAGTGCAAGAGGGCAGACTGCATAATTAAAAAAAAAAAAAAAGATGATGACACAACCCTGAGGTTAGCTCAGATGGACAATACATGATGTTCATGGCACCAGGGTTGTGGGTTCAATCCCTGTGTGGCATTCACTTGTGAGTTGAACTTGAGGATCCTTGTGGGTCCCTTCCAACTCAGAATATTCTGTGATTCTGTGATCTTAAACTTTGCAAACCTAAAAATTACAGCGTGGTGATCCTCTGTCACAGTAGTTTTATACAGTTATACCCCATCATTTGCGAGGAACAGGTCAGGCCAGGGGTCTCACAAAACGTCAAACTCGCAAAGACACGCGCAGGTCATTAATATGCATGGAGGCCATGCCCATTGCTCCACCCCCTGGCACTCCAGAGCGCTGCGGACAATTTTCCGCTCCTTCCCACGGGATGTCAGCACAGGGGAGCAAAGGGAACCATTTCTGAGTGGCTGCTGCAACCGTGTGTGCTTCCAGCCCAAACCCCACGCTGCTGCTCCCCCCTCTGGCCCCGGTGCTCATGCCGGCCCCGGCGGCCCCGCACCAGCCCGCATGCGCTCTCCCTGCCTCTGCGGCAGGGAAGGGGTGTCCTGGAGCTCTGGTCAGCATTCTTGGAGCCTGGAAAACCTTTACTTTGCAACACTGCATCACCCTGTGCCGCTTATGGCGGGGCAGGGGGCATCAGTATCAGAGTTTCTTTCCCTTTAACATCCACTGGTCCCAGTAGAGGCAGCACTGCCCAGGCTTTGACTGGGCTTTGGGTAACAAGGAATGGCATTTCTTGTGGCGGTGCTGCACTGGGTCTCAGTGGAGCACACAAGAGACACAGAGGACCGGGTCAGGGACCTGTGCACACTGCCGCAGGACTCTAAACACCATTGCGAGCTGGAGAAACCGTGTGCCCTCCCCGCGCTGCATGCCCTCCCTGCACCACCCACAGGGAGCACTGCCCCTGAGCAAAGCAGAGGCACTGCACATGTGTCGGAGAGGAAACCTTGTAGATCACTGAAACTGGATTGCGAGAAATTTTCCTCACAAACGCGTGGGGTCGTAATGGAGAGGTTGCAATGCAGTGGGGATCTACTGTTCTAAGAAATTTTATTAAGACAAGTATTTCACTATGACTTTTCTCACCCACCTGCATGTGTATGCCCTTACAATGTGTTAAGACTTTTAGCACTTGGAAACATAAATTACTGCAGTATCAATATGCATATGCACTTAACCCCTGCTTATTCATAGTTTTGCTCTTTGTGGATTCAGCCCTTTGCAATTCATTTTTCAGCAAAAAGCAGGGTCTGGGCATGTGCAGAAAACATTGCAAACATAGACAGCTCATGAGTATGTAAATGAGCTCACGAATGTGTAAGTAATCCTTGCCAATCACACCCCACACACTCAACCCCTGACCTCTGGGGGGATGTTCCCAGGGTAGCCACGGTGGCAAGAGCAGGGGCCCCAGGGCCGCTGCCACAACAGAGAGGGAGCATGCACACCTGTGCCGCAATGGAAAGAGAGCAGGCACCCAAATTAAAGCTCTCTCAAGGCAGCACTACTTTGTTTTTAATCCAGGAGGGTTCCCAAAGGATGCAGGCAGTGCCCTGGCAGGGATTAGCCGGAGCTTAGCACAGGAACTAGAAGATTCGGTCCAAGTGGCTGTCTAAGAGTTACTCCTTTATAAAATCTAGTTTGAGTAAAAGTTGTCGTTCTCATGCTGACTCACGCTAGGCAGGTCAGACAGCTTTACCTCAGTTCAGCCTAATCATGCGTGAGTCTAAGTTTCTTCTTGATTCACTGTCTTCCAGGACGGGCTCAAGTTGTGTTTTGCAACTGTAGCACAGTTATCAAGTATAGCTGCAATTTGCTTCAAGGTTTTACTTTAACTATGGTTATGAGTCTGATTTTATCTGACTCATTTTTGGCAGAGTTTCATATAAAATACCAGAATCAGCTGTGCATTAGTGCTCTGTTACTGGCATTAATTATGTTCAAAATGCAAATTTAGTGAACACTGGAGTAAAAGAAGTCATTAAACATTTTGGCTTTGGTGGTCTCATCCACTCAAAGCTTTTCTTTCATTTTGAGTAATGAACCAAGTCTTCATTTAGTCTCCTCCTTATTAGTACATTTATAGAGTGATTTTTATTCTTTCTTTGCTAGTTATATCTCGTTCTGAGCACTGATGTTATTATTTTGTCCTTAAGCAATTCCATTATTTGTTGTATACATTCATCCTTACTAATTCTCTCCAATGACTGTGGTTTCTGCTTTTCCTTTCTGAATTTCAAGTCATATAAGGCTTTGTGAAGTAATCAAGTTGATTTCTTACTACCATTTCTGTACTTTCTCTGCTTTGAAATAATGGGATTTCATTACTTTTATCTCACATTGTTAAAACATGCCAACATTTTTGAGTCCTCTTTTTCCTAATATTTATTGCTATGGGAACTTTCCTCTGTGCAAAAAATAATGTAGGCAGTGTTTACAATTAATCTAATAAAACCTGTATATATTTCTCCCATTTTGAAGCATTTCTTTTGAGGATATAAACTATTTCTAGCATTAATCTAAATTGGAATGTTAGTGTTCCAACCTATTTTTATTAATAAGCGCACAAATAATAATTTTCTTCTTCTAGTTTAAGTAAAGTGCTATATCCAATAACTTGAAAATGTTACTTTTTCAAAAGAAAAATATGTTCTTCTGGAGAAAGCTAGTTTTCATTTAACTTCTTTGTTGCATCTAAGAAAATAGTATAGAGAGGATGTCTGACACCAGATTTCTAGAATATTTTAAAATCTATTTTCTGGAAAGATTTCTGCTTGATAAATTTTCTCATTTTCCATGTTAAGTACTTAAGATAGGTAGCTTTTCATGCCTATCTGTTACCTTCAGATAGACCAGTATTGAGAGCACATAGTACACTTAAAAAATAATTTTTAAATATGTCAATTGAAAAAAGTAGGAAAAATTTGAAGTTTTAGTGGTATTTGGGAAATGCAGAACATCTCAGACGACTTGAGTCTGAGACCATTTAATAGTTAATGACTAGCAGGCACACCAAAAAACACTAAGCTCTCCTTGGTATTTACAGATTATAAACCTGGCTTCAGTGTATCATATTCTACATATTTCTTGAATATAGTGAAGAACTTCCCCATCCATTTTTTCTACCTTTCTATACTTACTGTCCTATGTTTTCTAGAGTATGTGGTAGGTTGATGAAAGGAGGTTGTTTGCCAGGGTTTTTTCGTGAGCTGTATGTAATCCTCTAATTCTAGAGAATAAGTGTAATGTGCCGAAATTGATCTCACTGTTAGTACAAAGTGCTCTTATGCAATCACTGTATAAGAGTTCGATAAATGAACAGTTAACCAGCTTCACCCTAATCCTCCTAACCCTAATGGTGACCAGCATTGATACTGTGGTTTTCATCTTCAGTGGGTGGAAGATTTTACTAGCATTCAAGAGAAGTCTGTAAGTTTTTGAAAAAAATTATTTCAGATTTTTAAAATAATATAAAAGCAGTGCTGAGCAGAACTTCTGCCATGGAATTAAGTAGTTACCAGAGAGGCTACATAGATGTATTGTACGTGCCACATTTGTGATTTATGGTTCACAATCAGTTACGAGGGGAAGGAAACCTCTTCAAAGATTGTGATGCCGACATGTAATTAGGAAGAAAAGCAGCCAGATGAAAATCTAAATAGACCTAATATAAATCCATCAAATTAAAATTGCTTTCTGCTTGCTGAAAGCTTGTAGCCAGAAAAACCCAATACAAGGTTTATCTTTAGCAGCAGCACAGTTCAGGAGATGTTGAATACTACTTGAATTTGAGGAGATTAATATAAACTTAGCGAGATAGAGAGAAACATGCCAAATATAATAAAATTTGTTTATCTGTTCATTGAAAAGACCTTGATATTTGAACAAAAGAAGGTTAAATATGAATTTAAACATACCAGTTTTACTCTTTCAAAGAACTATATTTTATTTTCTTTTTTGTTGACTCAGCCTCATTTATAGATGTGTTTTCATATCTTTGTACTTTTCCCCATTATATTGTGTAAATAAGATTTTTGAATCCTTGCAGTTGATAAACATTTTTTTGCTCAGAATAAATTATTTCAAAGATGAAATCCCTTTTTGTACCTGAATTTAGACTGACAGCTGGGATTTTGCGAAGTCATTGTTTCAAAGTATTGGCAAAGATTATTAATAGAACCTGAATTAGCACTAATAGTTATAGTAAGGCCTATTGAGTCAAAAAAGGCTCAATGTTATGTATATGCAAAAATGTCTTGGACATAATTATTTTTATGTGTTTGTAACTGTATATTTATTAATTTCAAATCAGGGGTTTCAAAAGTATTAGTAGTGGCAAATATTCTCTGTAATAGTTGTTAAATGTAGATATGGGGTTTGTTACTTACATTTTCCAACTTAAAGAAAATATTTTGGTTTAATATTTTGCATTAAAAATGGTGAATTTTTCCACTTTCAGTTGATAAACATAGTGACTTTTGTACCTAAATCACTCACTAGAATTCAGAGCAGGCCAATTATGTCTGAAATTCACTGACTTTAGATTGACCTCAGTAAAATGGTGTGTTTAATAAAAAAACCCTATTTTACAGAGTCTCCATCTTCAAGCAGTATTTCAGGTAACAGTTGTCTTCTTTTTTACTTGCTAAAGTGTTAAAGAAGAAAATAAAACCTTTTAATGAAATGTTACTGAAAATATCTAGAAAATACTTACATAATATGAAAACAATCCTATTTCTGATTATTATTTATTTTTGTTCATATTTGTGATTCAGATTTTTCCTAAGCTCATTTTTATGCATATTTACAGTACTAGTTCATTTTCAAGCAATAATCATATTTTAAGCTTTGAATATCATTTTCCCCTTGTGACAGTTCTACTAGAAGAGAAGCCCAATTTGCAAAGTCTAATTACAGTGATATAATGATTCCTTTAGCCTTGTTATTGGCAAGAATTTTGGGCATAGTGGAATACAATTTGATACAATTTTTGGTGGCAAAATTGTATCAAGAAACCCACAAACCCCAAAACTTTTAAATTTGTGTTTAAGGTTGTTTAGGGTAAAGCCATTTATTAGGCATTACTAGATTATTTTTCAGCACATACAGAAATACTCTGAATTATTACAGTGAGAAGTTCTAGCTATTTACTATAGGACTGTAAATAATGTGGCACAAAGCCATATTTAAAATGACTAATGAAAGCTGTTACACTGCAATCAGAGTGATGCTGAGCAAGGGGAGAATACATTAGTAGAAAAGCAGTTAACAAACAGCTAAAGCATGCCTGTTTGGACCTTTTCCTTTCAACTTCAAAATGTGTCCTCTAGTCTTGGTTTGTTATGCTAAATCATTATTTCTAAGAAAAAGTAGGTAAGAAAATAAGGTTATTGTTGCCTGCCGATTTCTGCTAACTCACAAAAATGCATAGAGGAGGTGTCATTTTTGGCTTTGTTGTGAACACATAAATATGCTTGCCATGTTACACTTGTTAAACATACTGTAATTGTGATTTGCTGCAATGGGATGTTGATTCAGCACAGCGTATAAACACATACATAAGTTCCTCCTGACATCAAGTTCCTCTGTTTAAATTCAGTATTCAACTAAATTAGAGCAGGAAGTCAGTAAAATAAATCAGGCAATCTGGACTTAAATTATCTCCTTCTAGACTACAGCTTCTGTAATATTACCAATGTGTATCTAAAAAGACAGTGCTGACATTTGTGATTGATATTTCTGGCCATTTCTTTAAGACAATATTACAAGAAATAGAAATGGTAAAAGCTGTATTTAATTTCTATTTCTCTTTTATACAATAAAGATATACAGTCAAACCCCCTTGTTCACGAGGAACGGGACAGTCCCCAGGCCTCGTGAAATGCTAAACTCGCAAAGAAGTGCAGGTCATTAAAATGCATGCAGGCCACGCCCATTGCTCCAGAGCGCTGCAGACAATTTTCTGCTTCTCCCCTCGGACTGTCAGCATAGGGGAGCAAAGGGAACCATTTCTGAGCCCCCTCTGACTCAGGAGACTCCCCCGTCCGAGAATCTGTTGGCTTTTCCAGGCTGCTGTGGCCGCGCTCCCACAGCACAAACTCCGCACTGCGGCTCCCCCACCCGACCCTGATGCCCGTGCCCACGGCATCCCAGCATGGCATCTCAGCCTGCCGGGGCTGCTGTGGGACTGGGGCTTCTGCGGGGCCGGGGCTGCTGCAGAGCCGGGGCTGCTGCGGGGCCGCGGCTGCCGGCCTGCTGGGGCTGCCGCGAGGCTCTAAACGCCAGGCTTAGCCGGAGAAACTGCGTGCCCTCCCTGGGGGGCGGGCCCGTCCCACCTCACAGGGAGAGCCAGCACCACCCCTCGGCAAAGCAGAAGCACTGAGCATGCATGGGCTGGGATAAGTCGCAGATCCCAGAAGCCAGACTGCGAAAAAATTGCTTTGCGAATGGGCGGGGTCGTAAAGCAGAGATCGCGATGCAGCGGGAATTCACTGTACAGTCAACCTTCACTCCTTCACGATTCTTCTCTTGCAAGTTCTCGTCCTTGTGGTCTGTTTTCTCTGTGATAATGGAAGTCTGTTTCGCGTTGCATTCACAACTCCACCTGCAGTAAACTGACAGTCATGAATAAGCAAAGTATCCCTGCCCACCCTGCCGCCCCACTCAGCCCTGGGTGTGCTTCAGCGGTGTATTGGTGGCTGCCAGCCTCCCATGCTCAAGAATGGCAAGCACCAGTCCCGCTGCCAGCCTGGGGCCACAAATGGTGGCTACCGCCCCCCCCCCCCCCCCCCCCCCCNACCCCGTGCTCAGAAATGGCGAGCGCCAGCCTCCACTGTCTGCCCTAGCCCCTCAGGGGCAGGGGACACCCTCCACCGCCCCTGCCAGCACCAAAGGGAAAGACGGGAATCCCCTCACCCTGGTCCCAGCCTAAGGGAACCCTGTGGATTCCCTGGGTGCAGGGAGGGGTCAGAAGAGATTCCCTTGGCTCCCCTGACCCATCAGAGGGAGTTGGTCAGATATAACACATGCAGATGTCTTGAATATAAAGGACTTTATGCTAGAAGCCATGTAAAAGTTATGGTCATGATTTTTTAGCAATATTTTCATATTAGTAAAAAAATTAGAAATTCCATGATGAACATAAAAAAACATTGTTTTTATGTCAAGATTCAGGTTTCAATGAGGCACCAGACATTTCAGAGGAGTGTCAGAAATTTTTAGGGCACTTATTCTACAGTACTGAAATTGNTTCTGTTCATTTACCTTCATAGCAAGCTGAGCAGATCTGCAAGAAGTGCTACTGTGTTGTACCTACTGAGGAGTGTCGTGGTTTGACCCTGGCTGGATGCCAGAGACCCACCCCAACTTCTCCTGAAGGAGAAAA
>WEKX01021821.1:82167-93682 GCA_013390025.1 Pitta sordida
GGGGGGAGGGAATATTCATGGGTTCGGTTGTTCGGTTTCTTCACAGATTGCATAACCGGCAAGACCTGCCCAGACCCATTACCCTGTGACTTTCAGGGGCGCTCTGTACTTATCAATGCTATATCTAGATTTATGTTATTATAGTCCAATTAAAAAAGATCTCATGATTTGGTAATAAAGGATATTTAATGAGACTTAAACAATCTTCTGTAAAAAAATACACATCAAAGAGTTTATTTTATAGTCATGTGATTTCTTAATTTTTATTTTTCTTCAATTTTTTTTTCAAACCTAGAAAGTGCTGGTGAATCAGTGGTTTCTTAAATTGGACCCCGCATGCTATTGTATTGTAATGTACTATCGTTAAAAGCTATTTTGTGGATTTCAAGTCTCCATGTCAAATAAGTCACAGGTTCACAGTCTATTCCAAATTGGAAGGGATCCACAAGGATCATCTAGTCCAACTCCCAAGCAACTCCCACACAGGGATCGTTCACCCAACCCCAGAGCCATGGGCACCACCCTCTGTCCATCTGAGCCTCCCATTGTCTAGACCATGTCACTGAGTTGCTCATCCAGTCTTTTCTTAAACACCTCCAGGGATGGCAACTCCACCACCTTCTGGGCAGACAATTCCACTGTGGGATCACTGTCTCTGTGAAAAAGCTCTTTCTAACATCTGCAAAAAATTGAAGTGATGTTCTGAGCCCTAGATTATATAATAAATTTAGTTATCTTGCCTTATCCTATCCTTCCTTTCCTTACATGCTCTTGGGTGTGGCTGAAAATGTTTTTCAAAAATTCTTTCATCCATCCTAAGTGGATGCTTTATCATCTAATGCAGATTCATATATAGCCATTTTTTTATATCAATTCATAAAATTAGCTGTATCTTGTAGTAATTGTATTACCATTAACTATATTACTAACCCATCTTTAAAGAAATCTTAAGATACCATTTCAAAGCAAGTGAAACTGCAAAGGAAAACGGTTGAAACAAAAATTGCTGAAGGTCCCAGGGTTAAAGACCAAGCTATCCTCTCATTAGGACCTGTTTTAGAATGAAAACTTTAAGAAAGAATTGCAGTTGAAACTACTTCATTGTTACTGATCTAAAACAAGAAGTACCATCTCCTCCTAATGATGGTTACATCACCTGTAAAACAGTCGAGAATCACTGTTCCCTGAACATCAGAATTGTCTTCCAAAGACAGATGAGGAGGACTGTCAGTCCAGATCTACCAGTCGATCTTGCTGGGAACATGTCAGCCAGCGAAACATCTGTCCAACAGTGCTACTCTTGCAGGTTTCTCTCGTATACTCTACTTAGCTACTTTAGCCCACTTCTCTTTCCAATTTACACCACTTCTATTTGAAAAAAAACAATTTTTTAAAGACTATTGGTCAGAAATTACCATTCAAAACTGGCATTTCTCAGGCAGGTTTAGATACATGTAAACCAAGTACATAAATTTTATAGTCAAATGTAGATATATTCTGGTTAATTGCATGGGATCTGTTTTGGTTGCCATCACTATCTATTAAAAACTAATCTAAGCTGTGCTATCCCTCTAATCGAAAGAAGCCAATAGAAACCTAAAGTATGTGCTTTTAATTGTGCTCTGAAGATTGCCTTTTTCCCTTGACTAGTCCCTAGACAGTGCAATCTCTTTGCCATTATTGTTCTGCAGAGTCAGGCATAATGATTCTGCACCAGGACTACCATGTCTTACAATAATTTCATTATAGTGAAATACAGCACTAGTGGGTGCATAGGATCCATAGACAACATCCCACACTTTGTATTACTCTCAAAAATTCCGCTTTTTATGTAATTAGTAGAGTACAAAGCAACCTCAACCACCCACAAATAGATTTTCCTATAAATGAGATGTCTCCTAGATTTGAAATGCATTTCAACTGGATCTTTGCGTATCACAGTCCTTCCTACACGCACAAAGGAATATGGAGTTGTGCTTAAGCTGATGAGGAAAACAGCATTTCTATTTTAGTTCTGATAAGCATGGGTTATTTGTATGCATTTGCTTCTGAATGAATGATGTTAAATATGTAAAAGTCTGTTAAACATGGTTAGAAGATTGATGAAAATAGTCTTTGCAAAAGATTGAGTCCTAAGTAACAGCATGTTGCTTTTTTCATCCAAAAAATGGCTTTGTGTAGTAGTGGTGGTGATGGAATTATTATTATTATTACTACTACTATTATTATTGCCTTTCCCATGTTGAAACTATTGCTTTTCTTTACTAGGCCTTTAGTTTTATGGAGTAAATATCATATTTTGTATGTTTACAAGGGAGTGACAGTCTTTAATATATGCATGAAATACTATTATAAGACCCAACAAAAATATTCTGTTTATTGCTTATTTTGAATGGCAGTGAGACTATATGAATTAAAGTAGGTTCTGTTACAGTTTTTATCACTGCATACTATTTTTATCCTTTTTTTAACTTGGTGCAGATTCTGCAAAAGAAGTGTTATTTCTCCCTGTTGTTTTTGGGTTTTATTTTGATTTTTGAGAGAGTTCACAAAATATTTATCATGGTACTCGAATAACTTTTCCTTTAATTCTTTCCCCTACTAATCTACAGATCTTAAAAAAAAAATTCATACACACAAGACTAATATCTTAACAGTCACAGAATTGACTTGCCATTCAAGGCATCATCCTCAAAGACTAAATTAAACACTTAGTCCTCTGTGGATGTGAAATTCTTAATTTTAAATGTACACTACTTGAGTTTATATGAGTTTTGCATGGCCAGGACTTTAAGCCAATTTCAGTTTAAAGCAGTGAAGATTTTCACGTAAAGAGTAGTATTCCATATACAATTTCAGAAGTAGGAATCATTTATTTATAGGCTAATTTTAAGTACAGAATGTGTTTCAAGCTTGTCAGGAACTTGCAAAGTTACAGAAGAGTTTGAGTATCACAAATCTGTGAGAGAGAACAGCCTTAATAACTATAAGGTCTGTCTACTTAAGATAAAGGTTAGTGAACATGAAGGATTTTTCTAAAGGAAAAAATGGCTGAGTAACATACTTGATCATGGCACCTTTCACATCTACAGTTCACGTCACGTATTGCATACAAAACAGAGTTGCCCTGTTTATATTAAAAATGATCACTGTAGCAACTATAATGTAATTTATTTTAATTATATTCTTCATGTAATCAGAAAAGCTTTGTGAAATTCTGTAGGTTGTGTTAAATAAGTGTTGTGGTTTGACCCTGGCTGGATGCCAGAGATTCACCACAACCTCTCCTGGAGGAGAAAAACTGGAAAATAAAACTGGTCACAGGCAACAAAAGCAAGGCAAACTATAAGTAAAGAATATAAAGGATTTATTTACTAACTAACAAGATCAGAATTGTGAAGGAAGCATCATTTAGAAGGTAACCTTTTCCCCCCACCCCTCCTTCTCTTACAACAGATGTCATATTCCCTTTTTTCACCAGGAGACAAAAGGGGAACATAGGGTAGGGGTAAACCAGGCAAGTTGGTATTTCTGACCAGATCCAGGGTAGGAACCATCTCTNCTCGCTGCCAGAGCAGCAAAAAAACCCCTAAACTAGGACAATAAGTGATGAGATGGATACCCATAGTGGTCTATCAGGCCTTAGAATCACTGAATCTGCACCCTGTCCTCCCACATAGAGCAAGTAAGAGCAAGTATGATCTCAACAGTCCGTTGTTTCTGTCTAGACTAGGAAGTTCACCTTTTATGCAGACTTTGCTGCAGTCAATAGTCTGAAGCTTTCAGACACAGAGGTAACCTTTAGATGTCTGCAGTGCAGGCTCTCTTTGCGTGTTTACAGTATCTGCATTAGAGTTAAATGAAGCACAGTTTAGAAGTGCTTGTTTTTCCTCATTGACAGTGAAGGGAGCCTGAGGCAACCAGCACAAATTCAGTCCAGTTAATCTCACATCGGGATCAAGGGCCTTTGGTCGGGCACAAGGACACACAGAACTAAGCATGCTCCTGTTACAAATAATTTTATACAACATTTGAAGAACAGAGCCAGTTTTGTTTATGTAGCTGCAATACGTATGTATCTATAGTCAACGAATTATATTTATTTCATAGTTGGAGTTATAATGTAGTTATAACAAGCCTATTTTCTTGTTTTAATTGTAACTGAGAATATTTTAGTATTCATTACCACAAAAAGCCTACAAAAAACCAACATAGTTTAAAGGTAAGAGAAATTCATCTACACAATTGTAATCAAACTTTGTGCCATATACTGTTATATAACTGAAGAGTTAGAAATTCATATATCTGCTTCACCTTATTGAAACTGTCCTGGTTTTAAGTTTAACTTCTGGAAAAATCTATGTGGTTCAGAAGCTCAGAAGAAGCAAACGTTTTTAAGAGATGTCAGATAAAATCTCAAATGCCATAGTTGAATTCTTAGGGGTAGAGGGTATTCTGCCTTCCTGACTCCCTTCCACGTAGTTTTCCTCAATTAAGATGTTCATAGAGTAAAAATATATAAATATCTGACCTACTATTTTTACTGCAAAATTTTTACAAATGTCATTGAAGTCTGTTGACTTGTTATTCTTAACACTACTGGCTAATGTTGAGAATCTAGATAGCACCACTTGTATGTGGTATTTTATTACACAAAAGTGAAAATTATATTTCTCCTATAGGATGTTACTTTGAAATTAATACTAACACGCTTGAAATTTGCAGTTTCATGAATTTTACTTAGATCACAGTGAGTTGCTGAACATTGGGAGATTTTTCAATAAAATTTGTTTTCCTCCTTAGCATTTAAAGCTACTCAGGTGTGGCATTGCTCTTGAAATGAGCCATAATGAAGGTTGCTAGGAAAGAATCCTCTTTAGTACAGTGGTTAGTGTCCCCACCTGCCATGCAGGAGACCAGGGTTCGATTCCCGCTGGGTAGGCAGTGGTGTGGTTTAAGAGTTGGACTCGATGATCCTTGTGGGTCCCTTCCAACTCACAATAATCTGTGAATATTTGAGAATACAATTCCAGCATATTTATTATGAGTAACTTAATTGATCAGCTAGCAATGAGTTTACAGAGCGTATTTGTTCTATAAAGAAGTGTCATTATAGTAATTGTTATGTGTATTGTGTTTCCTAAAAGGTGTTTTTAGCATCTCTTTAGAATATGGTCAGAGAAGGAGAATTTTACAAAATGAATGTAACCTACAGACATCATGGTCTGAATGAATTTGTGTGTACATGTAAGTGTATGCTTGTGTTCCAAAAAAATTATTTCAGGTATTTTGAGTGGTCTTAAATTACTGAACTGCATCCACAGAACTTCTCCTATCTGTCTTCTAGTTTCTGCAGTTACATATGGAATAACAGAGGGGAAAAGTGAGGAAATTTCACAATTTATTCCTCTGAGTAGTTAGGTGATTTCCATCACAGACCCACTTGGTTTTGGAAATAGGTTGTTTTATGTTTGGGGTGGTTTTTGTCTACAACAAGTTGGCATCTGTAGTCAGTACGGCAACAAACTAGTAGCCATCAATGATTCTATACAATTGGCAAAGCACAACCCCATAGCAGGCTGAAGAGCAAAGTACATTTGTGCCATGAACAGGACTGGCAATGACTGGTTTAAAGGCAGTGAAATATATCTGCACATTCACATGTGAGAAGTAAACATAAAATACACTGCTCAGGCATGATCATATGCTATGGGCCTGGAGCTAAGCCCTAGGCTCATAGTGGGGTGTATGCCAATATAAACTGATACAGTAAACAACTGAACAAAAGCCTAGAGAGAAAAAAATGGAATTGTGTTACTCTGTCTTTAAAGTCTGAAATCTGTCATGTGAACAGCTTCCATTAAATTCAGGTAAGCAATGGCAGCTGAGTGAGTACAGAGTTGTTCCACTATCTGCAGTTTTACTGGGTGTGCCTGGAATGTTTCCAAGGCAGTCCATAAGCTGTTGTGCTTTGTGTTACTGACCATGGTGAAGACACCATACCGGTGTTTTGGCTGAGAAATGCTTGCACAGTGTCAAGACTTTCTCTCCCTCCATCCTGTCCTGGGTCAATTAAGATGAAATATGAATTAAATTTATAAATACTTGAATAATGTATATATGGAGTAGGGTTCAGGGTAGGCACACCAGTGGAGTAACAGCCAGTGATCTTTTTCTGAAATGTCCGAAGGACTGCAGGGAAATCCAGCGGTCGGCAGGGGAAAAGCTGTGCTGAGATGAGGAGTCAAAGGTCCATGTGGTCCTGGGCAAAATGGCGGCGGTAGAGATCAGAGGCGAAAACGAGGTATCCTCAGTCGAGAAGGTGCATGAACCTCCCCCTCTGTAAGCCCAGTAGCTGTAGTTACAGGGCCTCGGGCCCCTCCCACGTCACATGCCTTGTGGGCATGTCTTCACATGCCATTGGCTGTCACTCAGCCTGTCCTGGTACTCAGGCCCCTCCCCTAGTCACATGCCTTGCTAGGAAGGGAAGATAAGAAAAAGAATCCTCCATTGTTTGTCCAGTAGAAAGGAGAAAGCCCCTCCCCTGGCCACATTCCTTTCAGGGGAGGGAAGGGGAGATAGGAAGAGAAATCTATTGTCTGTTCCAGTAAAAAGGAGAAAAGTTTTACAATAGAACAAAAGGGCTCTCCCCATGACACATCCCCAAAACACACAGAGGCAGGGAGCCCAGAGTGGGGAATTATCAGGACAGCTGACCCAGGCTTATACTCTACCATATGATGTCATGCTCAGCAATAAAATCTCAGAGAAAGGAGGAAAAGAGGGAATGTTTGTGGTTATAATATTTCTCTTCACAAGCAACTGAGGCCCTGCTTTTCAGGAGGTGACTGGACATCTGCCTGGCAAGAAAATTAATATGACTTCCTTATTTTGCTTTGCTAGCACACACAGCTTTTGCTGTATTAAAATGTGATTATCTCTATTCATGAGTCTTCTCACATTCTTTCTATTTTCTCCTCACTCTATGGAAAAGGGGATTGAGCTAGAGGCTGGATGGATGTTGCTCAGAGTCAACCACCACAGTAATTTTTTTTAGCATATTATGTTACAACCCTAAATGTATTTTGAACAGATTAAATTTTTTCCAACTTTCTTCAGAAAGTGGTATTGCAGTTTTTATGCTTTAATGTCATAGTGTGAATAATATGTAGTAGAATGCCCATAGTAACTCAAGAAAGAATTCATTCAAATTCAGATAAACTTCAGTGATCTTTTCTGTAATGTGTTATTCTCTGAATTCTTACATTTCAAGGAGTTAGATTTAACATGAGTATGAATGCATTTGACTATGCATGCTATAGAGAAATAAGCATATGTTTTTCTCTTTTTGACTGACTGGGTTTGTGTATTATTATAACTACCCCTCAGGCAGTCTTCTGATGAGTGATCACGTGCGGGCCAATGTTTTGAGAGTCCTTCAATATGACAGTTCACAGAATAATTATCCTGTCATCACACCTTGATTCATTGTTACATTATTTCTTGGGCTTTTTCTCTTACTCACATTTGCTTAGCAACCAGATCACACTCTGATACTTATTATTCAAGTAATCACCCTCTGCAGCACATAGATGCATCAATTAAAGCTTTACAATGCATTATATTGTTCTGTGTGGAATCCTCAGGTGTCAGGAATTAAAAATGGATTTTAAATGTTGCAGGCCACCTTCAAATGGCTAATCTGTGTTTATGTTAAATAAACAAGCATACTAACAAAAGAAAGTGATAAGTAAAAATCATTAGGAAATGAATGATAAAATTACATTCTTAAAATGCTTACTCTTTTTTAGAGATTTACCACTTACATGGAGCTCAGAAGTGTCTGAGTGCCAAACACTTTTTTAGCTGGTTTTTTTCAGATGCAAATCAATTCGGTATCTGTTTTATTTATTCTTACCTGTATTCTTTGTAAGCATTTTCTGGCTAATTTTCTGATTTGTGTAAATTTCACAGCAATTTATTATTAGAATGGAATTCAAGTGCTCAGAAGCTGTCAAGATGGTTCAGTGATTTAATGTTGGCATCCTGCAGCTCTGACTATAATCAGCAGATGCTCTGGCATTACCATAAATGTTTCTTAGCTGTCTGTGTCAAAAAAACCCCCAACTAAACAAAACAAACAAACAAAGAAAAAATCACCAAAACAACAACAACAAAGCCCAAAACCCCACCACAACATTTTTTTCCTGTTTGAAGTCTTCTGTTTCTGATTAAATTCATTTTGGTTCTTTTGCATAATTAATATACCATGATGATCTCTAACCATTTGTTTTTATTATCACCTTTTGACCTACACACATAGGCAAAAAAGCTTCACAAGTCAGAACAGACAAAGGAAAAACAAGTCTGTGTTTAAGAATCCTCTATTTCAGTGGCTTGGGGGTCTTCTGCCTTGCTTTCTCAGTGACCGTAAAGGGTTCAGGTTTTCAGTCTCATTTTTTCATCTTATATGTAAAATTTTCTCCTCATGTTCCCCTGCAAGACATATGTTTTTTCTGTAAGTGCAAAGGTGTGTTGTATTTTAGATTTTTGTAAATTTAAAAAAACGCCCTCTTACACAGCAAGATTAACTTCTATTAGCTGGTTATCACTAAATAGTAGTGCAATTGATTAGGAAAAGATGAAGCTGGGAATGCTACAATTGGCTTCTGATGCTTTTTACGTACCAAAGTGGTTGCTAAGAGTCTAACTGGTAGAATATATGGCATTGAATATGTTCTTCGTATGAAAAATGCACCCCTTCAAAGATGTTAAGTACAGCATTTTGAATTCAAAATGACTGAATTAATTACCCATGACAATGTGTTTTGAACTTGTCTCATGATAATTCAGTGATATTTGGAAGAGTCAGTAAAAGGCCACTGTGTCCCATTAATCCTCTTCTTGTGGTCTTCTTGGCAATAAGAGTCTTGTTGGAGTACTGGTTGCAGTCTGGATCCATCAAGGGAAGCCCAGGGTGCTGAGAGAAAAAAACTGTAATAAAGGAGGTCCTGTGTGGGGAAGGGAAGGAGCCCAGGCTGAGAGAGAAGCAGCCCATGCATTGAATTAAGTCTGTGCTGTGAGGGAAGACTGTGCTGATAAGGAGGGTTTCATGGGGAGGGTAGAAGCCTAAGTGTATTGGTGAGGAAAGAGGACTGTGTGTTGAGTGAAGTCTGTGAACAACAGTTGGTAAAAGAAGACAAAATTATGTGATTCTTTTTCCATTGCAGAAATTTTCATCAGCTTATTACTTATTCCCCATTGGATTTCAGTAAAGCTTTCAACACAGTCTCATGATATACTCCTGGGGAAGATGGCAGCAAGGGGCTTAGACAGGAATATTCTGTGGTGGGTCAGGAACTGGTTGGATGGTCGAGCCCTGAGAGTGGTAGTTAATGGTGTCACATCCAGTTGGCAGCCAGTTACTAGTTTTAGACAGGCGGGGGTCAATCTTTTCTCCCTGGCCTCTAGAGAAGTCATAGTCCTAAGATCCAGCAAGTGAGGTTTAGACCTGAGATTAGGAAAAAGTTTTTCACTGAAAGTGAGCTGACATTGGAATGGGTTGCCCAAGGAAGCGGTTGAGTCACTGTCCTTGGGGATGTTCAAGGGTAGACTGGATGAGGTGCTGAGGGTCCTGATTTAGATGTTAGGTTTTAGGTGAATTATAGGTTGGACTAGATGATCTTCAAGGTCTTTTCCAACCTTATCAATACTATGATACTATGCTTGCAACTGCTAGTGTCTTTCCTTAGTCACATTCCTGAAGTTCTTTATCAAAGTATACCTTAAAAGCAGTATTCATCTATAGGTAGATGCTATGCCAGAGATTCAGCCACAGCCACTCTCTCACTTCATTTCCCTCCCCCCACCCCATACAAAGAGGGGAAGAGAGAGGAGAAGAAAAAAAACCTGAAGGGTTTTTTGCTACAACAGGAATGAGGACTATTAGAAATCTTTTACTGTCACAGGCAACACAAGCTCCAAGATGGGGAATGTAAAGGATTTATTTCTAACAAGAACAAAGCTTAACATGAGAAGTATCATCTTAAAGGCAACCTTCTCCCCCACCCCTCCGTCTTTTACAACAGATAACACATTCCCCCTTTCCTCCAGGAGGCAGGGGGGGACAGGAATAGGGGAAAGCCAGGCAGTTGGTGTTTTTCTTGCCTCTGCTCAGGGTAGGAAGCCATTTCTCTGCCTTTATAGGGTGTGTCGTCCCCCCACCACCACCCGGGAGAAAGTCTGTCATGACCTTCTCCAGCATGAGTCCAATCCCAAGGGCAACAGCTCTTCCATATTCTGCTGCCTGGTGGTTACTCCACAGCGTGCAGTTCTTCGATCACTGGCTGCGCTGCTTCAACATGGGTCCCATCCCAAAGCACACAGATCCTACCAGGTACAGTTCTGCCACACAACGTGGAATTCTCTCCACAGGCCACACGTCTCTCCTGGGACTCTGCTCCAATGTGGGCTCCAAAAGACTGCAGCCTCCCTTCAGCATCCTTCTGCTCCAGCGTGGGCTCCTCTTTCCATGGGCCATAGGTGGATCTTCTTCATCCCTGTGTTCTCTGCATTCCATGGGCTGCAGGGGGACAGCCTGCTTCACCATGGTCCTTTCCACAGGCTCACAGGCTGCAGGGAGACGCCTGGAACACCTCCTCCCCCTCTTTCGGCCCTGGCCTTGGTGCCTGCATTGCTGTTACAACTTCTCATGGCTCTTCTCCAGGAGCCATCTTCTTCTTCTGTTCCTTTTTTTTTTATCCCTTCTTAAATATGTTATCACAGAGGCACCTGTATCTCTCCTGATTGGCCTGGCCTTGGCTGGCAGCAGAGCCAGCCAGGAGCTGGCTGGTATTACCTCTTCTAGCTATGAGGAGGCCCTCAGCAACTTCTTGAAGAAAAGCCTCCTCCATAGCACCCCCCTGCTGTCAGGAAAAAAACAGCCACAGCAAACCCAGCACAGGGATCTACGTTAATGATGGTCAGCCAGATAGAGGATAGCTTTAGACTATAGATCTCTATGTATCTTGTCAAAGATCACTAACTTATACAGTCATCGCTGTTAACTCTTAAGGGTGAAACAAACTGCCTGCAAGACAACTGGACCAGCGGTGGCATGGAGGGAGCTGGGGTGCAGGATAACCCCCTTGTAATCCAAGAGGAGGTAGTCAGAGACTTGCTGAGTGGCTTGGACCCTCACAAGTCTATGGGACCGGATGGAATCCACCCGAGGGTCATGAAAGAACTAGCAGATGAACTCGCCAAACCACTTTCCATAATTTACCAACAGTCCTGGCTTACTGGTGTTGTGCCACAAGACTGGAAATTGGCCAATGTGACACCCATCCACAAGAGGGGTAGGAAAGATGATCCTAACAACTACAGACCAGTCAGCCTGACCTCAGTCCCATGCAAAGTCATGGAACAGATGGTCTTGTGTGCCATTACACAGCAACTGAAGAACAACCATGACATTAGATCTAGTCAGCATGGATTTCGGAAAGGCAGGTCCTGC
>WEKX01021821.1:94526-105524 GCA_013390025.1 Pitta sordida
ATTCTGTGATTCTGTGATTTGGAGTCCAAGCTACAATATACTTAGGAACAGAAAAAAAGGGAGTAATAAACTATATTTGGGGAATTTACAATAGCCTAAATATGTTAAATGTCCAGTTTTATTATTGTCATTTATTGGTTATTTCTTGACTTGAAGAAGAGAAAAAGTTGATATTTATCATATTTGTACCTTGGGAGAAATCCCATAAACGCTTTGTCTGCATAACATTTCTGCCCTGGCCTGAAGACTTCTGCTGGGTATTCATGTTGATCATAATTTGCCCTCTTCATCCTGACGTAAAAAAGAATATTAATTTATGAACTATTCATACTGAAGTTATGCCATATGATTTATACATTTTGAGATTAAGAGACTTAGAGTTTAGTTTTTCAAGGACAATTACAACCATGTTGTCTAAAAATCCATAATGACCACAAAGTATATTTCTATTCTGGAAATTTCTATTTTGCAGTATGAAACTCCCAAATGGGCCAGAAGTTGGAGTAAAATGCATGAAAATACATAGAAGATCCACTGTAATTCAGGAAATAGAAAGGACGCCAAACTGCTAAGTCTGAAATAATCATCAGACGCCTTCAGTGGTTTCTTCTCTCACATATATAAAAACCAAGGGTGATTTCTGTCAGCAGCTTGATCCACATTCTTGTTCTCTTATCATCTTGACAGGCACTCAAGACTTTCATTAAAATGCCAGTAAGGTTAAAGTTGCATTTCTTGTGAGAAAAGTCACTGCCTTATCACAGGTGGGAATATATTAGTTTAAACAGAGAAATTGGTCTCAACTCAATGCAAATGCAAAGTATCTTTGGAAAAGATAAGTAAAAGTTTGAATGGAATGATCAACAGGAACTTGAATAGACTTTGAGAAGGCGTAGGTAACCGAGGTACTAAAAGAATTTTTAAAGGCTTTGCTCCAGGGCCAAGAGCTGATCCAGCATAGTTTCTCTCATTAAAAAAAAAAAAAAAAAACCCAAGAAGCTGTTTAATTTAGACACTAGGCCTAAATTTAGACATCTATCTTACAAAACTCNTTTACTCACAGTTTGTAACTGATTTTCTTCAATATTTAATTTCTATCAATCCTCTGTACTAGCCGCGCTTAATGCTGTCATAATCTATTTTTGCCTTTGAAATGAACATAAAACCCTATATTCACTGTTTCTAAAAACTTTGTTTCATCTAAACTGAGCTTACTAATAGTGTTTATTTCTTATGTTATCACACCTTTTTAATACACTACTCAAGAACAGCTGCAACTATTATATGAAATGTGCATATTTTTAAAAAATCAGTAACACTTTTTAATGCCTCATGAATCAATGTCTGCTTAAGATTAGTAAAGTTGCGAGCCTTTAATATGAAAAACTAAGGTGTAAGAAATTACTTGTCGAGCAAAGGTCTTTCAAGTACAGCTCCCACTCCTTTAGGTGTTAGGGCTGGAGCTGCAGGTTCAAATTGAAATAAGTCATACCAACACACAGCACTCCTTTAACCAGGAACATTCTTCAATCTTATGCCTGTGAATGAGGGAAATGATTGGAAAAATATGAAACCAATAAAAAGTATTTTAAATATTTCCTTTATACTATCTAGCAAAGAGCTATCCTATTTTTTATTAGTGATGTTATTTAATAGGGATGGACCTTCTAGCTATAGCAGTCAGCTATAGCAGTCTCTCATGTCTAAACTGGTTGTGGGTGGTAAGGCAGACTTCAAGAAACATAATGAAGTCTTGTAATGTTCTAATACCAAGGTCAAGGTCTGAGAATGGATTTCAAATGGCCAGCTTTGGGCTGTAGAAATGACATTAAGAAAAGATGGGTGCCTGACCACACTCAGAGCTTGCAGCAGTACAGTGTCAGAGGCTCTAGTGCGGGTCAGTGCAAGAACAAGACTATCGTTTCATAATCAAGAGAAAAACATTAATTAATTAGTTTCTTGTTGGCATTTCTGATACTAAAAGACCAAGAGTTTGGAATCCGGAAGTTCAAAATTACATTTTTCAGAATTAGTGGGGGTTTTTAATGAACTATTTGAAATAGGGAATGCTAAAAGACAGATGGAGTCCTCTTAGCTCTAAACTGTTGTGGTGGGTTTGTCTTGTGTGTCAAGCAAACTCCCACCCAGTCATTCATTTGATCTCCACTTTGGTGGGGTGGGATGGGGAGGGGAATAGGAAGCAGGATTGCTCATGGATCAAGATAAAGAGAGGGAGATTGCTTTGCAGTTACCATCAGAGGCAAACAGTCTTGACATGGGTAAAATTCAGTAATTCAGTTTATATGCACAGTACTGATTTGGGTATTGGGAAAAAAACCCAAACAACAGCAACAACAACTAACCAAAAAACAACCAACCAATAATAAAAACATAGTCTTCCTGCTCTCTCAGGCTTGGCTTCACTCTAGACCCCTGTCCTACCCCTTTATTATCATTGCAGGTCCTGTCATTGGCATAAAGCAGTGACAGGTTCAGCCATACACTGTTGGTGGTTTCATTGGAGCCATCTGGAACCAGTTGTGTCTGCACAGGGCAACTGTGGTCTTTCCACATGGAGGCGACTCCTGCAGCTCCCCAGCTACTATAACGTTGCCACCTACACCCAATACAGCTATTTACTTTAGAGCTGAAGCTAGATGGAGCTGAAGTGGAAATTCATAACCTCCACCTCATCCTGAACTTAAAAACAGAGATCCTTAAAATGTCTGCGAGCAGTAGTCATAGTCAGCCTTTCAAAATAAGGTCTGTCTAAGAAAATCTCAGCCACCTGAAGCATAAGCCATTATTGCCCAGTTTATAGCAAAAAAAAGTAGTTCATGCTTAGAAACTGTTTTCCTCATATCTTCATCAAACAGGGATGCTTTTTACTTTGGTATCAGCAAGAAAACTCTTTAGGAACATCTCTGAAGTGACTTCTCAAGGTTCACAGGTTATCCTGAGTTGGAAGGGACCCACAGGATCATGCAGTCCAACTCCCATGCGAATGCCCACCCAGGGATCAGGCCCACAAGTGTGGAACCACGGGCACCATGCTCCATCCACCCAAGCCTCCCACCATCTAGACCATGTCACTGAGCTCCTCTTCTGTTTATTTAGATGGAGCATATGGGGATATAAACCATATACTCACAAGGTCCATGGCGTGTGACCATTGTCTAAATGGTCACTTTTTATGGTTGCACAGGGACATACATGATGGTGTGGTCAATGTAATTTGTGGGAAATGGACAGGATTTCCAGACAGAGGCTGGGCTGTGGCAACCATTCCACCTTGTAGGAATGCTATACAACAACTACTAGAATACACACATGGCGCTGCGGTCAAAAATGCATGCTCTTTTAACTCGATGTTTGTCTGGAAAAATACATGAGCACAGCATCAGCGTGGTGTAGATTTTCCCTGAGTTTCAGTTTCATCAGGGACAGGGAACCAAACTGTGGCACCACACTGGGGAGCCAGTGGTAAGAGTTATGGCTAGGGCTGTTACTTTTTCCAAGCAAAATCCATTTGGCATGGGAGCGTGCATTCAGAGTATCATATAGGACAGGCAAGTTATGACTTGAAATTTTAAAATGATTTGCATTGCTGGTAATGTTGGTATGGGTCGGCTTTGGACATAGCTTCAGGAATACTATGTGTAGCAGGTGGATCACAAGTCAGAGAGATCAGAAATATTCCACTGAGGGTTTGAGTGTTTTCCCTGTTAACTTGGTAAGAGATGTAATAAGATTGGAACTGCAATTGTATTTTCTTATGGTTCAATTTTGTTATGCCCTACATTGAGATGTATGTCACAAATACAAGCATATAATGCCATGTAATGCCGTTCTCCTTACTATATTTGCAAGTTTATTTTTCAATCAGCATGCAAGTATTTACATAAAAACGAAATATGTCCCTAGTATCAAGACTTTTATTGAGAAATTATATGATGAAATAAAGCTTTTCAGTGTCTCTTTTAATTTTAAATATGTATTAGTTGTTTAAAAAATCTATCTCAACTTTAGTGAGTCTCTTGCAATCATTTTTATTCTCTGTTAAAGGTAATATATAACACTATTATGCTGGATTTAAAAATCTCCAACTGATCATATTTTGCTTCCTCAAGTTCACAGCAGGCAGGTCTCATGCTACTGAATTTCTTTTGTTCACATGCTGGTGCACAATTTCCTTCTTCTGAATGTGAAGTGGGTAGCCTTTAATAGATTATAAACATATAATAAATTATCACAGTATCACAGTGTTGATAAGGTTGGAAAAGACCTTGAAGATCATCAAGTCCAACATATAATCCAACTAAAACCTAGCAGCTATAACATTTATATCATGGCCCTCAACACCTCAATTATCATTCTATGTTAGGACACCGTTTAAACTATGGAAAGCTATATTAAGCAAAATATTCTGCCAACTGAATTTCCTGAGCATTACTGCTAAAAGACTTGTATCTACATGATAGTAACAATTTGGTTGTAGGTTATATGAATATGGGTTTGCATTGTTTTTGATTAACAGCAATGTTAAAGAAATTAGAATCTGCAAAACCTGAATTTTAATAGATCTGGAGGACACACATATTGAACAAGGGAAAGAAAAAGATTTAAATGTTATGGACTCTGGACACTGAGACTTAGGTCGTGTACAATGAGGTTATTGCCTCATCCTTGTCTGGAAGCATTCATTAGCAGTAAAGTCAAAACTGTTATAGATAAATGTCTTATCACCTCAGCATTTAGAAAACTTAATCATGAATTCAAAATTTTGGCTTTCTTTTATGTGTGTAGTGATTGATACAATGACAAATTTTGGTTGTTAAAAGTGACCAAATAGTAAAAATTTACCTCAACTACTTCCAGTATATATAGCAAATTAGTAATTTCTGTCTTTGTCCAGTGATTTTTAATGTCTGATTTCTTTTCCTTGCTACTGCCGGAAGGTACACCTTGCTACACTAGGTGGACAAATAATGCATCTCTGGAAATGTAAGCTTTCTTCTTAACAAAAATTCATGCAGAAGTGCCTTTCCATGAGTAGTTTTCATTTAACGTTCTGTAACCTTACTTACATTCAGTTCTTTACATGTGTGTTTTTACCCATGCATATGTGTAAATACATATCTTCTGCAATTTGTTTCAAATATAGTTTACTGTCAAAAGCACAAAACAAATTTATATATGTCTATGATGTAATGGTTCTAAGGATTTTAGGGTAAGTCTGTTAATATCTATGGTTTGTGGATTTTCTGTGTGTTCCCTTGTTATAAGAAACATAGGTGGGTAATGTCACTAAGCCATCTCCTTGCTGTTTCGGCAGCCATATCAAATACTATCTTGAGAAATAGATCAAATTCCTGCTTATGACTGGTTGTAGTTTCTTGCTCTCACTGCTCTATATGTGAACTCCAAAACTACATTACGCTGATGGTTCAAAGGTTTTAATGTCTAATATCAGTATACTAATAGCTGTTCATTCTTGTGCTTATTTTGTCAATGAATCTTGATTTGGGGCTTTTCTTGAAAGTAGATAACTATATGCTTTATAGCCTATAACTAAGGAAGTCCAGCTTTTTCACTGTTGTGGTCAAAGCTGCATGCTAACTTATACCTGCTTGCAGCTATGGAGTTCTAAATTCACATGCAAGGTGCATTGGCTTTTTTAATCCCCCCCCACATCAACGCTTACAGGCTGAAAATGCACTTCCTTGGTTTTACCACTGTAGTGTAGGATTTGAGGGAGGTGTGGTAACAATCCCAAGTCAGGACAGTGAAATTAATGAGGTACTAAATCATCATGCAAGTTTTGAATCAGTGTGTGAAGCAGTACAGGGTTTAAGAGTTTTGTGTTAACACAAATTAACTGGATTAAAGTAAAAAAAAAATCAAGATTTAATGAGACTTTTTACCCTATTATTACCTAAGTAACGTTACACTTCCCTTTAAAGTGATCTCGCACTCTGACAAGAATGCCACCAGCAGCACATATAGCTCAAGTATTACAGCAGTTAATTATTTCAGTCTGTGTTTACTAGAGTGAAATCTAGGGCTGTAGGTAACCATGTATGCTTTCTGAGCCAGGTCTGGCAAAGTTCAGTGTTTTTGAATGAAATTAACAACAGCAAATTTACTGAGCATGTAACTGCACACCTACACATCTGCTAGTACTGGACTTGCACTTAAGCATAGCAATGCTATGTGGAAAAGTTCCTCCTTGCTTGAAGGAACATACACGGCAAAAATGCCACCTGATTAAGGAAGCAGCTGAAATAACAACTTTGAGATGATAATACTGGATTTAGATAAAATAATGTGTGCAAGTACGTACTATTTTTTTTTCAATTGACACTAGCTCCTCAGTATTATTTGTAGCATGACTGAGACCAAAGTGTTCTCCTTATTTAGGAAGTGCTGCTAATCACTAGCATAGGGTCACACATTAAGAACATTAGACTTTGTGATTTTTCTAGTGGATTGTGACATTACTGAAAGGAGATGAAACAAGGGCTACTCCTATAAACTAAGCAGTGTTAAAGTGCTTTCCTAATGACATTTTTCTCTGTTGCAGGACCCCTCAGACAGAAGGGAAAGACACTGGTCATTCAAGTTCAATGCTCCACTCCATAGTCTATGTGTAGAAAATAAAAAATACCAATATGCTTGCTCTTGTTTTAAGGGGGAAAAAAGAACCAGACACAGCTGTCATCAGCTTTATTCTGTCCTATTCCCGCACAACAATTCCAGATTGTAGGCAGCAATTTATGGGACACACTGAAGTGCAAGCCTCAATCAGTTACTCGTTTCAAAGTGGTAAAAGATTTTTGATAGATCCCAAGAGCTACTACTTCTTAATAGATGAATTGCAGCGGTTCCCTGCTTAGAATGCTTACTGTTGTAAATCTCACTCTAAGGCACCTTACTCTGCCCCTCATACACAATGGGAAATTGGAGAGTTTTAGTGCTGGATTTTGCTTTGAGGCCTCAGTTCATAAGTGTTCCCCGACTCACTGTCTAGTTCACCACACCTAATTGATCTTCATGCATGAGTATTTTGGGGTGAAGACTGCTGAACAGCAAAGTAGTTGAGGTTTCTTGTTGGTACCTTTAAGAAGCTTACTTCCAGTGCCTAATTTCTTTTTGCCTTTTTAAAAATTCCAACAGCTATACTTAATCTCTTATTATATAACAATATGTTTTCTTCTACTTAAAATGAAAGTATTGATTTTCGAAGCACCAGGTATTCTTCCTGCTGTCCCTAGATTGAATGTAAATAGAAGGATCTACGGTGCAGCTAGTAATTTGTATATTGACACAGGTAGCATGTTTTTAACAGCCTGCAAATATGCATTCAGAATCAATAAATATAAATATTTAAGTAGACTTAGATATTTAAAAGTGTACCTACCAGGGATATTTTAATTATATATGATGGGTTTATTATATGTAATTATAAATATTAGTTTACAGCCAGTCTTTGGCTTCCTGTGATTCAGGAACACAGAAATGTGTGCTGCTGCATATTCAAGGTCAAATTATTTTCCATAGTGTAAAAAAAAATACATTTTTCAGCTAAGTGCAAAATTTGTCTTCTAAAATTTTAATTAAGAATTGTTTTTCTGATTTAGAAGATGATAGGAAGGATGTATTTATTTTCCTTCACTTTCCAAAAGATGATTGTACTTACAAAATTTGCTGAGATTGTCCAAGAAAGTGTGTAAAATCCTCATCCATCACTGAGGATGGATTCCCTGGTCAGGGAACGACAGAGCAGTAAATATCTTCAGCAGCTGCCTTTTAATGTACAGGCTGGTTTTGGTAAGAATTTTCAGCACTCCCATAAAACATACTGTCATGAGTGACTGCCTGTGCTCCAAAGTCATTACTATTGGGATGATGGAACATCTTTCAGTGAATAACCAAAAAACTTTAAATGTCATGTCAAGTGTGTTGAAGGCATTTTTCAAGCCTTGCTCAAGGTTACATGAATATTGAACAGGCATGTTTTTAAAAGTTTGAGGTCTATGAGAGTGACCATTCATATGTTGGGTTGAAGAACAGTCACTTGATTTGGAAACAGAAGGGGGGAATGACAAAAAAAAGAAATGTCTATTAATACATGACAAACCTGCCAAAACTACTGCCTGGATATTAACTGAGTGCAACTGCGTGTGACAGTCAATGCCAGTCATGTTTAGCTAAAAGTAGCGATTATGCAATTTCTTGAAATTACTTTGCTATCTAAAAGTTATTACAATTGATAATTAAATTTAAATAGATTTTTAATACATTTTAAGATTTGAACAATTTAAAAAAAATATGTAGGAAATGTAATTAACCAGATAAAAGCTTGAAAAACACTAAGAGGTGCTAGGTACTCTGTTTTCTATTTCACTCCAGTAAGAAGTGATTATATATTTTGTCTTGCCTCCTTGACAATCATTATGCCTTCTAGTATATCATCTGCATGTAAAATTTGTCTGGTCAAGAGGTCTTTTTATATTACAAAGTATTGAAACTGAGTATTTTAATAGTGAAACAAGCTTTGTTTGATTTATCTCCTGCAGAGAACCAGAAAGAACAACTAGAGAAACCATGTTCACACCACAGTATCAGTTTAAACATGACAAGAAGTCCAATCACCAAAGAAGTTACATATGATGTGGAAACTAGTTCCAAGGTGTGGAACAAGGCAGCTGGGAGAAAGGAAGCCTGTCATGGAGAAGGCAACAAAGAAAAGAAAATAGATTGTATCGGGTCTACTTCTAAGGGAGAAGCCATTCCAGAAGTAGAAGCTCTCTTGGCAAGACTGCGAGCACTATAGAATAATCATATAAAAGATTTAATAAAAACTTAAAACCAATAGCCTATGTCTTTAAAGGTACAGTAATTTTCTATTATTGACATTATATACTTCTACGTTCCTAACTATGGATGAACAATCTACTTCTAAACTATTTCTTTGCAAGACTGTACAAAACAATGCTATAGTTTTGCATGACTGCAAGATGATTTTTTATTATATGTTGTTACCTAATAAACATATGAAAAGTATCAGAAGAAAAATTAAATTAGGCCCAATCTTTTCAGTGGACAGACTGCTGACCATTGGTTTTGAGTACTTCTCAAAATAAGGATGTCTTTTAAATGTTGTTTACACTTCATGCCTGGGAATAGGATCAGTAAATAGGAGAAAAGGTTTTTTTCTACCATAATTTCTATACTTAAGAAGTTTTAACACCTAAAATGTATAATTGTAGTATCCCTTACAATAACACTAATAGCAAAAATATTTATCATCTAAATAGCCATATTCCAGTATAAGTTCATCAAAGAGCACCAAAGCTTGCTGAATTATATATGTATGTATTTACCAAATGGTAATCCATGGGCAGTAAACAAAAAATATATGCAAATAATATATTTTATGTGTGATTAATATATCACTGCTGTTAATTTTAGTTATTAATATTATATCAAAATAATATATACAATTACTGTGATTGCAAGGTTTTGCAATTGTGTCTATAGTTTGGGAAAATGTTTTCACAGTTATTTACCAATGTAATTTTTTTTTTCATGTGTGAGTTGATACGTTTCTATAAAAGGAACTTGTAATGGAAAAGATTTTTTCAATTGGTTTTTCACAAACTCATTTTCCAGTAGCCCATTAAGGCTTATTTGCTGGCACAATAGGAGTCTTGCATGTAATTGCATCTCTTTTATCCCACTGTTACTGTACATTGTTGCATGTTTGCTATCATATTTATTAATTGCACATCATAAAGAGTTGCTACCGAAGTTACCAAGTAGGAAGCTACTATTAGGATCTTTGCTCCATTATTTAAAGCTTCCTTATTTTAAGGGTGTTTTAAGTATATAATATCTTTCATTAAAATTGCTCTATTTTTCTTTACAAAATGCTGAAAAATATCTTTCAATAAGAGTCAGTTACATGAAACCAGTGTTTCAATGCTTCAGTGCTTTTTATATCCTTGTTTAAGTTGCCTTTGTACTTCCTGCACTAAACATTAATAAAGTTAATTAGAACTCAACAACTGGGTCTGTTTATGCATACTGCATGGAGGACTTTTGAGCCATCATGGAGATCAGTTTCATGTTACTGAGGCTGTTGTGACTGTCATTACACACTAATTACATTCCCGCCTTAGCTGGAAGAAAAAAGGTAAAAACAGAAGTAAGGGAAAGATATGAGAAGACCTGTGAGACAGTCATTTCTTCAGATCCCCTTGCTAACACACTGGGCTCAGCTATCAGAGAGAGATAACTTTGAAACATGAGATGTATCTGGTGTGGATAACTAGAAATACAGCAACTAATACAGTGAATCCTCTCTGTATCACAACCTCTCCATTACGACCTCGCACATTTGTGATGTGAATTTATCGCAGTTTTGATTCCACCATTTGTGAAATGTTGCGGCTCGCGCATGCCTAGTGCCTCTGCTCCACCAAGGGGCGGTGCCGGAGCTCCCCGTGAGGCGGCGTTGGCCTGGCCCAACTGTGGGGGGCCAGGAGTCACGCTGTCCCCTGTTACTCTAAGTGCAGCTGGGGAACTGACCCCCCCGCGGGCGCGCGTTACTGTTTCCATGGCTACAGGCGGGGAAGGGCAGTGCTGCAGGAAAGTGGGGCTGGGCTGGCCACAGCGGCCACCGGGACATGCTCACTCTGCTGCCACAGCTGAATCCCCCAGCTCCACGTGGCCCTGCTGGCGTGTTCGCGCTGGGACAGCTGGGGACGGACTGGCGCAGGGCTGCCACAGCACGGAGCCGGAGGAGGGGGAAGCAGCGCTGGGGTTTGCGCTGTGAGGACTGAGTCACGGCAGCCTGGAGAGGCCAACAGATTCTCAGGGTCATGGGGGTCTCCCAAGTCAGGGGGGGCTCAGAAACGTTTCCCTTTGCTGCCCCATCCTCATCCCATCCTTGGATGAGGAGCTTAGTGACATGGTCTAGCTGGGGGGTGTAGG
>WEKX01021821.1:107333-122979 GCA_013390025.1 Pitta sordida
TGGATGAGGAGCTTAGTGACATGGTCTAGCTGGGGGGTGTAGGGCTGGATGACCCTGGGTCCCTTCCGGCTCGGAGTGGCCTGCTAGACTGTGAGGGATCTAGGTGGTGTTACGCTCTGGGATGTGCTCTCGGACTCTGTACGGGTGTTAGGTGGTGAGTTGGACTAGATGATCCTTGTGGGTCCCTTCCAACTCATAATATTCTGTGATTCTGTGATTCTGTGATTCTGTGAAGCAGAAGCATGCAGGAGGAAGCAGGAGCATGTAGCAGCCAGCAGCAACAAGCAGGAGCATAGAGCAACTAGCAGCAGTTAGATGTTTTCTACTGCTAACTGCTGCTTGCTGTTCTCTGCTGCTAACTGCTGCTAGCTGGTGTTTGCTGTTTTCTCCTGCATGCTTCTGCTTGCTCCTGCTTGCTGCTCCTGCTGTTCAGAGCTGAAGGGGTGAGGGCTTGATCATTCGCACCTTCTCATTCGCAGCTTCAGTGATCTGTGGAAATTTTCTCTGTGAATCTTTTTCAGTGATTCGCAGAGGCAGTGTACACTTCCGCAGCACAGCATGGTCCACCCTCCCACCCACCCCAAGAGTGGGGAAGTCTTATACTGTAACACATGGCACCACGTTGTCCCGTTCCCCTGCAGCAGGCAGCCTGGACTGCCAGCCTGGCCGTGCCAGCAGCCTGTGTGCATGTGTGTCTCTGTTTTATTGTTTCCATGCCTACAGTTGGGAGAGGCAATGCTGATGCTAACTTCAGCGCAATGCAAGCGCTAATTGCAGTGTTGTCCCCGAGGGCTGCTTGCCCAGCACCTTGCACACCTGGTGATATGCATAGCTCCAACGCAGTGCCTGTGGAATGCGATCGGAGACTTCCTGTCCCCAGGACGGGCAGGCATATCATAGCCACCACAGTTAAAGGGAAAAACTCCAACTCCAATGCCCCCTGCCACTGCAAGGGGCCCTGGGATGTTGCAGTGTTGCAAAGTTGCCCTGTTCATGCCAATAATTTGCCATATTAATGACGTGTCTGCATTCATGGATTTAATGTTTCACAGGAACCCATGGAGACACAGAACCCATGGATCTAGATGTATGACTGTATATGAATTGCTACTTTGCAGATTTCACTTATTGTGGCACTTTTCCAGACACGACCCCAGTGATATTTGAGGGATTACTGTATCTTCAAAGTCCAACATGATTGCAATTTTTATTTATGACTAAATAAAAAGATGTTTAAAACACAAGGAAAATGTGTGTTAAAGGAGAAGAAAAGTTAGCCATGTACTGTATCTTTTCAGTTGTTGAGGATGTGCTAAAATGAAAGAGCTAGAAGTAGGGAGCCATTTGAAATGTTAGGATGACCTACCAAGTGCAAGTGAAAGTACAAATTCATTTTCATGAACACTAAACTTATTTGTTTGAATTAGTGAGTGACAGTCCACAAGAGAAAACTGACAGTTCAGGACACTTCTGTGTAGCTGATCAAGCAAAGAAAAGTTTCAAAACATCCATGGCCCAAACATCCATGACTTTTCTTACCAGTAGAATTGTAAAGATGTAGCATATCTTTTTTTGATTCTTCATGTGCATTTTGGATGACTTTTCATTTCACTCAATAAAAGAATTTTGATTACTACATCAATTTTTACCTTGTCTAGACATCGTATTATTCATGATGGTGGTCTAAATTAATATGTAATATTGTGATGTTTTGACCTTAGCAACATAGGAATCTTTGTGGTCAGTCTCTTCAAGCCACAGAGAGCCATGCTTGACACCTGACTTACAGGCTGTAGGTAATATACTAGTGTGTGTAAACCCAGAAGGAAAAGTGCAGTTAGTGACCTTATTACGAAATAGTACAACGGTATCAGGATGTAGTGCCTGCCATGAGATGCAATCCTGCTCTGAGCTGGGCACTTCATTAAAAGAAGTGCAAGCCAGCAACCTGAAAAAAATTGTACTTTTGGTTCTCAGTAGTTATGTGTCAGATGCAGTTGTTACAAAGAATTTTTCTCGAACACACAATTTTCCTTATTTTCCCTGATAAAACCAGTCCTCAACCTGTGCCATCCAAACTCACACTCTCCAGAAGTGCACAAGTTAATGCTGAGCAGCTTGAGGTTCTTCAGCCCTTCAGACTTTTTTGAGAAAAACTGAAAAAGAAGGCATTTACTGCTAACAATTTTTCCATATCCATTTCTAATGAACGGGACCAAATTATAATTTTTACACTAATCTTTCCAAGTCTTACGATACTCAGGAAATGTGAAACATGTGGGCAATAAACAGGGGTCAATAAACCCTAAGGTATGGCACTGAAAACATTATAATAACCAGCCAGGGTCAAGTAAAAGAGCTCAACAAAAAAAGCAATTGCATGACAACATTGTTTTCTCGAGAACATAATGAAGCATAACTATACAATTATTTTTTTCTGTGATGTGTGGGTTTTATGTAACTGAACTGCAGCAGAAAAATAACTTCAGCTAAGAGTCTGAGAAACTAGTTTGTGAAATAAAAAGAATTATACAAATTACAGATTTTTTCAATTTTCAGTCTGATTTTTTTCCAGCATTCCTATATGTAAGAAATTTTTAAATTACCAACTGCTTTTAAATTTCAGCACCAACTAATGATCTTGGTTTACATTTTTTTTGACAGAGAAGCATGCATATTTTCTTCCTTTCCAAATACACTTTCTTCATTGCATTATTGTGTGTTTTACCTGAACTATAGTATTTAAATCAGGGCTTTACATCACACTGTAAAAATATGTTGGTAAAGCGTTCTAATCACTCTGACACCAACGAAGAATAAACAAGAGGTGGGGCAGATACAATTTTCCCCTCCCTCCCAGCTACAGATATAGCTATTAAGTTTCATACGTTAGCTGAGTACATTTAAATCCCTCTGTGCTTCTACTTCTGTAAGGCAACTTTTTCTTTTTTGATCCATGCACACTGAAGAATTATTGAGGGAAATATTTTCTGTCAGCTTACACTGAGCAGATGACTTGCATGCAACATCATCTCTGTATACTGTAGGAGGCATAACACTTGAATGTAACCCAAACAGAGGCAGACAAGTTTTTTCACTCCACCAAAAGAAAATTGTTCATTTCATCTAAATGAGCTTATTCCACTGCTGATACCAGAATTATGTGTATTAGGGGATGATAATGTACCCCTATTTTTAAATCTGTGTTGCATTAGTCAGAAAAAACAAACTATAGAAAGACAGAATTGCACAGGCTGGGAAGTAGAGTTGATTAATGGGCTGCCTGATCTCACTTCTGGGACTTGAAATTGCATCTACCACAGAATGTAAAAACTAGGGGGAAAAAAACCAGTCTCATCTGACATCTTTAAAGGTCATGAAGGAAATGATGGTGGGTGATCCAGAGTTGGTACAGCCACAGGTGTCTTGTCTTTTCAAAGACATAAGTCAGAATATCCTTAGAATAGCAATGCTGTTGAGCTGTTAGTTCTCAAAGCCATCAAATGAATAAAAGGAAAGAAAAAGCTGACAGAAATAAATACAAACTCTCATAAAACCTAAGAATATTTTCATCCTACATCCAAGAGTCATCTGTGCTCCTCTCCACTTTGATAGCTAAAGGAAGAGCAGGAGGAGAGAGAGGAGTCCACATGGTGGCCATACCTCTCTACTGACATGCCATGCCTCTCTACATACAGAACTGGCTGTTCTCTACTGACATGCCAGACAATACTGCTCTTGGCAGCTGCAATGGCTGGCACAGTGAAAGGAGTGCAGATGCCAGTCTGCCCTCCCAGTGTTTCAGGCTGTGGGGAAAGACATAGCTACCCTAGCCATCAAACATGGCCTCAGATCATGGGATCACCACAAAAAGACCCCACAGTTCTAGAGCCACACATTAAGTGTAATAAAAAAGACTGTTTTCTAAAATATTCAGGTATCAAAACAGCAGCAGAATGTGCATATATCCCAGAGGCTTCCTAAAGATGGCTGTTATATCAACTCTACAAGTCTGATGTCTCTGTGCAAACTACACAGGAGGAGCTTTAATTCTCAATTATTTTGGCTTCTTTGTTATATATAGTTCTACATTTAATTGAATTTTTCAGTCCAAATCAGGCCATATAAACTTTGCAGTCTACAGCTGTTCTTTTAAAAAAAAAAGGCTTTTGTAAATGATCTGTTTAATTTGTTGCTTTTTAATGTGAAGGTTGTTGCACATAGTTGAAAACATGCAGCGCAACAAGACTCTTTTCATTAAGTAAGATAGAAATGGCAATTATGCAGTCTGTTGATCAAATTTTTTTACTAACTAAGGGTGCTTTCTTCTAATGGATACGAACGCAAAGCAGCCTAGTCAAACAAGTCACCTTGACAGTAGAATAATAAGAAGACCCATCAACTTCACTCTCAACTTTTTCAGTAATGAATCTCAGAGCATAACCCATCAGCATTGCTCCTGAAAGACAACCACTGAGGTAGAGGAATCACAAAAAGTGGTTTGAAATGAAAAATGGGATGAGAAATTTCTAGCCCTTAAAAAGGGGGATTGCTTATGATAAATTTATCTCCAAGGTACCTGGGCACTGCATTAAAAATGCCTAGACAGAAAAAAATACAGGTGAGGCACCTCACCATTTTCTACTGCTGCATCATGATAAGATAACCAGAGACATGTCTTCATCTCTATCCTTGAATCCACTGACATTTTGGATATTGAAAGGAATAGTAACTATAGCAGTAAGAAAATTTTTATTGTTCAGGTTGCAACAGGTTCCAACATGCAAACCCTCACTACAGATTCATTGCTTAAACCTCAGGATGATAGGTAAGTTGACCCACATTTTTTCCTGCTCCCTTGGCAGGGAACATGGAGCATTCTTGTCCACATGGAACAGAATAAGCTCTCATTCACTTCAGCTCCAGAATACAATTTTCTATTCCTTGATTACTAAATCCCCAAGGAGAGATTAGAAGTTTTTATTTTTCTCAGAAGGATTGCTCTACAGTAAATCTTTCCACCATCTAATAAACAGTTAAAATTCAATAGCACCTAGGTAGACAACCAGAATCAGCAGGCCAAAACAAATTGTGTGCTTCCTGAAAGAGTCTGTGTAGGATCGTTTCTTCCCTTTCCATCTCCAATACCTTTAATACTAAATACTGGGGTTGTTCAGCCTGGAGAAAAGGAGGCTCAGAGGCGACCTCATTGCTGTTTACAACTACCTGCGGGGAGGTTGCAGTCAGGTGGGTGTGGACCTCTTTCTTCAGGCCGATGACACCAGAACGAGAGGGCACAGCCTCAAGCTACGCCAGGGGAGGTTTAAACTTAATGTTAGGAAGCGGTTTTTCACAGAGAGAGTGATTGCACATTGGAATGGGCTGCCCAGGGAGGTGGTGGAGTCACCGTCCCTGGAGGTGTTTAAGAGTAGACTCGATGAGGAGCTTAGTGACATGATCTAGCTGGGGGGTGTGGGGCTGGATGATCCTGTGGGTCCCTTCCAGCTCGGACTGACCTGTTAGGGAACTAGGTTTGTGTTTACCATTCTGGGATGTGTGTTTGGTCTCTGTACGGGTGTTAGACGGTGAGTTGGACTAGATGATCCTTGTGGGTCCCTTCCAACTCATAATATTCTGTGAATCTGTGAATCTGTGAAATACACAAACCTATATTAAAGTTAAAATTACTTTTAATTAGATAAAATCAAGAAGATTCAGTGTTCATCTTGTATCTTTCACTTGGATGCTTTGATTAGCACAGTTTCAGCAACTTGTCTCAAAGAATTGACCTGTCCCATTTTTCAACTGAGAAGTCACAGATGCCTAAAGTAAGGACCTAATACTTTGAGGTTCCCAGCATGTCCTCACAAGTACTCATCCTCGGAGTGCAAAGAATTACTCTGAACAAAAGGTTACTATAGCATATCAGGATCATGCCCTAATGAATAAAACATACAAAGGTGACTTGAGTAAAATCCCTTCCAATGTGCTGACAAAGGTAAAATAAAATATTCTCCTTAGGATATTTTCCTGGCAGAACAACTTGACCCCTGTGTGACTGGCCTTCACAAAGAAATGGGTAATGCTCTAAGTAACTAATTCATTCACTGAACTTCTGAGCCAATTTTTCCCAAATGTTTGATGTGTTTGACCGTATATACTGGAGATACATCTGAAAGCACTGTAAAGTTTTAAGTGAATGTATAATACATCTTTAACTTCAAGCACCTTGCATGCAAACTGCACTGTTAATTGTTGTGGGTTTTGTTTCTAAATGATGCCCGTTTTCCAACCATGGATTTGTTTTTTACAAATCTCTCCCATGCTGCACACCAAGGATTACCCCAGAAATTCAGCTTTGTCTTTGCTTGTGGATGGAATTTTATTATTATGTGGTGCGTAATTGCGGTGCCCTGAACTCTCATCCCCCTGCAAATTTTATGTTCCTGCAAAGGGAATGTTTCTTCTTAAAGTTACATAATTTTATCCACACATTGTGGCTCACTAAGCTTGCCTTTTGCCCTCTTGTTCTTAGACTTTAAAAGGAGACTCTAGCAGTCTGATCCAACACCTACTGAGAGGAAATCAAAGGCTCCCATTGACTTTGGTGACTGTTGGAAACTGCTCCTAAATAGGGTGATTTAAAGTGCATCTCTATCCTGGAGGCAACTCTACAGCTGTTACGGTGGGGCTTTATTGCCTCACGGCTTCCATCTCTAACTGGTGCAGTTTTTAAATATAATTATTATTTTCTTGTTACCAGCCCAATAAATATCATGCTGAACAGGAAAGTTTTCACTGCCTGAAATTTTAACCAGCAAAAATGATCCTGTAATCAGATTTCGTATGTCAAACAGGAGTTGGGATTGTGTACAGTTCTAATTTTCCTTAGAGCCACAGCCATGAAGTCCACTCAACTGAAAACACATGGTCTACAATGCAGCATTCCAGTCAGTGGCTGAAGGAACTAAGCAGCAAAGCAATGGGCAAGCAGTTTTGAAGGCCACGTCCAGGACACATGCTCTCCATGCTGTCTGCTGTGTCACTCCACAAACTACATGGGCATATTGACATGGGTCAGACTTGTTTCAGGGACAGGTTAACAATGAGATGGTATGGGGAATAGTGGGCCAATGCCTCAGCCCATCACCTAGGAGAGTACTACTGCAGCCAGACACTGTGTGAACTTGAAATTCACAATCTAGTATCCTTATAAAAACAAAGTATTGTAGTACACATCACTTGTCCATCCAACACTAACTCAGGTGTAATTCATTGACTAGGAGTAAGAAATACGTGAGTGAAAATTTCTCTGCATCACTGAGATTAGTCATGCTGAACAGAACTTTACCTTTAACATGGGTCAAGTTTTTCGTGCATGGCATAGTGCACCTTGCCAAGATACCAGTCAAGTTTGTATACAAGCAACAGTCACCACCAGTAATTTCTGCATATGGTCACCACTAACAAGTGGAAGAAAGTTAATGATGGTAAAGTTAAATCAACATGAAATGTCTGACTTGTCTCATTCATTCATTTGACAGTAGCATATGTTCCTGCTTTACACATGAAAGCTTAATTATAACATTTCAGGTGGCTAAACAGTTAATTATATAAAAATGAGGCCCAGAAGTCTGTGATATGACGCCTCTGTATGCTTCCCTGGGAGACGTCATGCACAAAAGATGTTTATTGTTAGCACATCAGGCTGAGGGCTGCAGGAGAGCATTGGCACTGAAGCCTAAAGTCCCTATGCACAATTTGGCTGTAATAGAGAACAAAATGCATTTTATATAAATTGCTCATGTTAATAACGTAAGTGAAAGGAAAGCTCTTTTTAGCCTGGAACAATACACAATCTCTTGTGCAGGCTTCATATCACCTCATTTTAGATGTTGCTGATATAAAAATCCCCAACAGAGATTATCATTCATCTTGACTTTTCTTTATCACTCATCACGGCTTTCTTCCTACACAGAACAGGCCAATTTGAACTCCTTCAGTTCTGTAAGTCACGAAGAGAGAAACCAGTCTGCAACCATGTGTATTCTCTCCTTCGACTAGAAAGAGAGCCTGAAGGGATCAGCTTGGGTGGGGGCAGATGAATCTGAACATTTGAAAATTATTGGAGAAAACTGTGTGCTACCTAAGCCTAGAGCCCCTGCTCAACATTATGTCACAAACTTCATGTGCTTTCTTCTTTCTTGCCAAGCTTGAAACAGCAGCTGTCACTCCTGCTCTCAAAAGGAGATGGATTGAGTCATAGTATCATAGTATCAATAAGGTTGGAAAAGACCTTGAAGACCATCTAGTCCAATCTATAATCCAACTAAAACCTAGCATCTAAATCAGGACACTCAGCACCTCATCCAGTCTGCCCTTGAACACCTCCAGGGACGGAGACTCAACCACCTCTGTGGGCAACCCATTCCAATGCTGGATCACTCTTTCAGTGAAAAACCTTTTCCTAATGTCAAGTCTAAACCTCCCTTGCTGGAGCTTAAGACCATGACCTCTCATTCTATCTCCAATGGCCACAGAGAAAAAAACAACCTCTGCCTGTTTACAACCTCCTTTTAGGTAGTAATAGACAGTGATAAGGTCACCCCTAAGCCTCCTCTTTTCCAATCTTTTCCAGACCCAGCTCCCTAAGCCGCTCCTCATAGGGCTTATCTTCCAACCCTTTTGCCATCCTTTTCCCCAGGGGCCTTCTATTGCCTTTTAATTAATTATATGATGGATATACATAAGTGTAAGTGTAGAAGTAAGTGTAGAAGACCCTTTCCACAAGAGTGCTTTGAGGAGTTTTAGGCCTTAATTTGCTTAATAAGTCTCTCCTGCCTAGAATAGTCACCTTTCCCAGAGATAGTCCAATGTTTTTCAGCCACTGCATTCCAGAGAAGGTCTCCTGGCTATGGGAAGAAGACATGTTTGAAGGCCCACACACAGCAAGAGTGGAGTGGGGACGATAAAAGTCTCCAGGAGAAGAGCAGCATGTCTTTTTTCCAAGGCCCAGTGTTTGTAACACTGTTAGTTTTAATATTCTTTAGTGTTATTGCTTTTGGAAATAAATTTTTCTAAATCCTTCAACTTCTTGTGGTTTTGAGGGATACCTGTATTTTCTTTCCTTCACAAACCCAAAGGCTGGAAGCCTAACTATGATCCAATAGAGTGTATGGACCTTAGCCCTTTGGTGTTTTCTGTTATCTCATGGATTTTCTGCACAGTTTAGACCTTGAAATTAAACTTCCACCTTCAATGCATCCACCAACAGTGATTTATTAAGCCCATGGCAAAACAATGATTCACTTAAAGCCAGTCCACCAAGAAAGCAGCAGGCACTGGAAACTGAAAAAACCCAGCAGCATAAATTTGTAGCAGTCACATCACAAGGAGATATCTTCTTTTGCTCTTCCTTCTGCATGTTTCTGTGCCTTGAATCAGACTTTGTCTGGGACAAGAGCTATTCATGGCTATGTTACATTTGTAATAAGCAACTTTTGCAAATGTCATGGCTTTGCACCTGCATGTAGTCACTTATAAAAGCTGTTTGCCGTCTCATATTCTACAACTACGAAAATTCTCTCTTAAAAATAATACATATGAAATGTACAATGAAAGGTTTTATTTTCACCTCAGGCTTTTGATGACAAGAGCAACTCCTTGAACTTCTTTTTGTAGGTTTATAATTGTCGTGGTCTGACCCTGGCTGGATGCCAGAGATTCACCCACAACCTCTCCTGGAGGAGAAAAACCGGAAAAAAACCCCTTATCATAAGCAAAACAAGGCAAGCTACAAGGGAGAAATATAAAGGATTTATTTATTAACTAAGAAGATCAGAGCTTAATGTGAGAAAAACCATTTTAAAGGCAACCCTTCCCCCCCGCCCCCTCCTTCTCTTACAAGAGATCTCATATTCCCTTTTTCGACCAGGAGACAAAGGGGGAATAGGGGTAGGGATAAATCCAGGCAAGTTGATATTTCGGACCATATTTAGGGTCAGAACCATCTCTCTGCCTTTCCATAAAATCCTCTCTCTCTCTGTAACGAGAGGAAAAGTCTTGTGTGGCCCTTTCCCAAGTAAGATCTCGACCCAGGGACAACAGCTCTTCCATTCTTTGTTGCCCAAGAGTCACAGCACAGGTTGCAGTTTTTTAAGCACTGGCTATTGCTGCGTTGTTATGAGCCCATCCCAAAGTAGATAGATCAGATCCTACCACAATGCAATTCTGTCACAAAATGTCTGTCCAAAGGATCTCTGCCGAGCTCAGGTCCGGCTCCATTTTTCTGGGCTCTGAAAACATCTGCAACTTTTGCAGCATGATTCTCCATCTTCAGTCATGGCCTCAGGTAGATTCTGCATCACTGTTTCTCTCTCTATATTCCATAGGTTTGCAGGTAGACAGTCTGCTTTCACTACGGCCCATCCTACGAGCAGCAGTGAAACCACTGGAAGAACATTCCTGCCCCTTCTCTGATTGACCTGGTGGGCCCCCCATAGCTTTCAGCTTCTCCGCTCCCCGCACGTGCTCTGCTCTGGCACATCTACTTTTTGTTACTAACTTTTTTTTCTTTCTCTCATATGTTGTTCACAGAGGTGCTGTTATCTGCTTCTGACCTTGAATTATTGGCAGCAGCAGAGGCTCAGGCAGCAGCCGTCTGCCCCCCTCGCTGCTAGAGGAAAAAAACCATTCAAACCAGAACAATAATATGACTGACTTTTTTACAAAAATGAAAAGAAGGTACAGCTTAAGTGTTAAAAGACTTTGTATCCATGTTTTTTAGAGACTTTGTCTCAGAAAATCCTGTGAACATAACCGGATAAATTACTTAAACTTGTAAAAACAAGTACATGTCTGAATGCTGACCTCTTAGTTTCACCTTTATCTCACCTAATTATATTGACATGCAGAAGTGCATAATCCTCTGCCACAGTATTCCAAGATTCTTTGTAGATGATAGGTGCAGCAGCATACTGAAAGCCTTTGGCTTTGTGGCAGATTTGCACCGTCTCAGGGAAGGCAAAGGGGGATTGTCTAGTGTCATGTTCCAAAAGGATGAAGAGTGCCAGTCTTGCACAGAGGGTTTCTGAAAGGCACAACTGCTATCAGACAGCAAAATACCTAGAATAGATATGGGAGTTTTTCTATTTACGTAATGGGAAATGTAAAATGTGCAATTGTCCAAGACTGCTGCAGGCATGTGGTGTTAAGACAAAAAGATTTTATTCCTAAGCAAAGATCACTGTATTACTGAAGGCAGTGAAACCTTTATAACAGCAGTTCACAAAAGAAACCATGAGATTTTCTAGAGATAATTGAATACTGGTAAGGGAACAAAGCAACAACAACAAACTCTCTCTGATCCCTGAAGGCAAGCACAGAGACTTACCTGTGTCTAGCAGGATACACGGATCTGTACGGGTGTTAGATGGTGAGTTGGACTAGATGATCCTTGTGGGTCCCTTCCAACTCATAACATTCTGTGAATCTTTCTGTGAAAGTTGCGTGCTACGGAAAGGATTCAATCCTGTAAACAGCCTAGTACCCAACTGTTCTCTCTTGCAACTTTTTTCCAGTCATATAAACATCTCTTGTACACAGAGTCCTTTGGCAAGGAACTCAGCTCTCTTACTCCCCTCAACAACTCCTTTTGTGTATTTTGAACCTGACTCCTACGGACACCATGTACTGGCCCTAATTAGTGTGCTGCAGGTATAATGCCAATCTCACCGGCAGTTTAGGAAAAGCTGCACACTCCAAAGGCTCAGCAATTCATTACCATTTTCAGAAAGAAGTAAAAGAACAGTGGTGATGATTGCTGACTCTTTCCGGAGGGCAAGAGAAGAATATATCTGTCAACAAGACATGGTATCCAGTAAAACCCAACACCAACTCCTACCCTGCACTGCTCATCTGTATGGTGTTAATAATACTGACAGGAATGTCCATGGCAGAACAAAAGTGACTATAAGGAGTTAGAGTGTATNGTTGGACTAGATGATCCTTGTGGGTCCCTTCCAACTCATAACATTCTGTGAATCTTTCTGTGAAAGTTGCGTGCTACGGAAAGGATTCAATCCTGTAAACAGCCTAGTACCCAACTGTTCTCTCTTGCAACTTTTTTCCAGTCATATAAACATCTCTTGTACACAGAGTCCTTTGGCAAGGAACTCAGCTCTCTTACTCCCCTCAACAACTCCTTTTGTGTATTTTGAACCTGACTCCTACGGACACCATGTACTGGCCCTAATTAGTGTGCTGCAGGTATAATGCCAATCTCACCGGCAGTTTAGGAAAAGCTGCACACTCCAAAGGCTCAGCAATTCATTACCATTTTCAGAAAGAAGTAAAAGAACAGTGGTGATGATTGCTGACTCTTTCCGGAGGGCAAGAGAAGAATATATCTGTCAACAAGACATGGTATCCAGTAAAACCCAACACCAACTCCTACCCTGCACTGCTCATCTGTATGGTGTTAATAATACTGACAGGAATGTCCATGGCAGAACAAAAGTGACTATAAGGAGTTAGAGTGTATGTGGAAACCCTCACATGTGCCAATTGTTTCTAACAAGAATCATGTTTTGGGTAAAAACAGAAACAGATGTTTGGAGGTGGCACTGAAGTACGCGCCTCCTCATGTGTGTGCTGTTAGTTAATGAGCAGTTTGGAAAGGATTAAGGTAACTATGAGTGTGTTTGAATTTAACAGAGGACAGTGAAAGGAGGGAAACCAATCGTGGGGCTCTGCATCCAGCTTCAGCGTCCTCAGTTCGGTGATCTACTGGAGCAGGTCCAGAGTAGGGTAATGAGGGCAAACAGAGAGCTGGAGTATTTCTCCTGTGAAGACAGGCTGAGAGAGTTGAGGTTGTTCAGTCTGGATGAAAAAAAGACTCTGGGCAAACCTTAGAGCAGCCATAAGGTAGTTAAGAGGGGCTTACAAGAAAGATGGAGAGAAACTTTAGCAGATCCTATTTTGACAGGACAAAGGGCAATAATTTTAAACTAAAAGAGGGTAGAGTTAAAGGAAGAGTCAGGCCGAAGTCAATCACGAAACCTTCATGGAAGTATAGTGAAAGCTCATTTATTATAAACAACGCATCCCTTTTATCCCCTCAGTGCTCATTACACACATCACACAAGTACATTTCTACTCTAACATTGGTGTCTACTCTAATAGCACACGCCTTACTAGTCCCCGATTGGAGAATACTTCTAGAGGTAGCCCACCTCGACTTCCACATTCCTTTCTTCCAAGTTATCTTTACAGTTACTTTCTTTAGCTGGAACCAAGGCCATTGCCGTGGATACCATGGAAAGTCCTGGACCTCTGCAGCAGGGCAAATACCTCTTTATGCCCTCTCGTCTCTAAAAATCCCTCTACATAGAGTCTGACTAGATACAAAGAAGAATATTTTTATCATGAGGTTGGGGAAATACTAGAACAGGTTTCCCAGAGATGTGGCAGATGAGCCATCCCTGGAAACATTCAGTGTGAGTTGGGCTGGGGCTCTGAGTAACCTAATGTAGTGGAAGGTATCCCTTCTCATTAGATGGGGGTTGGAACTGGATGAACTTTAAAGGTCTGTTCCAACCCGAAACATTCCATGAATCTATAAACAGAGTGCTTGAAAAATGAAGGGGAATCAGGATAATTCCCATAGCTTTCATGGAGGCTGATGCTAAACCCATCAGAGCAATTCGGTTACTGTATTCTAGTGAAAGCAACTGAACGGGAGATGATGGAAAGCTAAATACATGATCAACTCCCTAACTGAATTGGTGTAACATAATCAGGTGGATAATGCTTACCAGATAAAGAAGAATGACAAAACAAATCTTTAGGATTCTGGAAGGGAGACTTTAACAAATTCAGTGATTTGCATGGTAAAATCAGTTGTGAATCTGACCCAAAGTAACTGTTGATGATGGCATTTCCTAAGAAAATATCACACCAAAACAAACAAACAAAAAAAATAGGAACAGGTACCAATCTGTAAAGGAAAAGGGTGTCAGATGTAAATATGAGCACATGGAATCCGAGACTCAGAAAGATTTCACAAAAGAAAAAACAAAGCAATGTATTATGATATTCAAGTAATAAGGAACAAGAAATTGGTTTGTAAGAGTACTGGTATTACCAGAGAGATTAAGAAAAGTTGTTGGTCTGATATTCAGTAGAGAAGGAAAGCAATCAAGACACAGCTGCAGGAATGCTAAGAAGGCCAATGGCATCCTGGCCTGCATCAAGAACAGTGTGGTCAGTCGGTCCAGGGAGGTTGTCCTCCCCTTGTACACAGCGCTGGTCAGACCCCATCTTGAATACTGCGTGCAGTTCTGGGCTCCCCAGTTTAAAAGGGATGTTGAGCTGCTTGAGAGGGTGCAGAGAAGGGCAACGAGGATGGTGAAGGGACTGGAGGGCAGGCCCTATGAGGAGCGACTACAGGAACTGGGACTGTTCAGTCTGGAGAAGAGGAGGCTCAGAGGGGACCTCATTGCTGTTTACAGCTACCTGCGGGGAGGTTGCAGCCAGATGGGTGTAGACCTCTTCTTCCAGGCTGACGACACCAGAACGAGAGGGCACAGCCTCAAGCTACGCCAGGGGAGGTTTAATCTTAACGTTAGGAAGCGGTTTTTCACGGAGAGAGTAATTGCATATTGGAATGGGCTGCCCAGGGAGGTGGTGGAGTCGCCATCCCTGGAAGTGTTTAAGAGAAGACTGGACGAGGAGCTTAGTGACATGGTCTAGCTGGTCTAGCTGGGGGGTGAGGGCTGGATGACCCTGGGCCCCCTCCGGCTCGGAGTGGCCTGCTAGGTTGTGAGGCATCTAGGTTGTTATTATGCTCTGGGATGTGCCCTCGGTCGCTGTATGGGTATTAGATGGTGAGTTGGACTAGATGATCCTTGTGGGTCCCTTCCAACTCATAATTTTCTGTGATTCTGTGATTCTGTGAAAGCGCTTTAACTTCTTGCATGCCTTTGCTGAAAAGAAAAACTGATTGTAGAGGGTTTGAAGCATGGAAGTTCAGTTACCAAATGAGAGATGAGAGACCATTAAATGATATCAACAACTTTATTGAATATATATATATATGCATGTGTATTATTAAATAAATTTATATATATATGTGTATTTAAAACAGTGGGATATGGATAGGTATGTGTATATATATGACTCAAATAGACATAACCATGGGGTAAAATAAAGCAGAATGAAACCCAGGCATGCAGATACACACACACACTAAACCACCACTCACCAAACCCAAGGAACCACCACCTGTGGAGTCACAGTATGACAGTATTAGCAAGGTTGGAAGAGACCTTGGAGATCATCAAGTCCAACCTGTAACCCAACATCATCCTATTGTCTAAACCATAGCACTATTTGCCTCATCCAGCCTACTCTTAAACACCTCCAGGGATGCTGACTCCACCACCTCCCTGGGCAAATCATTCCAATGAGCAATCACTCTCTCTGTGAAAAACCGCTTCCTAACATCCAGTCTAAACCTTCCCTGGTGGAGCTTAAGGCCATGTCCATTTGTTCTGATGTTTTCAGCCTGAGAGAAGAGATCCTCACCCACCTGGCTGCAACCTCCCCTCAGGTAGTTGTAAACAGCAATCAGGACACCTCTGAGCCT